>SJYX01017736.1:74824-87365 GCA_006410675.1 Oreotragus oreotragus | reverse complement strand
CTCATTGTGGTCTTGATTTGCATTTCTCTGATAATGAGTGACGTTGAGCATCTTTTCATGTGTTTGTTAGCCATCCGTATGTCTTCTTTGGAGAAATGTCTATTTAGTTCTTTGGCCCATTTTTTGATTGGGTCGTTTATTTTTCTGGAATTGAGCTGTATAAGTTGCTTGTATATTTTTGAGATTAGTTGTTTGTCAGTTGCTTCATTTGCTATTATTTTCTCCCATTCAGAGGGTTGTCTTTTCACCTTGCTTATAGTTTCCTTTGTTGTGCAGAAGCTTTTAATTTTAATTAGATCCCATTTGTTTATATTTGCTTTTGACTATGGTATAAAACACATAACATGACATCTACAACTTTTAAGTGTATAGTATAGTATTGTTAATTATATGCACATTGTTGTACAGGCGCTCCCTAGAACTTTCCATCTTGCGTGACCAAAACACTCTACCTATTGAGTAGAAACTCCATTTCCCCTCAATAAAATTCATTTTTGTTATTCAACATCAATAAAATTTTTAAAAATTCAAACTCAACAAAAATGGCATCATTTTTCAGTCTTCAGACTCAATTTTTTTAAAAAGGTAACCCCAGTGCCGGCAAGGATGCAGGGAAATCAACAATCTTTTACATCAGTGCTGGGAGTCTAAGTTATCACAAACATTTTAGAAAGAAATCAAGAATTATCTGTTAAAATGAAAACTTCACATACTTTTGACACTCAAATCCTACAGAAAAAATGCAGGATTTTATACGTATCCTACCAAAAAATGTAGGATTGCAAATGTATCCTACAGAAAAAAATAAAACTTTAGTAGGCAGTCATGGAGAAGGCAATGGCACCCCACTCCAGCACTCTTGCATGGAAAATCCCATGAACGGAGGAGCCTGGTAGGCTGCAGTTCATGGGGTCGCTAAGAGTCGGACATGACTGAGCGACTTCACTTTCACTTTTCACTTTCATGCACTGGAGAAGGAAATGGCAACCCACTCCAGTGTTCTTGCCTGGAGATTCCCAGGGACAGGGGAGCCTGGTGGGCTGCCGTCTATGGGGTTGCACAGAGTCGGACACGACTGAAGCGACTTAGCAGCAGCAGCAGCAGGAGGTCATATTTCTATAACGACTTAATTAAAGTATTACTTATTGTGACAAAAAACACTGAAGATATTTATATGTCTATAAGTTAGGAAACACTTCTAAGTGAAGGGTTTATCTACCTTTTTTTGGATAAAGAAACTTACATATATTTATATATGTTTATGGGTGCCAAGAACAATACTGGAAGAATATACAGCTATATTAATTTGATTACCTTGGGGAATGGGTAAGATTGGAGACACCGGAATAGGGGGATACTATTGTTTCCCCTTTATTTATCTTGAAAGTCTTCTACTTGCTAAAAGAACACATGCTAAGGAATTATAAACATTTATGGCCAGAACAGACTTCAAAGATATTTTGTCCATTTACCTCATTTCACAAATGGGTGAGTAAAGCCCAATGTTGAGGAGCCAGAAGTTATGCAGTTGTGGCTCAAAATGAGAGTTTTAACTCTCAGATCTGCACCCCCCCAACTCAGAATATAAAACCAGGGACTTCCGTAGTGGTCCAGTGGCTAAGACTCCATGCTCCCAATGCAAGGGGCCTGGGTTCAATCCCTGGTCCCACATACCACAAGTAAAGATCTTGCATGCAGCAGCTAAGACCTGGTGCACCCAAATAAATAAATATTTTTAAAAACTCAAATTCTGAAATTAAGTTTCAGCTAACTCTACAGCAAACTCTTTTAGAGCTCATTGCATAATACTTCTAATTGCTTGTCTTTTGATCTGCCTGTGTGATTTCTACACAACACACATGCACACACATTTTCTCTAGTGTATACTATGTTAAAATTCCAATAAGTTAGTTTAAATATCTATACTCCTCTAGAAAAGTGAAGTTATCTGTGTTGTCAAAAGATAAAAGACAAAGGTGATATTCAAAATATTTATCAGTAGGTAGAACACAAGCTTGATCAGTCAGCCCTCAGACACCAGCCCAGCAAAACAGATGCCAGCAGTCCAGGTGGGAACATTTGTCAGAAACAGAAATATCAGGCCTACTTAATTTTTTTTAATTGGAATATAATTGTTTTACAATGTCATGTTAGTTTCTGCTGTACAAGGAAGTGGATCAGCTGTATGTATGCACATGTCCCCTCCGTCTTGGACCTCAGACCTGATAAATCTTAAATATGCTGACACATTACATCTTTAAAAGGATTAGAATATTTTATTTGAAAATCCCATACCAGGCTAAATCCAATTTCCTACTAAAGAAC
Organism: Oreotragus oreotragus; assembly: GCA_006410675.1. Classification (NCBI taxonomy): domain Eukaryota; kingdom Metazoa; phylum Chordata; class Mammalia; order Artiodactyla; family Bovidae; genus Oreotragus; species Oreotragus oreotragus. Next base: position 85,040 of record SJYX01017736.1, on the reverse strand, counting down.
CATTTTTGACAAACATTTTGGTTGTCACTAAGAACAGCTGCTAATGGATATGGCTTCATAATGTTATTTGACATAAATAATACTAACAGAATTTAACTGATTCACCTAACAAGGTTTTTGTGCATAGAACAAGAAATGTAAACATTCACTCCACAAATATTTACTGAATGCATCCCATTTCCCAGGATCTTCCTTAGGTGCTAGACATGCTTCAGAATAGATTTGATTGCTGCCTTCATGGGGTTCATTATCTGTGAGTAAGACAGACAGCGATCAAGTAAACAAAGAGGTGAGTATACAATCACAAATATGAACAGGGTGCTGTAAAACAGAGTAATGAAGGAAGGGGTTCATTATGTAGATTAGCTGGTCAGGAATGGCCTGTCTGGAAAATGACATTTCATCCATTAGGATTAAGAAGAAGCCAGCCTTGCAAAAGGCACTTGGCTCTTGCCAAGGCAAGTGTTCTGCTTTTTATTTATAAGACTGACTTAAAAAAAAAAAAATCACAATGCCTAATTGGTACTCCACTGATGCTCAATATACATTTACTTATTGAATCTAACCACTGGATCCTGTATGCTATTCCATCTTCTTAGCAAAAGGCTGTGTATATGTTTAACTATGGTATGATGGGGACTTTAATAAGAAATAAAATATTCTGAAAGTACTGTAAGTTTCACAGAGGATGATAATATAAACCAGGAAAAAAGTACATGAAAAATGTACTTTGAAAACACATCATCCTGATGAGGCTCTGTAAAATTATGAATTTCAATTCTAATTGTCATGATAACTTCTCAACCATAAAGACTGACAACTCGGTCAAATGATTTGGTTTTCTGCCTAAGAGTCACACAGAATTGTTCCTTCTGCTTTTTACACATCCGTCAGGGAGTGGTGGGTTTCACTGCAAACATCTGAAGATCTTCCACACCACAAAGCCCTCCAGATAAGCTCAGCATTTTGTAGGAGCAAATCTTAAAAGAAGTAAAATGCTACCCTCTAGTGGTCAATGTACAAAACTGATGAAAACTTTCATTGTTCTGCACTCATTATTCAGTAGGGGCCAAGGCCTAGGCACAGAGCAGTATCCAGATTTTAAAAGGGTGGGCTGCCGTCTATGGGGTTGCAGAGAGTCAGACACGACTAAGCGACTTCACTTTCACTTTTCACTTTCATGCATTGGAGAAGGAAGTGGCAACCCACTCCAGTGTTCTTGCCTGGTGAATCCCAGGGATTGGGACGCCTGGCGGGCTGCCGTCTGTGGGGTCGCACAGAGTAGGACACGACTGAAGCGACTTAGCAGCAGCAGCAGTAGCAATTTAAAGTGCCANCTTCACTTTCACTTTTCACTTTCATGCATTGGAGAAGGAAGTGGCAACCCACTCCAGTGTTCTTGCCTGGTGAATCCCAGGGATTGGGACGCCTGGCGGGCTGCCGTCTGTGGGGTCGCACAGAGTAGGACACGACTGAAGCGACTTAGCAGCAGCAGCAGTAGCAATTTAAAGTGCCAGAGCACCTTGATATGATACAAGTAAACCCTTCAAGAAATGAAATTCTGAATCAGACAGAACCAAAGTGTTTTAAAATAGGACCCAGCACTCTAATTACCACGACTCTGCATATATGCACATTTTTCCTGCAAGGAGTTCAAAATTTGACTTAAAATCCAACTTAATTTCTGATCCAATCCTTACCATATAGAGACCTATTTAGACTAACTGTTCAACAGAACACTTATCAGAACCTATCTCTTCTTGTTCGCAGCTATACGTGTTCTTTCCCTGCTCTAAATTCCAGTCAGATTTGATTTGACATTTGTACAGGTCTTGTGTCCTGCTGGCAAGGAATATTCCCAGTCTTCTTGTGTTCCCTTGGAAGGGCATAGCACTTGCAGTGGGCCTAATAAATGTTCAAATGAATGAATGAATGAGAATTGAATAGAGATGGACAGATGGCTATGTCATCAAGAGGAGAACAATCACCCGTGTTTATGAGGAAAAAAAAATACTATTCATGGTACAAATACCAATGCCTTCAAGGCACACTGCATTGGCTCAGAGGTTACACAGTACAGGTATTTTTTAAAAATCAGAAAGGTAAAAACAACTCCAAATTAAGCTACCACACTCTGTCTGTTGACACCAGGAATGGACACTGGTTCTGCCTGTTCCTTCCATAGGATCTACAGGATTATGCAGGTGCTTGAGGACAAAAGCAGAGGAGAAGAAAACTTGAGAAGATTAGGGCAGGTTCCTCCTACCCTCATGGAATGCTCTTCAGTGGACTGTGGAGCTAAATGTGCAAGTCAAACAAATGCTCTCTGGGAGCTTTGTAGACATGTCATAAACAATGGCTCCTGTGCTTCTTACCTGACCACAACAGCAAGTCAGTCCCCGGGTTCCTGGTTCTGGCTCAGGTGGTGATATGGGAATGTCATTGATATTGATGGTTGTGATATAGCAGCATGTAGCAGTGGGTCGGGAAGATCCCCTGGTGAAGGAAACGGCAATCCATTGCAATATTCTTGCCTGGGAAATCCCAGTGGACAGAGGAGCCTAGAGGAACATAGTCTATGGGGTCGCAAAGAGTCAGACATGACAGCAACTAAACAACAATAATATTAAAATCTTGCCCAGTTCACTGCTTAAATGGCCCCTGCTTACCCTCAAAGGAGGCAGCTGGGAAAGAGTAGACAGTAGGTATTTACATTTGGCTCCAGGATTCTGCACACAAGACCCCACTTGTCCTCTCCACAGTGGGTTGTTTGAAACCAGTCCCATTTTCTGGAAAGCTCTTTTATAGATAACCTAATAGAGCAGACTCCAGGGTAATTTTTAGTATCTACTTCTGACTTTCAGCACCACAGTGTGAATAAAAAACTCAGTGTTATGCTGTGCTCAGGCACTGTGACAACTGAATGACAGGCTTGCCTTTCAGCTGGGATTCCATTTTCCTAAAGGATAGGAAGTGTTGGCAGAGATAGGACATAAGAGGCAAAATGAACAAGCTAAGGGAAAGTGGCCCTCCCCCCACACACCATATACAGAGCAGGCAAAACGCACTCACACCCACACACTGTAAAAGTCTAACTGTCCGACTCTCTTATAAAGCTTGTTTGCGACTACTGCCATTTTCTTACCATCTACCAATTCTTTCGGCTCCTTTTACCACAACACGTGGACCCCTCCCCTAAGGCACGCCAGTGGTCTTGGTGAATACGACCGTCCTTTCTCTGTCTTTACTCTCTTTGATGTTTCTTCAACATCTGACACTTCCGATATCTTTGATTACCCATTCCCAGAAGAGCCTCCTGATTTTCCTCCCAATATAACCGTTGGTTAGTAGAAGTCCAAGCCACTTCCTTTTTTCATATTCCAAACAATTTGGTGTGTTTTAAGCATCTACTATTAGTAAATTAAGTGTGAATACATACAAAATACAGTGGCATGATCTTACTCAGAAATCACTTCACAAATCTACATTTGAAGTTGCAAGGCCTACTGTGAGAGGTATGTGACAGGTGTGTCCTGCTCTTCTATTTGGCTTCTGCGTCTCCTTCAGTAACTTCTCTTCCTTACCTTTGCTACAAGATTCAGTCTTCAGTTCCAATATCAGTTCATATACGCTCCCTTGGGCTACTGATCCTGCCTTCTAAAGCCAATGATCATTTCCTGCTATGCCTATACAACTGACTTCCCAAACCTAACCTCTCACCTAAGCCTCAATTCCGATCCCTCCACAGTAATCTCCCACCTAAGTCTCAATTCCGATCCCTCCACAGTAATCTCCCATCTAAGTCTCAATTCCGATCCCTCCACAGTAATCTCCCACCTAAATCTCAATTTCAATCCCTCCACAGTTGCCTACAGGCCATCTAAACCTTCCTATCTGCAAACTGAACACACTACCCTCCCTCTGAGTGGCAAACTAGCTTTCCTATTTCTCCTGTATTAAATCTCAGATCAGTAAAACCCAAGGATTCCATATGCAGAGAAGAAGATACCACTCCTATTTGATGAGCAAATAGGATGCTGAGACAGAGAAATCTAACTGGAGGAGCTTGAAACAAAGAAATCCATCTGAAGGAGATTGGTAGAAAAAGCTAGTTACTGTGTGATGGGGTGTAAGCTGCTAAACCATTCTAGAACAAGAAAGTCCTCAAAATAAAAGAGAGAACTTTGAGCTTTTAGATGGAAACAGGAGCATAGGTTATGGCAGGGTGGGGTGGGTGCTTCCCAGATGGCTAAGATGCTAAAGAACCAGCCTGCCTATTCAGGAGATGTAGCAGACACGGGTTCAATCTCTGGGTCAGGAAGATCCCCTGGAGAAGAGGATGGCAATCCACTCCAGTATTCTTGCCTGGAACATTCCATGGACAGAGGAGGAGCCTGGCAGACTACTGTGCATGGGGTCACTAAGAGTTGGACATGACTGAGTGACTAACACACAGCAGAGTAGGAAGCTATCTCCTTTATGCCACAGAGCCAAGTGCTATTTATTAACTACATGCACATCATAGTAATAAGCTGCAAAATATAATTTTAAATTACATTTAACTTTTATTTATCCCCTCTGAAAATTATTTATTCTGTGAACTTCCATAAGCAGTTGTTAATCCCAGGATTAAAATAATGTCTCGGGAAATCTCACTATAGTCAAAGATCATCCAGTGGCACCATGTACAGTCTCATAGATGCACCAAAGTCAATCTTAAGCAAGTTACTACAGGTCCTTGACTGTCTTCACAGAAGACACACTGTGCATATTATGGAAGGAAGGAGATCAGGTGATGTTGGTAACGTCCCTGTGAAAAACCCTTCCAAGATTAGACATCATGATTGCTTGCTTTCTGATGTTTTCATCAAACAGAAACATGTGTTCCTCAGAGTCCTGATGAGTATTACCTTGAGGTAAGATAATCATGATTGGATATTACCACTGGATCACAATTTCTGTTCTGAGAAAAGTAATAAAAGTTGAAAATCCCCCTTTAAAAGAGTCTCCCATTCTTACTGTTAGAACCTAAGCTGTAGGAAGTAGATTTTCTCTGATAAAAAGCTGGACTGGCCCAGGTTGCTCATCCAATTCTATATTTGCAAAGATACTGACTCTTCATGTCTTTCCTCAGTTTCCATAGTTCCTTTAACCCCTGGTTTCCATTCCTACAACTCTTTTGAAATTTTCTCATGAAGACTGCTGCTGCTGCTGCTGCTAAGTCGCTTAAAGTCGTGTCCGACTCTGTGCACCCCCATAGACGGCAGCCCACCAGGCTCTGCCATCCCTGGGATTCTCCAGGCAAGAACAGTGGAGTGGGTTGCCATCTCTTTCTCCAATGCAGGAAAGTGAAAAGTTAAAGTGAAGTTGCTCAGTCATGTCCAACTTTTAGCGACCCCATGGACTGCAACCCACCAGGCTCCTCTGTACATGGGATTTTCCAGGCAAGAGTACTGGAGTGGGGTGCCATTGCCTTCTGTTACTAATAACCAAATTCTTGAGTCCAGTACCCTTTTCTCTATCTTCATCTCAGTCAATTTTAACCAATATCTGACCCCACTAATGTCTTCCTTTTCCTTGAAACTAATTTTTTTGGCAGTTTTATTCTGGCTGATCTGAATTTCTTTAGGATAGCTCCCTTTCAGTCCCTACCTTTTCCACTCACTAAGAGATTTTCTTTGGTTCTCACTTCTCCTCTCATTTACAACCCCTAGTTCATAGAGCCCCATTTTCTATCTCTACCCTCTCATTTTCCCACTTAAACATTTGCAGAAATTTTCTCTTACCACTCCTCTAAAACATGAGTTTTCCTGATGGAGATTTAATAGAGCAAATGCACTCTCCATAAAGATATCTTTGGACCTCTAAAAATTCAACACTGTTCCCAACTACATTTTCTCCATTTGTATTATTAATGGAAGTTAAACACACAATTCTCCAAAATGACAGTTTTCACTCCCAGAATTGCTTAAGAAAATGAGCACATATATAGTGCCCTGAGCTCTAAGAGATGTTGATAACAGTGCACCTCTGTACTCCTTTATGATATTGACAGCAGTTTTCATCAGGGTTCAGGGTAAAAGTTTAAGACATTTTAGTAGGACTCTCCTTTTTACATTGGCCAGGACAGTTACAGACTGCTTATGTCTTCCCTGGATTCACCCAGATAATAATGAACTAACACTATGATAAAGCAGGAATATACAAGAGCTTACCCCTAATAATTAAGATCCGAGCAACGCCTTGGTGGTATAACTTGAAGGGAAACCTAGTTATTTAATACAATTAGATAGAAAAAAATGCAAGTCATAGTCAACCATGCTGCTGCTGCTAAGTCATTTCAGTCATGTCTGACTCTGCAACCCCATAGACAGCAGCCCACCAGGCTCCCCCGTCCCTGGGATTCTCCAGGCAAGAACACTGTAGTGGGTTGCCATTTCCTTCTCCAATGCATGAAAGTGAAAAGTGAAAGTGAATTTGCTCAGTTGTGTCTGACTCTTAGCAACCCCATGGACTGCCGCCCACCAGGCTCCTCCATCCATGGGATTTTCCAGGCAAGAGTGCTGGAGTGGGGTGCCATTGCCTTTTCCGTAGTCAACCATAGATCTAGCCTTAGTTTCGGTTCTAAGTCATCAACAGTCCTAAACCCAGAAGCAAAGATTACATGACTGACCCTACCAGAGAACTTCAGTGTAGCCTAGTCCCTATGCAATCTTGAATTCAGCCAAAGTTAGCAGCAATGGGCCCCCTCTTAAAAGAGCCTTTAACAGTCACCATCATTTCCCTTAATGTTATTGCATTGGCTCATTGTGTACTTCATTTAGGAAGTCTTTGCTTGGGCCATGAATATCTTTCATCACTCCCAGTAGTTTCTTCTATTTTTCCTTTTCAGACCTGCAAGTGTTCACCTGGGGCTGGAATAATTTCATGCTCAGGACATGTATAAGATGAAGTGGACTTCTGGATAAAGGACTGGCTACAGGAATCCCAAAAGTCTGTTGGTGATCATACCAAAGTTTTAATCTTCAAAGTCATGAGGATCAAACATTCTATANCCTCCCTCCGCCTCCCTCCTTCTCCCCACTCTGCCTGACCACCGGATCTGAGGTTTTCCTGCCCTCAGACTAGAACTTAACCTTTGCCTCTCCTGGTTCTCAGGCCTTTGGATTCAGACTAGAATCACATCACTAGCATTTTTCATGCCTCCAGCTGACTGGCTGCAGACCATGGGCCTTCTTGGTTTCCATAACCGCCTGAGCCAATTCCTTATAATCCATACAGATGGACAGACAGATGGATGATTTCCTATTGGTGCTGTTTCCCTGGACAGTCCTGGCTAATTCACCCAATCATCCACTCTCGACTGTTTCCAAGCAGTTGCTCTGTCACAAGACCTCATGTATTTCCTTCACAGCACTTATCACTACCTGCAATAACTGTTTTACTTGTTTGTTTTCCGTTTCCCCCATAAGAATACGAGGCCCAAGCCAGCAGGGGCTCTGTCTTCATCTTGAAAGGCACACCCACAGGGCCTGGGCCAGAACACTTAGCAAGCACTCAGTAATTCTCTGTGGAGGCAAAGATGCAAGGGAGCTTCCATATACATGTGTTAATACGTGGTATTTGTTTTTCTCTTTCTGACTTACTTCACTCTGTATGACAGAGTCTGCTTTCATCCACATCACTACAAATGACCCAATGTTGTTCCTTTTTACGGCTGAGTAATATTCCATCATAGGTGCTGATGAGCCTATTTGCAGGGCAGGAATAGAGATGCAGAAGTAGAGCATGGACTTATGGGCACAGTGTGGGGGGAGAGGGTGGGGCGCATTGGGAGAGTAGCATCGACTTATATGCACTGCCATGAAACAGACAGCTAGTGGGGAGCAGCTGGACAGTGCAGGGAGCCCAGCTCAGTGCTCTGTGATGACCTAGAGGGGCAAGATGGGGGTGCGGGTGGGAGGAGAGCACGAGAGGGAGAGGATATACATATCAGTCAGTTCGGTCGCTCAGTCGTGTCCGACTCTTTGAGACCCCAGAGACTACAGCACGCCAGCTGTCCCTGTCCATCACCAACTCCCAGAGCTTGCTCAAACTCATGTCCATCGAGTTGGTGATACGTATACACATAGCTGATTCACGTTGTTGCACAGCAGAAAACTACACAACATTGAAAGCAATTATACTCCAATTTAAAAAAAAATGTCATTAAAAACTAAAAATGAAAAAAAAAAATTCAAGGGGAGCAACAGAGAAAGAAACATAAGGAATATATTATGGGAAACAATGGAGAGATGATTCCCAGAAATATCCCAGGAGCTTCTCACCAGTCCCCTGTCTAAGTGTCAGTCCCCAGCAAGGTCCGATGATGCTAACACCCATCACTTTGCATCAACCTGCCGGGTGTGTGACATTGTTTCATACCATCTCTGAATCAAAGCACTGCATTCCACATCCTGGAAAACACTGCCTGTCACAGCCTATGCTCCAAAGAAATGTCACACACACCCTAAGGCCACTGATGTAGGTTTTTCAGAAGCCAAGTCCCAGGTTTTTTTTTTTTTTTTTTTTAACATTTTGTTGGTCCAAGGTAACCTGCTTTTTGGAATCCTGGCCTCCAGGAAAGTTAATTGCAAGTTCTGGAGATGACAAGTCTGGAATGGTGCCAGCACAGAATGAACAGGTGATATTCAGCGGAGGTGGGACTCACGGTTGGGGGAGGTGTCAGGGCAAGTGGGAACCACCTGGCTGTACTTTAGAGGGAAGACTCTGAGCAGAGGCCATCGCAAAGGTATGAATCGACTGTCCTTCCTTTATGAATTGCTACCTTTTAGGATCAGAGGAGGATATGACAATCCACTCCAGTATTCTTCCCTAGGAAATCCCATAGACAGTGGAGGCTGGTGGGCTACAGTCCACAGGGTCACAAAGAGTTGGATACAACCAAGTGTCTAAACAACAACAGCAATCTCAGGATAACCATCAGGGTTTGAGTTCTGTCGACAAAGCTTTCCTGACCCACTCACCAAAACAGAATGACAAACACCCTTTGTCCAGGTCTTAGCTTTTTCCTCAGTGCCACTTTAGCCAGACATGGGTTATTCTCTGCATAACATCTCAAGGTGGCTGAAGCCTATTTCAGGAACAGAAGTCCTGCTCCCAGGACTTGAATTCCAGTCCCCACCATATGGGCTGCTGCCTCTGGGGATGAAGGAGAGGCTGCCTGGTCTCCCAGTCCAAGTAGGAGAAATGGATAGGACAAAGTCATCTTTGCAGGTCAGGCCTTCTAGTCTTCACATCCCCTATGCTGTTCTCAGCTGTCAGCTCCAAAGCCTGACTCAGCCACCTTCGCCCAGTGCACACGTCTCAAGCCACGAGGCAGGCTCTTCTCTGGGAATCCTTCCTTGGCTCCTCCACTCCGCGAATTCTAAACTCCGAGATCGGAGGTCTCACCAGATGCACCCAGGGACCAGGCTCGAAGCATGCGCTCCTCTGGTCACTGATGGTCAGTTCTCCTCCCTTTCAGCATTTCCCTCTCTTCTCGGAGGGGAGACACCGGCTGGGGTTCAGGAGAGTGAGGAAGGGTTGGGGGTGGCTCAGTCATCCTCATCCTCATCTTCATCCTCGGTGTCCTTGTTGGGGGCACATCTCTGGAAGCACTGCACCACGGTGGCCAGGAAGAAGCTGGAGATGATGGCAGCAATGGACACGGCCACACCAGAGAAGATGATGACAAACAGGTCTGTGAGCGAGAGGCTGAACTTGCACTCGCTGAAGCTGGCCTCCGACAGCTCGTGCAGGAATATCCTCCTGTTCTCCATGGGCAGGGAGCACTGGATTTCATCCAGGCCTGTGAAAAAGGCAGGGAGAATGAGAGAGAGGTTTAAACTGTGTCTCAGGATGGCCCAAAAGTCAGCAAGGTGAGTGCTGACCAAGTGCAAAGCAGGCACATCACCCAAACACAAAAAGGGGACAAAGCAGACTTGAATGCAATTTAGACTGTTTCAAAAGGCCTCACAGTAATCACATGGCAGAATCCAGAATGTGCTGGTCTCCCTCGACCCGCTTCAAGACAGGGGCCCCCAACATCCAGGTCACAGACATGTACCTCCTATCAGATCAGCAGCAATATCAGATTAGAAGTGAAGTGCCCAATGAATATAATGTACTTGAATCACACCCAAACCATCCATCCATCCCTTTGCCCACCCACCCA
>SJYX01017736.1:53370-73539 GCA_006410675.1 Oreotragus oreotragus | reverse complement strand
ATCTGCCTGCAATGTAGGAGACGCAGGTTCTATCCCTGGGTTGGGAAGGTCCCCTGGAGAAGGAAATGGCAACCCATTCCAGTATTCTTGCCTAGAGGATTCCATGGACAGAGGAGCCTGGTGAGTTATAGTCCATGGGGACACAAACAGCCAGACATGACTGAGCGACTAACACACACACACACACACACACACAGCTTACCATAGGCCAGGCACTGTTCTAAGCACCTCACACATAACAAGTCATTTCATACTCACAACTCCATGAGACAGGTCCTGCTATCATCCCCATTTTAAAGATGAGGAAACAGGTTCAGATGTAAAGTAATTTGTCCAAAGCAGCACAGCTAGTAAGCAGCCTAGCTTTAACTCTAACTCAAATAATCTGCCTCCAGCAGACCTGGCCTATAGCCACTGTGCCTCCAAAAGGAACAGAAAAGGGATGTGGGGCTGGAAAAGATAGACAAGAAGACACGGGCCAGGGGGCACAGGAAGCCAATGCTGCCTTCCCATGACTGCCACTAAGAGGAATGGTGGCGGCAGAAGCTGTCAGTCACCTGGGGGTGAGGGACACGTCCCTAGAGTAATGGGTTTATGACATTTTAGATACCTCTGGAGGACTGCTCCCCCATCAGTAAACCGTTCCTCCTGGGGTACCCCATCTGCCATCAAGCAAAGTTGAAGGACAGCTAGAGAACTGTAGGTTGGTGTTTTACCCCTTCTACTCACTTCTAGGAGCCTAAAGCTGAGACTTGTCTGGGACAAAGGACCATCTTTAGAAGGGGTGGTCAGTTAAGGTCTAAAGGCTGAGAAGGAACCAGCCATGGAAGAAGAGTCCAGACAGAGAAGAAGGAAGCTGGTAAAGAACTCAAGATATTGGCAAAAAGTTCACCTGGGGCTGCAGAGTGAGCCAAGGGGAATTTAGCAAGAGATGGACATGGTCTGAGCCCCTGAGAACCCAGGTCTCCAAATAAATACTATAAACTGAGGCCCACCTCCACCAGCAATCCTGTTATGGACTGGACTAAACCTCCCCACACCCCAAATTTATGTGTTGAAGCCCTAACATGACTATATTGGGACACCAGGTCCTTTAAGGTCTTTATGAAGGTAATTAAGGCTAAATGGGGTCATAAGGGTGGGTCTGATCAGTAGGACGGAAGTCCTTATAAGAAGAAGAGACAGCAGAGAGCTCTCTCTCTCTCTCTGCGCATGCAAGGTCCATGTGAAGACACAGCGAGAAGGTGGCCATCTGCAAGTCAGGAAGAAAGACCTCAGCAGAAACCAATCCTACCCACACCTTGATCTGGACTCCTAGTCTCTGCTGCTGCTGCTGCTGCTAAGTCACTTCAGTCGTGTCCAACTCTGTGTGACCCCATAGACGGCAGCCCACCAGGCTCCCCCATCCCTGGGATTCTCCAGGCAAGAATACTGGAGTGGGTTGCCATTTCCTTCTCCAATGCATGAAAGAGAAAAGTGAAAGTGAAGTCGCTCAGGCTGTCCGACCATTAGCGACCCCATGGACTGCAGCCCACCAGGCTACTCCGTCCATTGGATTTTCCAGGCAAGAGTACTGGGGTGGGGTGCCATTGCCTTCCCCGCCTAGTCTCTGGAACTGTGATAAAATAAATTTCTATTGTTTAAGCCCCCCAATCTGTGGTATTTTGTTATGGCAACCCTAATAACAATCCTCCTCACTGGACACAAATAAAGGATATAGACTTGTGTTAGTATTAAACAATAAAAATTGTTCATTACCAAGCATAATCTACACATCCTGATGTATATACAATGCGAACTATATATTAATACAAAGTCAAATTACTGCCATAATTTCACAAACTTCAAATATAAGAAAATGCATAACAGTAAAATGCATGATATTAAATGAATAAAAAGGTCAGCCGTGTCTCTGATCTGGAAGAGGAGAGAAAAATAAACTAGTAGTAACTAACATTCATACTGCGCTTTACTACATGCAAACACTATTTTAAGTACTATGTGCATATTAACTCTGAATTCTCACAACAATTATTACTACGCCCATTTTATGGATGAAAAAACCGAAGCACAGAGAATCCATATAGCTTGCCTTCAGCAACAGTTTCACAGAGATGTGAAGACACTGTTTTCACATTAAGCTCACCTGCCTGCAATTTCTGTTTACCTTTGACTTCCTCTCTGTTCTCAGGAAAACTTCAATTGTTCTCTTTTTCAGTGCTTCCTGGTTTCAGAAAGCTGCCTTCAACTCACCTCCATGGGGTACTTTCTCACACCTCACTAATTAGCTGGTCTTTATTATGTATCTTTCCTTCTATCTCAGAAATGGAAGATGGAGGCAGACTGGCTGAGCTTCGCCTTCCTTCTGCCCTCACTCACCTTTTATGCAGTCTCTAGCCAACCCACTGATGTTCTCTTTCCAATGGGAACCATTGCCTAGTGACCAGATTCACGTTCCCTCCTCTCCCTGAATCAGTGCCTACCTTAGATATCCAAGGAATTACCTGGACCAGAGCTCTGCAAGTTTCTCCAATTTACACTTGACAATGTTTCTGCCTATTTATTTTCTTAAGCCAAGTTTTTGCTTACCTGAAGATCATGGCATCTGGTCCCATCACTTCATGGGAAATAGAGGGGAAACAGAGAAAACAGTATCAGACTTTATTTTGGGGGGCTCCAAAATCACTGCAGATGGTGATTGCAGTCATGAAATATCCTAAAGGAAATCAACTCTGAATATTCATTGGAAGGACTGATGCTGAAGCTGAAGCTCTAATACTTTGGCACCTAATGCGAACAGCTGACTCATTGGAAAAGACGCTGGTTTTGGGAAAGACTGAAGGCCAAGAAGAAGAGGGCAACAGAGGATGAGATGGTTAGATAGCATCACCGATTCAATGGACATGAACTTGAACAAACTCCAGGAGATCGTGAAGGACAAAGTAATCTGGCATGCTGCAGTCCATGGAGTCTCAAAGAATCAGATGTGACTGAACAACAATGAAAGTTATAATGCACAATAGAAATATACTAAACATTAACAATCCAGATAGCATAGAAATATATAAAATACAAAGTGTTAAAAGGAAAGAAGCCATTTACTTAAAATTTAACATAGCTTTTAACAAGTGGATCAAGGAGATGAAACAATTTCAAGAAGAATTATAAAATACAGTAATAGGCATAGGCTATGGTTTTTCCAGTAGTCATGTATGGATGTGAGAGTTGGACTGTGAAGAAGGCTGAGCGCTGAAGAATTGATGCTTTTGAACTGTGGTGTTGGAGAAGACTCTTGAGAGTCCCTTGGACTGCAAGGAGATCCAACCAGTCCATTCTGAAGGAGATCAACCCTGGGATTTCTTTGGAAGGAATGATGCTAAAGCTGAAACTCCAGTACTTTGGCCACCTCATGCAAAGAGTTGACTCATTGGAAAAGACTCTGATGCTGGGAGGGATTGGGGGCAGGAGGAGAAGGGGACGACCGAGGATGAGATGGCTGGATGGCATCACTGACTCGATGGACGTGAGTTTGAGTGAACTCCGGGAGTTTGTGATGGACAGAGAGACCTGGTGTGCTGAGATTCATGGGATCGCAAAGAGTCGGACATGACCGAGCAACTGAACTGAACTGAACTGAATAGGCATAATTAAGCTGGACTTTATACAGAGAATGCACATTTTTCCACAACATTCACAGAATATTAAAATTGACTTTATTGGTTTTAATAAAGCAGCATTTTTACTCATCCACCCCATAGAATATATTCTTTTCACATCCATCGTGAAACTCAGGATGTTAAGAATAGTCTTCAGTCCTTAAAAGATCTTAGTCCTGAAGACAGGAGTATTTTGTTGCTATCCATGGGGTCGCACAGAGTCGGACACGACTGAAGTGACTTAGCATGTGTGCATGCATTGGAGAAGGAAATGGCAACCCACCCCAGTGTTCTTGCCTGGAGAATCCCAGGGAGACAGAGGAGCCTGGTGGGCTGCTGTCTATGGGGTCACACAGAGTCAGACACGACTGAAGCGACTTAGCAGCAGCAGCATAAGACTCTTACAGACCACATGTAAACAAAACTCACAAAAATCTCTTTACACACTTTATCTGGCTCTACTAGACTGAATAGAGTTCTCAAAATATGTTCCAATCATGACTCCTGACGTTGTAAATGTTACCTTATGTGGCAAAAGGTTCTATGCAGATGCGAGAAAAGATCTTGTGATATAAAGATTATCTTGGATTATCCAGGTGGACCTTAAATGCAATAAGTGTTTTTATAAGAAGGAATTAGGAGGAAATTTTACTCCAGAAGAGGAAAGCAATAGGACCCTAGGGGCAGTCGTTGAAGCAGCGCAGCCAGAAGCCAAGAAACGCCAGCAGCCACTAGAGCTAGACAAGACGAACAAATTCTCCTCTTTGACTTCCAGAGGGAACGTGGCCCTGCTGATACTTTGGCTTCAGTCCCATGATACTGATGCCTCCAGAACTGTGCAGGAATAAAACTATGCTGTTTTAAGCTATCAAGTGTGTGCTTTAAGTCACCTGCAACAGGAAATGAACACACTGACCTTCTGACAGGTATCCACCTAATTCCTCTCTTTGAGATTCTCAATGTATCAGCAATGATACTATCACTTCCCTTGTCACCCAATCACCATGAATATCTCTCCTTCTTTATAACCAACGTTTGGTGTGGGGAGAGAAATAGAGTGAATTTATATCCTATCTCTTTCGTTTGGGGTGAATAAATCAAAATGTTTAAAATCTCCACAAGAGATACCTACATTATCATTTAAAAATGAACTCACCTCAGTTTGTCTTCTTGTCCTTTCCTGGTGAGACTGCCAAAAATAAAGAAAGTATCTTAGCAACCTACAGACAGTGGCGATAAAAGAAATGCAAGAAAAGCACAGTGCTTTAGCCAAATCTGTAAACAATTTCTTACATCTCTTTCTTTTTACCAAAACTTTAGGGTGGTAATACATTGATCACTATAATTTTATTTTTCATTGATATTATTGATGGAAAAGTGACACACTCTGTAGATGTAGAGGGTATAATAAAGTCATTTTTATGTCCTAAGACTCAAGAACCACACAATCTAATGTAGTACTTCTTTAAAGATTTCCCCCAACTTGATTTACATGGGCATTAACGTTCAAAAGATTCAAGCTGGTGACTTCAATAAAAAAGTAGATCCTGTATTTCCTTCAATAATTAACCAAAAGGGACATAAAACAAACATTTCTTTTGATGCCAGTATTCACTGTAAGATCTAGTTTGGGTCAGCTCAATGAATGTAAAATGATTTTGTAATGTTAGATAGTGTAAAATATCATTTAATTCAACCCCTTCATTTTACAGAGAGGAGATGGGGTCCAGGGAGATTAAATCATTTACCCAAATGCAAGCTTTTAAATCCCAGCACACAGTGTCCTTTTATTAGGATCTACTATTTACTATAAAACTGTCTTCTGTTTAACTGAAGCCACATGGTGAAAGAGCCTGGTAGCTGGGCCAATTTCCTATTCATCCCTAGTATCTGATTCAGTAGCCACTGCACAGAAAACATTCAAGAAAATATTTACCAAACTAATATAAATTAAAAGAGAAACCATAGCCCATTGGCCAATTTAAGGTGGCTTTAAATACTTTCCAATATGGGTTCCTGTGCAAGATAAACAAAAGAGAATGTTTTAAAGAAAGCACACATTCTCATTGGCCTGTGATGGTTTAAGCTCTCTGTCACTCAAAACAAGGGCAAGGATATGATCTTCTCTGAACTACCAAACTGACCTTTTATCTGAAATCAGTGATAAACAAGGATGTCAGCAATGAAAAACTGTATAGATTGCATAGCCCATTGGCCAATTTAAGGTGGCTTTAAATACTTTCCAATATGGGTTCCTGTGCAAGATAAACAAAAGAGAATGTTTTAAAGAAAGCACACATTCTCATTGGCCTGTGATGGTTTAAGCTCTCTGTCATTCAAAACAAGGGCAAGGATATGATCTTCTCTGAACTACCAAACTGACCTTTTATCTGAAATCAGTGATAAACAAGGATGTCAGCAATGAAAAACTGTATAGATTGCGTAGGACAGAGATTTACAAATTTAAAAACTAGTAAACATTTATGTGGTCATGTGTGTGAGGCGTTGCCTTGAGTGTTTCCCCCACAGCCATGACCATGGAGTAGAAAAGAAAATGTAGGGAAAAATATGACCCAAGAGGGATATTTAAATAGCATGGTGGGTGGTGGGGGAGCGATGAGTAATTGTGCTGTTAGTAGTGGTTTGGAAACAAAAGAGACAAGTCTGCTCGAGATCTTCTGATTTCTTCTGTTCCTGTTCTTCTTTAAAGCTAATGCTGGAAATAGGAAGGAAGCGGGAGGCGAGCAGAGAGGAAGGAAAGAATAGAGAGAGGAGAGGAGGGGAGAAACCAAGGAAGGGTAGACACTGGAGAGAATGCAAGTTGAAAACCCATTTCCTGCCTTTGGCCAAACAGTAATAAACACATTTAAGAACTCATTTTGCTGGGAACCCAAGTTAGGTCAAATGAGTGAAACTCCAGCACTATCTAAAATATTAAACTTGTTCCCTTCTTTATTCATAAAAACACGCATTGAATCAACATACTAACACCCAACAGAAGTCAAAGAAACTACAGTTCAGTATTTAGGGAAAAAGAAAATACTATTTAATTTGAAATGAAGAGAACTGGAAAGATAGAGGATGGCTAAATAAAAAGGGTTTTCCTTGAAATTACAATTATTGGGGGATTTTTTATTTTTTTAGAAAGCATCCTAGGCATTGGAAGAGAATTTCTGATCCTCAGATCAGTCATCAGTCACCTACCACTGACTACTTACTTAGGGCTGAGAGGAAAGGAGATCAAACACAAACACGTAAGAAAGAAGAAGGAGAAGGTAGGGGAGGGGGGAACTATTCTGTTTCAACTGAACTATGCTAAGTAAGGGCTTCCCTGGTGGCTGAGAGGGTAAAGCGTTTGCCTGCAATGCAGGAGATCTGGGTTTGATCCCTGGGTCAGGAAGATCCGCGGGAGAAGCAAGGAAACGGCAATCCACTCTGGTACTCTTGCCTGGAAAATCCCATGGATGGAGAAGCATGATAGGCTACAATCCATGGTGTCGCAAAGAGTTGGACACGACTGAGCAACTTCACTTCATGTGCTAAGTAAAGTTCTGTTCAAAATTGTTACGAGAAGTCACATTAGGGATAGATGTAATGGTAAGTTTGCCCTTCTGTGAACAATTTTAAAATATTAATTTTTTTTAATTTAGGATTTTTTTCTAGGTTACTGAAATAAAATGAAATTGTAAGTAGTTGATATGTTAAATAACTTTGTTTTCAACAACTGATGTTAGTGGATTTAGATCAGGAGAACATACATAATGGATTTAAGCTGAAAAAAATTAATATCAGACCTCAAAGTAGGTGGAGTGTGTGCTCAGTAGTATCTGACTCTGTGACCTCATGCACTGTAGCCCACCAGTCCCCTCTGCATGGGATTTACCAGGCAAGAATTAAGTGGGCTGCCATTTCCTTTTCCAGGGGATCTTCCTGACCCAGGGATCAAACTCAAGCCTCTTTCATTTCCTGCATTGGCAGGCAGATTCTTTACCACGGAGCCACCTGGGAAGTCAAAGGTGAGTAACTTAAGGTCATTTCAGCTACATCAGGGTTTTCCCTTTCTTTTCTTATTAATAAAACTATAATTAATTGTGTTACCCCGCAAATAAGTAAATAAACTAGGAAAAATCAGGAGAGGAAATTCAAAATGCATAAAACAGGATAAATTCAATTTAAAAAGTCATGTTCCTATTTTACTTGAGTGCTGGCCAAAAGATATCATTTCTTAGAAGAAAGGCAATATCAGAATTTAAATATTTTAGTCTGCATTAGAAAGATACATCATCATCTGTCTAGTATGTTTGCCAAAAATATTCTAATATAATCATGAAGAAATAGTCAGGCAAATCCAAGTAAAGAACAATCTGTGAATGGAATAACTTGGACTCTGTTAACATAAAAACATAAAGGAAATTACAAAGGCAGAGAAATTGTTCTTCCTCTCTTACAAGCATAGGGTAAGACTGTACCACCCAGGCCCTGGAGGTGGGTGGGGTCAGGTGGACGAATTCCAGCTGAAGATAGTGGTGAGTAATAAGTAAATACTCNCCCTGAATATTCATTGGAAGGACTGATGCTGAATCTGAAGCTCCAATACTTTGGCCACCTGATTCAAAGAACTGACTTACTGGATAAGACACTGATGCTGGGAAAGACTGAGGGCAGGAGAAGTGGGCAACAGAGGATATGATGGTTGGATGGCATCCCTGACTCAATGGACATGAGTGTGAACATAATTTATGAAGGACAGAGAAGCCTGGCTTGCTGCAGTCCACAGGGTTACACGACTTAGGGGCTGAATAACAACAGTCTCTTTCACATCTCTCTTTCTCTTACAAGGATGCTTGTCATTGGATTTAGGGCCCATCCTAAATCCAGGATGATCTCATCTCAAGATCCTTAACTCAACTATATCTGCAAAGATTTTTTCCAAATAAGGTCACCTTCACAGGCTCCGGGTATTAGGGCTTAAACATATCCCTCTAGGGGATGCAATTCACCCAATCAAGATGTCTAGCATGTAACAGTCATCCTTCAGCTTTTTACACTCCATCTCTACTCATATGGAGTCTGCTCTCAGATTTCATTTTGGGCAGTCACCTCTTATCCCCTGGGTATGTCTTGCCCAACTTTCTTCATTTATGTTTTTGGCCATACTGCATAGCATGTAGGATCTTAATACCCTGCACGGGGATTGAACATGCGACCCCTGCAGTGGCAGTGTGGAGTCTTATCAACCAGATTACCAGGACAGTCCCTTGAAGTGACCTTCTTAAAATGCATGACCCCTCGCCCAAGTCTCTCTGCCCCAGCACACTGATCTTGTGTGGACAGACCAAAAGCATGGCCGGAGCCCACTCAATCCAGCAGCCCTGCCCTGCAGAGCTCATCAACTGGTCTCTGCTTTCCAGACTCCCAGGGCTGCCCCATTCTCTCCTGAGTCTGCTTCCCAAGCCTTCTCTTCAGTTCTGTGAATTATCTGACATCCTTGCACTTTCCTTGCTTACATTAGCCAGGATTGGCTTTTGTTGTTTACACTTCAGAGGCCCAATTAACCAACAGATTATAGGAAAACTGAGTTCAAGGATGAGCCGGACACCTGTTACACTGTCACAAATCATCTCACTCTGCCCAGCTGTCCCACCAAACCACATGCTGTGGCTCCAGGCTCTTGGGGGAGCAGGGATGACTCTGTGCAGCTCATCTCCTGCCCTAGGGAGACAACTGAGGGAACAGGCACAACTGATGGGAATCTGAGTTCCTACCTTCTGTCTCCTTCCTCCAACCCAGATCCACCTTCCACTGAAACAAGGTGGGCGCCGGCTCATCCGAGCCCAGGCAGAATGCAGCCCACTGCTCCTTCACTTCAGAACCACCTCCTCCTGCTCTGCCAGGCATGCTCTGAAGAGATGGGCCAGTCCTCATGCAGGGCGGTTTGGCTCCCTGTCTGCTACCACCCCTCTAGGCCCTCTCCTCTGACTGATGACTTCTCCCCAGCAACTGACACCTGAGCTGGAGAGGGTGAAGAGCTGCCACACTCCTGAAATAGATGGTGACACAGAGGAAGGCAGATTGAGATTAATCTCTCACCCCTTTGCCAACAAACAGGCCTGCAGCCAGCCTGAGGCTCGCAAGGGGCCCTTCCCCTGATTTGGCCTCTCTTGGGACCTGGCTAATGCCAGGCTCTCCTAAGTGCTTTTTGTCATTAAAAATATATTTTTGTCTTCCTAATTCCACTTATTATGCAAAGCCTGTGTATCCACCAAAACAACAGAACTAAAAAGAAGGTGGATAAAATACATGTTTAATACANAACACGCATTGAATCAACATACTAACACCCAACAGAAGTCAAAGAAACTACAGTTCAGTATTTAGGGAAAAAGAAAATACTATTTAATTTGAAATGAAGAGAACTGGAAAGATAGAGGATGGCTAAATAAAAAGGGTTTTCCTTGAAATTACAATTATTGGGGGATTTTTTATTTTTTTAGAAAGCATCCTAGGCATTGGAAGAGAATTTCTGATCCTCAGATCAGTCATCAGTCACCTACCACTGACTACTTACTTAGGGCTGAGAGGAAAGGAGATCAAACACAAACACGTAAGAAAGAAGAAGGAGAAGGTAGGGGAGGGGGGAACTATTCTGTTTCAACTGAACTATGCTAAGTAAGGGCTTCCCTGGTGGCTGAGAGGGTAAAGCGTTTGCCTGCAATGCAGGAGATCTGGGTTTGATCCCTGGGTCAGGAAGATCCGCGGGAGAAGCAAGGAAACGGCAATCCACTCTGGTACTCTTGCCTGGAAAATCCCATGGATGGAGAAGCCTGATAGGCTACAATCCATGGTGTCGCAAAGAGTTGGACACGACTGAGCAACTTCACTTCATGTGCTAAGTAAAGTTCTGTTCAAAATTGTTACGAGAAGTCACATTAGGGATAGATGTAATGGTAAGTTTGCCCTTCTGTGAACAATTTTAAAATATTAATTTTTTTTAATTTAGGATTTTTTTCTAGGTTACTGAAATAAAATGAAATTGTAAGTAGTTGATATGTTAAATAACTTTGTTTTCAACAACTGATGTTAGTGGATTTAGATCAGGAGAACATACATAATGGATTTAAGCTGAAAAAAATTAATATCAGACCTCAAAGTAGGTGGAGTGTGTGCTCAGTAGTATCTGACTCTGTGACCTCATGCATTGTAGCCCATCAGTCCCCTCTGCATGGGATTTACCAGGCAAGAATTAAGTGGGCTGCCATTTCCTTTTCCAGGGGATCTTCCTGACCCAGGGATCAAACTCAAGCCTCTTTCATTTCCTGCATTGGCAGGCAGATTCTTTACCACGGAGCCACCTGGGAAGTCAAAGGTGAGTAACTTAAGGTCATTTCAGCTCCATCAGGGTTTTCCCTTTCTTTTCTTATTAATAAAACTATAATTAATTGTGTTACCCCGCAAATAAGTAAATAAACTAGGAAAAATCAGGAGAGGAAATTCAAAATGCATAAAACAGGATAAATTCAATTTAAAAAGTCATGTTCCTATTTTACTTGAGTGCTGGCCAAAAGATATCATTTCTTAGAAGAAAGGCAATATCAGAATTTAAATATTTTAGTCTGCATTAGAAAGATACATCATCATCTGTCTAGTATGTTTGCCAAAAATATTCTAATATAATCATGAAGAAATAGTCAGGCAAATCCAAGTAAAGAACAATCTGTGAATGGAATAACTTGGACTCTGTTAACATAAAAACATAAAGGAAATTACAAAGGCAGAGAAATTGTTCTTCCTCTCTTACAAGCATAGGGTAGGACTGTACCACCCAGGCCCTGGAGGTGGGTGGGGTCAGGTGGACGAATTCCAGCTGAAGATAGTGGTGAGTAATAAGTAAATACTCTGAGCCAGAGTATTTAACTTTAATGAGAAATCCACCACCATTTTCTCTTTTCTTCAGCACAGCAGGTGAGCAATTTTCTAGGTAGTAGCTGCCCTATAAAATTAGTTTCTGAATATCACCACAGATAGAGATTTCCTGCCTATCCATGAAGGGTAGTATGAGCAAGCATGAGCACCGGGACAAGCAAGAAACACACACTTGTTATTTAAGCACTGAGATTTATGGATTTCTATTTTTTCTACCAGAGAATTAGCTAGCCTATCCTGATAGATAAATTAATCAGATTGAAGAATATACTTGTGAAAGGTGTGTGCTTCAGTCGTTTGGCACCTTATACAGCAAGGGAATGGCTGCTGCATGTATTGCTTAAATGTTTAACCCACAACTTCCAGTTTAGATGAACTCCTGAGTTCATTGTTCATTAACAACATTATAAGCTGCATATTTCTATAACTGTCTTTCTGTTAGCAAGATATTTCTACAGTTCTTTATAGAATTATACTAACATTATATAGATCATTCTTCATTTATCTTTAGAACTTCCCTGGCGGAAGGCTTGAGACTTTGCTTCCCAATGCAAGGGGTACGAGTTCGAGCCCTGGTCTGGGAGCAAAATACCTCCCACATTCCTCGGGGCCAAAATACCAAAACATTAAAATAAGAAAAGCAATACTGTAGTAAATTCAATAAAGATTTTTAAAAATGGTCCACTTTATTTATCTTTATTGGTTCTGAGCAACTGGAATAAGAAAGAGTTACTAGGAGAACACACAAATATAGTCTTTTGAAAGGAAAAGAAAAAGTTCTGTTTTGTAGTAACATTAGTCCCTTTGCCAGTTAAATGAAGATAGATTATTAAAATTTAATCTTAGGGAATCCAAGGACTAGAAGCTCATGGACAACATGTGGCTAAATAATACATTGCTATGCTATGCTAAGTCACTTCAGTCGTGTCTGACTCTGTGCAATCCCAGAGACTGCAGCCTACCAGGTCCCCCGTCCCTGGAATTCTCCAGGCAAGAACACTAGAGTGGGTTGCCATTTCCTTCTCCAAGGCATGACAGTGAAAAGTGAAAGTGAATACATTAGCTGAACTTTATTCCAGGAGTTGCCACCATTAACTGTGTGATTATAGACAAATTACTCAACTATGCTGAATTTCTTTCATATAAGTTCAAGCTTACTCAGGCCAATCAGGCCTAAAAGAAAAATCAAACTCTTGTCAATCCTTTTGCTTAAAGAATAAAATACCATATGTGGATTTTATTTATACCTCCACTTTTTTTCAAAAAGGATTTAAAGCAGATTCCATAGTATTATTTAACATGGGAAAAAACTCTCAAGTAAACCCATCTAGCTTAGTCTACAGACAAATTCTAAGAATACCAAAATTAGACATTATTTTTATCTCTAAATTTCAAGGCAGTTGTTAAGAGCTGTGATTAAACTACCAAAGTAAAGAATCTTAGAGCAATGACGAATATTGACTACAAATTAAGCTGATGCTCACATATTCTGTCTGGTGATTTGAGAGCCCACTTCTCCTTGTACACTATAATTCAGTGGAAAAAATAGCATACACAAAGCAAGTACTTCAGAATAAGGAAAATTCAGACTTAAAATGAGCTGTTGATGTAATGTGTCATGTTAGAGAGGAATAATGATTAAAATATGCCTTAAGGGCTAAGTACACTTTTTCTGTTAAAGAATACTACAAAGGAGAGGGCTTCAGGGAAAACAATTTTGTCAAAATGGCCAAATCTATGATGCTTACAGGAGTTTCTTGTTCTTGACATTTGAGTCTTATTATAATGCTCTATTTCCTGTATTTCTTTGCCTAAACAGAATCTTGCTTCAGGCAAATTTTTGTCTGAACTTCCATGTGTAAAACCAGGACTTTTTATCAGATTGCTTCTCACTGTCTACTTAATGATAACAAAGCAATGAAACAGACTGATGCCCTGGGTTGTGCAATGGATTGTCCCAGCCTATCAGTTAGTTACGGGCTTCCCTAGTGGCTCAGATGGTAAAGAGACTGCCTGCAATGCAGGAGACCTGGGTCTGATCCCTGGGTCGGGAAGACCCTCTGGAGAAGGAAATGGCAACCTACTCCAGTATCCTTGCCTGGAAAATCCTATGGTCAGAGGAGCCTGGCAGTCTACAGTTCATGGGGTTGCAAAGAGTTGAACACGACTGAGCAACTTCACTATCACTAAATTGAGAATGAAGAAAATATGGTTTTCAATCTTTNTCTGGAGAAGGAAATGGCAACCTACTCCAGTATCCTTGCCTGGAAAATCCTATGGTCAGAGGAGCCTGGCAGTCTACAGTTCATGGGGTTGCAAAGAGTTGAACACGACTGAGCAACTTCACTATCACTAAATTGAGAATGAAGAAAATATGGTTTTCAATCTTTGTTCTGATATAGCTATGCGGCCGTGAGCAAATTGCCTGGAGATGATATTTGATAGGCAGAAGAGAATGTACAATTTCTTTTAACTTCTTGAGAATTAGTTTTAGCCTTCTCCTTTGATAACTTGCTCAGTGACTCATAAATACCAGAGAATTATTTAAACTTGACACAATTCCTTAAATGAGTGACATTTTCTGTATTCAGTTATTATAAGCTCAACAAAAATTTATTGAGGGTCTTTTGAATTGTGGATACTGTGTCTGAACAAACTATTTTAAATGACATGCTGTGCAAAGTCCTTTTAGTCATGTCCGACTCTGTGCGACCCTATGGACTGTAGCCCACCAGGCTCCTCTGTCCATGGGATTCTCCAGGCCAGAATACTGGAGTGAGTTTTCATTCTGTTCTCCAGGGAATCTTCCTGATCCAGGAATCAAACCTGTGTCTCCTACATTTACTTCATAAGATAAGATATATGATGTTCAATTCATTAGCCATCAGTAAAATGCAAATCAAAAACAAAATGAGGTATCACTATATATCTACTAGATTGTCTAATATTTTAAAGCTGCCTATAGTGACAATTGGGAAGGATGTAGAGCAACTGGAACATTCATACACTGCTGATGGGAGAGAAAATTGTGCATCAGTTATGAAGCTAAACATACACTTATCATGTTACCCCAAAATACTACCAAGTGTTCACCAAGAGAAACAACTGCCCATACAAAGACTTGTACATGAGTGTTTATAATAGCTTTATTCATAACAGCTGAAAACTGTACACAAATATACAAGTAAACTGATAAACAAATTATGTTGTATCAATTAGTAGAATACTATTGAGCAGTAAAAAGGAATGAACTGATGATATACTCATTGACATGAATGAATCTCAAAATCATTATCCTAAGTTGGTGAAGCCAGACACAAATAAACATGAACAATATGATTTTACTTGCATGAAATTTTATAATGGAAAATCTAACCTATAATGACAGAAAACAGATTAGGGGTTGCCTGAGTTCAGGAGTGGAAGAGGATTGACTATAAAAATGCACAAGGAAATTCACTGGAGTGATGGGAATATTCTATATCCTGATTGGCAAAATGGTTACAAGGATGTATGTCTTTTTCAAAACTCAGAGCATACACTTAAAATATGGACTGCCAGATTGCCAGGATCTTCTGAGGGAAATCTCATGGACGGAGGAGCCTGGTAGGCTGCAGTCCATGGGGTCGCTAAGAGTCAGGCATGACTGAGCGACTTCACTTTCACTTTTCACTTCCATGCATTGGAGAAGGAAATGGCAACCTACTCCAGTATTCTTGCCTGGAGAATCCGAGAGACAGGGGAGCCTGGTGGGCTGCCGTCTATGGGGTCGCACAGAGTCAGACGCGACTGAAGCGACTTAGGAGCAGCAGCAGTAAGGGTAAAGTTCAGGAACTTCAATAGAGAGACCACCAGTAATATACGAGGAATTTTCAGAACCCATGAAATCATACTACAAGAGAAAGAGAAAGCTTTTATCATTTAAGTCTAAAGAGCAGAAGCCTGTTTAAAGGACACCAATCATGAACTTGAAAGAGAAATATTTTTTAGACTCTCAAATGCCAGAGATACCAAAATCTGTTTGGCAAAAAGGAAGAGAATAAAGGGGTCAAAGAAGAGAGAAGAAGCCAAGTCTTCCCTCTGCCTCCTAGACCTCCAGTGCCCACCAGTTTTCCTGGAAAACTTCAACTACTGATTCAAGACCTTAAGAGTCTATTACCTATAATCGTCATGGGAGCTGTTGCAAATACCATTTGGTAATGAGGGAACATTTTCCTACCGAAGAAATTTTAAGGGGAAAAACAAGAAATAAAAATAAAGCTGTATTTTAATTAGTGTTTGTTATGCCAAGGTGATTTCAAAGCAAACAAGTTAACCACCAACCATCCCCTGCCCTCCAAACTCCTCTTCTCTGGCTCCAATCAGATTGCCTAGAAAATCTTGAAGCTTCCATCAGTTATAACAGAGAATAGAGTCATTTTGCTAAAATGCAGATGCTGTTGTTCCTGTTTTTGAAATGTGTGTAACTATTAAAAATTAAAATGGTAAAGAGAGAAACTTAGAGCACATGGAAATGGTGTGCATGATTTAGACTGCAAGTAACAGTTGACAGTGTTAACAGAGTTAGCCTTTTTTTGTTCCACTGTGTACAAAATGTAAAGAAGGATCAAAGTTCTGCCCAGAGACAGTCAAGACTCGACATTACTACATCCAGACTGGAGTCTATCCTCCGAGAAGAGAGAAGAAGGAAGAATGGATTGAGAGAATTGGTAGAGAGAAGACATTGAAAACAAAAAAAGAGGGGGGAAAAAAGAGTGGGTGGAATTCCCAGATTCCTGAGAGAGACTCTATTTGGGCTGGCTGGTAACATGAGAAAAGTTTTAAAATGTTTGTAACATCCTCTAGACCCCAAATACCACTCTTTAGAGATGCCAAATTGACTAATAGAAGTCTAGGTGAGCTGAAGTCCCTGTAATATTGATCCCAGGTTCTATGCCTCCTACCTTGAGGGCTGGATCATTGGATCTTGAAAAATGAATTATGAATAATTTTACCACCAAACACCATGTTTGACTGTGAATATTTTTATTATAACTGGAATCAGTGAAGAGGTTGCCTCTCTCAAATCTTATCAGCAGACACAAAAAGATGTCAGTTGGTGGCTTATCATACACAAAATGATGTCAGTTGGTGGCTTACCCAAAAAGTAACTAGAGATCATATGAACCAACATAGAAACCTATCACAAGCGGAATATGGCATGACAATAATTTCAGAGTTTGTTGTGTTTTGCATTTCATTTTTTAACATTATTTTTAATCTTATCCTTACCCATAAATATGTGGGAAATATATAAATGAGACATAATAAAACAAGTATGCAAAGTCACATTATACTTAAAATAGAAANGAAAAGTAACTAGAGATCATATGAACCAACATAGAAACCTATCACAAGCGGAATATGGCATGACAATAATTTCAGAGTTTGTTGTGTTTTGCATTTCATTTTTTAACATTATTTTTAATCTTATCCTTACCCATAAATATGTGGGAAATATATAAATGAGACATAATAAAACAAGTATGCAAAGTCACATTATACTTAAAATAGAAAATTATTTCAAAAGGAATTTCTAAAAGGGAAATAGATCTTTTAACTAGGGTATGGAAAAATGGGCAAACAAACAAATGTAGTTTTCCCTCTAGCTGAACCAGTGAAGAGTTATGGTGCCTGATAACCACTGGGTTAGGTTCCAATCCTTCAACCAGTCCATGACCAGCTACTTTGGCTCCCCTGCCAAGAATTGAGGAAAACAGTCTGAGCTAAAGGTGAGCCTGAGCTATGGCCTGAACCATGATCAGCATAAATGGAAACACCACATAGTTCTCAGTTTCCTCTGGAACTTGTAATTCCCCAATTACACCAGGCAAAGTAGGGTAGGAGCTAGACCTTGATCATTAAAAGTAAGATAAAGATGCAGTTGGAGAAGGCAATGGCACCCCAATCCAGTACTCTTGCCTGGAAAATCCNCGATGGACGTGAGGCTGAGTGAACGCCGGAAGTTTGTGATGGACAGGGAGGCTTGGCGTGCTGCGATTCATGGGGTTGCAAAGAGTCGGACACAACTGAGCAACTGAACTGAACTGAACTTGAACATTAAGTTGAAGAAGGTAGTAGTATTTATAACAAACATACAGAGATTCTTACCATTCTTGCCCATATGACTTTAAAACTTTTTTATAAATGGCCTGAGTTCCTGCCTGGCTATGCAGTAAGTGATTACTTTGTTTACACTGACATTTTTCTAGCAAATCTCTGAAGAGTCTCATATCCACCTGCCAAAGCAGGAGATGTGAGTTCGATCCCTGGGTCAGGAAGATGCCCTGGAGAAGGGAATGGCAAACCACTCCAGTATCCTCGCCTGGAGAATCCCATGTACAGAGAAGCCTGGTAGGGTACAGTCCGTGGAGTCACAAAAGAGTCGGACATGACTTAGTGATTATTAGTGACTAAAGAACAACAATTAAGGAGATAGGTTGGAATAGTTGTGAGAAAAAAACATAGCTGAGGAAAGGAAAATTAAAGCAAAATGAACTGAAATTAAAAACAAGTGCCTTAAAAAAAAAGATCAATTTTTAAAAATGCTTTGTTTCTTTTTGCTTTCACTTCGTTTTCCCATATGACTTTCAATACGGAGAAATCAGCCAGTAATTATATAATATGTGATTTTTAACTTTATAAAATACTCACATTGCTTCATATTTTTTAAAAATATTTTATATCTTAAAAAACTGCATACGTTCTCTACTTTTTGTTTAGCAGTATATACATGGTAACTCCACCATTAACAGGAGGAAAGTATTTAGTAAAGATCAATATTATGAGAAAAAGCTGCTCAGTCATGTCCAACTCTTTGCGACTCTGTGGACTATATAGTCCATGGAATTCTCCAGGCCAGAATACTGGAGTGGGTAGCCTTTCCTTCTCCAGGGGAACTTCCCAAACCAGGGATCAAACCCAGGTATCCCATGTTGCAGGCAGATTCTTTACCAGCTGACCTCCCAGGGAAGCCCAAAGATCAAACTGAAAATAATGAGAAATAATAATAAAACAAACTAAAATCTGCTTTTATCTAGTTCCAAATACCCCCTTTTTCTTTATGTTATTTATTCCAATAATACATGTTTCCACCTTATTCTTTATATTGCCATAACCTAGCCTTATCTTATTTTTAATTGTAAATGTCCAGCTCCAATTCTATCTTGCATCACAGAATTGGGAAATTACAAGTTCCAAAGGAAACTGAAAACTGTGTGGTGTTTCCATGTATATTGATCATGGCTCAGGCCATGGCCCAGGTCCAACTTTAGCTCAAACTGTTTTCCTCAGCCCTATTCCCCAGTGCTTGGCAAGAGAGCCATAATAGCTGGTCCAATGGTCTGGCCACTGACTGGATAAGGGATTGGAATCTAACCCAAAGAGAACTCATCTCTAGGCTGGCAACTTGCCAGGAGGAGTTATGGGTCAAAAGGCTATGCTCAACGGAGGTGAAAATATTTAGCTGAACCTGGAAATATGCCAGGAAAATTGAGTGACTAACTGGTCAGCTGCAGGAAAGGAATTGATAGATCCACAGGGGGAAAAAAAAAAATTCCATGAAATAAAGATCATGATGGCCATAATAAACAGAAAGCAAACATCCAGGGCTATTTGGAACACAGCCAAGTTTTCTAGTCCTCAATGCATTGTGTAAATTCTTCTAATAACCAGCTCTCCTCATTCCTAAAGAAGCTCAAGTAAGTTTCTGTGACTTGCAAGCAAAGAACATCCAACATCCTTTCTATCCTTCATCATCCTCCATAGCATGCTATCATACAACATCTCTGCCTAATGGTCATGCCCATGTTTAAATATTTCCTGTAGAAATTTACCACTCAAGTTAGCCCAGTATATTTCTAGGTAATTCGGTTATAAAGCCATTTCTTATACTGAGTAAACTTTTATTCCCCTGAATCTTACATTCTCTTAGCTATCTAAAGTTTCGTGGAACTATTCATCATTCTGATCACTCTCTTCTGAAAATGTGGCACCATATTTTGCAGTTCCCCATATTGTGACTTCCATAGCTGAAGACATCTGTCCGTGTGTGGTATGACCAACACAGGGTGGCCTGGACTATCACTTTCCTTGTTCTGTGTAATATATCTCAAGTACTATTGGTTAAGACTATTTTCAACGACATTGTTGAATGATTTTAAATTGTTAACCAACAGCACTAAAAACTTATTTTAATACGAGTTTCACATAACTCACATATCCCCCTCCATGGACCTATGTAGTTGGTTTTCAGATCCAAGATTAGGATATTAAATTTATGAGTTAAATTTTATCTTTGCTAGGCTAAAATTTTACCAGTTTCCGGTTTTCCAATAAATGTCCCTGACCACCTACCCGGCCACTTATGATGATTTAATTCTCTTTACTGCTATGCTGCTGCTAAGTCACTTCAGTCGTGTCCGACTCTGTGTGACCCCATAGATGGCAGCCCACCAGGCTTCCCCGTCCCTGGGATTCTCCAGGCAAAAATACTGGAGTGGGTTGCCATTTCCTTCTCCAATGCATGAAAGAGAAAAGTGAAAGTGAAGTC
>SJYX01017736.1:17218-50646 GCA_006410675.1 Oreotragus oreotragus | reverse complement strand
CAGTCCAAGGGACTCTCAAGAGTCTTCTCCAACACCACAGTTCAAAAGCATCAATTCTTCGGCGCTCAGCCTTCTTCACAGTCCAACTTTCACATCCATACATGACCACAAGAATATTCCTCAATAATGAGTAATATGGTGATCATAGAATAAAATTGTAAGAATTATTTTGGAAGATGATAAATCCTATTTTAAAAAGAACATATATTTTATTTACTTAGCCAAAAGTATCTGAGCAGTCCTTCCAAACCTCTAAAGACTGAGTACCCCCGTCTCTGGAAAGTTAAAAAGCAAGACTTTAGACTGCACATTAAGTCTCTACCAATGCTAGTAGAATTAACAATCTAGTACTGTGGAAATCACTTTTATTAAAAAAAAAATCCATTTTTATTAAAAAAAAAAATTATTCGTCTTCTAGACTCCTTTCCAAAATTGAGGAAAATGTAACTTCCTAGAGATGAGGGTTGAAAATTATTGTCTTTAGTCACAACGAAACTTGAACCTTAACGTCAGAAAGAAATCAGGTTAGCCATCAGGAAGAGCTTTGTAAGTTCAGATTTCTGCCAAGATGAAGCATTCTCTGATTATTTCTAAGAGAACTAGGTGCTCTTAGAGGTCAGTGCTGCAGTGCATGGGATTGCAAAGAGTTGTATACAAATAAGCAATTGAACAATAACAAGAAGTCTGGACCGTAACCAAATAATTTAAAAAAGTAACAATTCTACGGGAGTATAGTATACTATTTACATAATTATACAATCTGATAAAAAACTCAAAATTAGGCTCTCTACATTCCTGAAAGTCTGACACCCACTGCCTTTATCTAGGGCTAAGAGAGATTCAAAAAAACTTCTACATGCATGTGAATATGCACTTTTCCTCTATATCAAATACTGTCTAATCTGAGTAAACTGCAGGGTCCTAAAACATTAACNAAAAAAAGTAACAATTCTACGGGAGTATAGTATACTATTTACATAATTATACAATCTGATAAAAAACTCAAAATTAGGCTCTCTACATTCCTGAAAGTCTGACACCCACTGCCTTTATCTAGGGCTAAGAGAGATTCAAAAAAACTTCTACATGCATGTGAATATGCACTTTTCCTCTATATCAAATACTGTCTAATCTGAGTAAACTGCAGGGTCCTAAAACATTAACTGTGTTTACCTCTGCATAGAGGGATTTCAAGTGATTTTGTTCTATTCTTTCTTCTTCAGGTCTTTTCACTGATAATATAGTATTTTTTAAATTAAACAAATAATACTTTTGAAACTAGAATAAAAACAGGTTGTAGGAAATATAATTACAATAAGTATAAAGAAATTTCAGTTTCCAGTCCAGCATATGAGAAGCTGAAATATGCCACTTTTTCTTAAAAAGGAAAAAAATAACCAAATTGAAAAATCAACAATTTTTCTGAGAACCTTCAGAGAAGTGAGGTCACAGGGCAAACCACTGTCCCTGAAATGAGACAGACCAATAAACAGGGAATCACAAAAGTCCATGGGAACTAGCGCCAGGAAGGGAAATCTGAGCTATAACTGATGCATTTCTGAAGGATTAGCATCTGAGAGATAAAAATTCCAGAGGACCCCAATCATCAGGGGCCCCCACACTTTTGTGAATTTTACCTCCAGAAACTCAACCAAGTTCTCATAGTAAATACTGGAGAAAAATCTCCTCTTACTTCTTGCAGGAGCAGGGAGAAAGAATCACTCCAGAGCATTAAACACTCCAAGCATCTTCTTAACAAGTCTGCTGTCAAGATAAACTGTTTAACCAGAGCCTAAACTGCTAGGGTTTTAATAGAGCGTAACTGACCTGAGGGAAGAAAACACACATCTCCAGCCTACTATAACCACCCTGTTTCCCCTAAGGAGGAGGGAAGTACTAAGAAGTGCGTGTGGAGTTCCCAACCCAGCGGTATAGGCTTACTAAAAGACTGAGACCTACTCCTAGGACTGCAGAATGCTTCACCTCCCCCGTCTTCACCATCATGTTACTAAATGTCTATTTACAAGAGTTCCTTTTACCCAGTACATTATGTCCAGCTATCAAAAACAACTGTAAAACATACTGATGAGTAAAACATAATCTGAAGAAACAGAGCAAGTATTAGAACCAGATTCCAATATGGGAGGAATGTTGGAATTATCAGACCAGGAATTTTAAAAACATAATTAAGATGCTAACTATTCTAATGGATAAAGTAGACAACGTGCAAGTACAGATGGGCAAGCAGACAGATGGAAATTCTAAGACAGAACCAAAATAAAATGTCACAGAAATGAAGAATGCCTTGATGGGCTTATCTGTAGATCAGATGTGGCTGAAGAGTCTCTGAGTTTGAGAATATCTCAATAGAAACCTCCAAAATTGAAAAGAAAAAAAGAAAAAGACTGAAAAAATACTTCATCCTAGAATAGAATACTCCAAAAAAGTGGGACGATTGCAAAAGGTGTAACATATGCACAATAGTAATAACAGAAGGAGAAGAAGAGGGATAGAAGAAATGTTTGTAAAAACAGTGACTGAAAATTTCCCCCAAATTAATATCAGACACCAAATCACAGAAACAGGAAGCCCAGAGAACACCAAAGAGGATGAATGCAAAAAACTACTACACTTAACAAAAATCATTTTCAAACTACAGAAAACCAAAGATAAAGAAAAAAATTCTGAAAAAAATAGGAGGGGGGAAAAACACCTGGCCTATAGAGGAAAAAAGTAAGAATATACCCAACTTCTCCTCAGAGACAATGCAGTCAAGAAGAAAGTGAAGTGAAACCTTTAAAGTGCTGAGAGAAAAAACTTAACCTAGAATTCGGTACCCTGTAAAATATCCTTCAAAAGTGAAGGAAAAATAAAGATTCTCAGACAAACAAAAATGGAGGGATTCTGCTACCAGCAGACCTGCCTCGAGAAGCTTTTAAAAATTAGTTATTTAGGGAGAAGAAAAACGATATGTCGGAAACTTGGATCGGCAGAAACAAGAGAGGAGCATTGGAGAAGAATACTTGTATTTTTTATTCTTAATGGATCCAACAGACGACAGTTTGTTCAAAATAATAATAGCAATGATGTAGTCAATCATATATGCTAATCTGTGTCCTATTAGAATGGCCATAATGTAGAACACAGACAATTCCAAGTACTCACAGGAATTTTCATTCATTCATTGTACCATACTTGGAGAATACTCAATATGCTCAGGATATTGTTAACTTTGTCATACAGTGTTGGATTCAATTTACTAATACTTTATTCAGGATTTTGAATCTATATTTTTTAGTGAAAAGGCTATAATTTTCTTTCTCTTAACGTGTTTACATCCAAATTAGGATTACTAATTCTGAATATCTCAAAACTGAAAATGTTGTATTAAAAAAAACCCCACAATTTTAAAAGAAAAAAGCTGGGAGAAGATACGTGCAAAATATTGTTGGCACCCCAGATATATAACTAACTCTCACAATAAGAAAAAGACTAACAACCAAAATCAAATGGGCAAAGGATTAAAAAATGAAATTAACAGAGGACAACCAAAATATTTAATTATATTCATTAAACATTAGGGGCTTCCCTGGTGGCTCAGAGGTTAAAGCGTCTGCCTCCAATGCGGGAGACCCAGGTTCAATCTCTGGGTTGGGAAGATCCCCTGGAGAAGGAAATGGCAACCCACTTCAGTATTCTTGCCTGGAGAATCCCATGGACGGAGAAGCCTAGTAGGTTACAGTCCACGGGGTCGCAAAGAGTCGGACACGACTGAGTGACATCACCTTCACCTTCACCTTCAAACATTATAAAAAGATCCACATCACTATATGTTAAGTTAATACAAATCTATACAATAATTACATACCACTTTAAAACTCACAAGAACATGAAAAATTTAAAAAGAAACTAAGTCCTGATGTTAACAATCCAGAACAGGAATTCCATCTCAGCTGGTGGAAGTATAATTGGGGCTATCAGTTTCTAGAGCAATTTGAAAATATTTAGTGAAGTTAAATATATGCAAGAACTACTTCCTAACAACTCTACTTCTAGAAAAATGGTCATTTAATATGCTCTACATGAGTGCAATTGTGCGGTAGTTTGAGCATTCTTTGGCATTGCCTTTCTCTGGAANAATATAACGCCTTTCATTTCACACACACACACAAAATCCCATCATTTGTTCCCTGGGAGATCCTGTACTCTAGGAGTTCATGCAGCAGTCCACGAACTTGGCACAGCTGTAATCAGCACATTTTAGGATGGAGTGTGTTCAGGAGCTCTGAATTACTAGATATTATTGTTACTTTTTATTATTATCTTCATCTTACTGTTATTGACATTACTTATTATTACTAATATCGTGTTAGTAATATCCTACATTGCGTATTTATCTTAAAATTTTCAAAATTTTTGACCTAAGTATTTAATCACATTTTGATACACTGAAATAGAACCATCAAGGTGACAGAGAAACCCTGGTCTCTGAACATAAGCACAGAGGGAAAACCTGTCGTCAGTTTGCTGCCATTTTTAATGTTGTCAACTCAATTATCGGGTCTGGTATAATAGGTAAGTGTTTTTTTTTTTTTAATTTTTCAATGAAAAGGCCAAATTTAAGACATGTTGCTAGTATTCATAGATTATTTTTAAAGGAAAAAAATTTCGAATTATAAAATTGGTAATTTTTTTTTTCATAAAAGCCTTCCTGTTTTCCAGTGTGCACACCATCAGTCTCATACTAAAGATGGGGGTGGTGATTCACTCACTCTTTCTACATTTGAGAGTATCTTCCGTGTGTGGTAGATTAAGGTGAAGCTGCAGATGTAAGATAACTAAAAAGTTTTTTTCATGGGCTGTATGTCAGTTGATAATGTTACCAAGTTTACCTTTTTCCCTGTTTCTGGAATGTCTACTGTTACTTGAATCATCTTTCTATAACCTTTTGGAGGTGTAAAACCTCCAGATATTTGGATATATTGCAGATACAAAACTTTAATGTGAAACATAGCAATCTTGTGAAAAATCAAATCCATGTAATATTTCCTTACCCATTTATATAGTATTAAAATTTAAAGTCCAAACTTGTGATANAAAAAATTTTTTTCATGGGCTGTATGTCAGTTGATAATGTTGCCAAATTTACCTTTTTCCCTGTTTCTGGAATGTCTACTGTTACTTGAATCATCTTTCTATAACCTTTTGGAGGTGTAAAACCTCCAGATATTTGGATATATTGCAGATACAAAACTTTAATGTGAAAACATAGCAATCTTGTGAAAAATCATATCCATGTAATATTTCCTTACCCATTTATATAGTATTAAAATTTAAAGTCCAAACTTATGATATATTAATTTCAACTGTAATCAATAAATAGAAATTGTTTTTAAATGGATTTTTAAAACAAAGGAGCCAAGTAATCCGAATTGAAAGAAATGAGCTGCTCATATTTTCCCAGTCTGAAGCCAGGGGTAAATTTCTGGCAAAATTAAGTGTGTTGCATTATAATAATAAAGGCAGCTATTTTTTTTTTTCAGTGCTTATTATTCTTTTTGTTATTTGAAAACATCCAATTTAAGGAAAAGCTGAGACAAATCAAAATATTCCAGATGCTCCTTGAGACTATTACTTTTTCCCTATAAAGTTTTGACATCTTAGCCACAGTCATCTGGATTGAGTTACTTCTCTTAACTTTCTCAAACTGATGTGTTTCTTGATTTTATTTTCCATATATAGGCAATTTTTTTCATATGGTAGATAAAATGTAGGAACTGACGCAAAGTTAAAAGCTGCTGCTGCTAAGTCACTTCAGTCATGTCTGACTCTGTGCGACCCCATAGACAGCAGCCCACTAGGCTCCTCTGTCCCTGGGATTCTCCAGGCAAGAACACTGGAGTGGGTTGCCCTTTCCTTCTCCAATGCATGAAAGTAAAAAGTGAAAGTAGAAGTCACTCAGTCTTGCGCGACTCTTAGCGGCCCCATGGACTGCAGCCTACCAGGCTCCTTCGTCCATGGGATTTTCCAGGCAAGAGTATTGGAGTGGGTTGTCATTGCCTTCTCCAAAAGTAATAGCATGTAGGGGCAAAGATTTGTTTGAAATTCTGTCTCCATGTGCCGTGGAGGTGTAGGCAGAATCCCGGAGTTAATTCCTAATATGAATATGTTAAGCTGATCCATGTCAGCAACCTTGAAAAGTACCTCTTAATTAGGCTCAGCAGATTTTTTAAAGGGGAAGGTTTTCAGGGAATAAAGCATTCTGGGTAGAAATAGCTTATGTACATTTTATTTTAAATGTTTCATTGTACATAATCTAAAATTGCCCATTCCCCCCCAAAAAAAGTTCATAATAAATAATGTTATATACTCGCTTCAGCTTTATAAAAAATACCTTTGCCTTTTTATTTTCCTCTCCTTTTCCTACAGAGTTGCCCATCTTGACCCCAGAGTTACTCTTTCCTCGAATCTCATAACCTTTCTATTCTTTTTTATTTTCTAAGATTTTTTTTCTTGGTCTGGACCATTTTTAAAGTTTTTATTGAATTTGTTACAATATTGTTTTGGTTTTATGTTTTGGTGTTTTGGCTGGGAAGTATCCCTGATTTGATCCCAGGGATCAAACCCACACTCTCCGCATTGAAAAGTGAAGTCTTAACCACTAGAGTGTTGGAAAAGTCCCCCAGACCTTCTATACTCATCATTGTCTCTGTTTTCCCAGCCAGCCTGTAAGGAGAGCTCTGGGTCATTACTCTCCACATAGTCTAAGTCATGTGTCCCCGCACCCTGAAAGTGAAAGTCGCTCAGTTATGTCTGACTCTTTGTGACCCCATGGACTATACAGTCCATGGAATTCTCCAGGCCAGAATACAGGAGTGGGTAGCCTTTCCCTCCTCCAAGGGATCTTCCTAACCCAGGGACTGAAGCCAGGTCTCCCACATTGCAGGAGGATTCTGGTAGAACCCTGAAATGGACATTTGTGTGAATTGGCATCTGTTTTTCATGTGATGCTTTCTTATCGTATTCTTCTACCTCATAAACTCACTCTGTTGACATGTCCTTAATTGACAACATTTTATTCTGCAGTAAGTACCATAATGCTAACATTCAATTTTAGTATTCCTATGCACTGTTTACAACTATCTCATATAAATATGTTAATATTCTTAACCTATTATGTACAGTAATAGGGGAAAAACCTCTCTATTTGTATGTTTTATTAATGTGATGGATGGCACTTTTTTTTTTTTTTTCTAGGATTGCCTTATTCAATGAAGCAAGCTGGCTTTCCTCTGGGAATATTGCTTTTATTCTGGGTTTCATATGTTACAGGTAAAAAATACTATATAATTGCTTATTCCTGCAACTTAAATTATGCAATGATTGTTTTACACAAACATACATATACATCCCCTGTAACTGAATTTCCTAACTAAAAAGTACATCAAAGAATCCTAAAGAATTTAGACATTTATGACTGAGGAGATTTACTTTTCTTGCTAATCCTCTGAACAGATTAGAAGAGTGTTATATATTACCAGGCCTAAATCCTTTTCATGTGCCGTTTTCACTTTCTGCCAATAGTGGTAGGTGGAGGAGTCATTTTAAAGACTGATTAAGGCTGCAACTGTACTCTGAAAATACAGATGTCAGGAATTCCTTTCCCACAAAAAACATGGACAGGTGCACATGAATGAACAACCTTTTCAAGCTCTGTTCATGCAGGTGGCACCAAGAGCCCAGGTTCTCACCAGTGGGGGGTCCCCACACCACACCACCACCCCCCCTGCCAGTCTTCACAGGCAGCAGTAAGGCACTTCTGTATCCCTTTTGTCCTGCTTCCCACTTTTAATGTAATAGTTCATTTACACCTATGTTTGGCCACTTCCCCATCTAAGTACAGGCTTTACAACTAGCCAGCTTATCTTACTGTGTTTGCACCCCTGCCCTGTCGTGCCCCCAGTACCCCTCATGGCAAACACAAAGGCGTTCCTCTGCCTTAGGATCTCTGTGACACAGACGGTCCTCCTCACCTCTGCACTGGTGGCTGCTGTGGGCTGCTATGTGTGATCACCTAGCTGCCTTGTACCAGGTGATGCGAAACACCTCAGCGGTCCCCTTCGGCAGAGTGGCAACCTGGGCCTCAAGAGCGTCACCTTCCTGTGAGGCTATGAATCCCAGCCATCATTTCCCCAAGTGACTGCTGGAAACCCCAAAGCTGGCCTCCTTGCCTCCAGGAGGGACCCATGTGCGGCGCGGTCGGAGCTGCAGAGCGCCACCCCGCCGGGCCGGGCTGCCTCCGGTCTCCAGCAAGACGGTGTCCTTGTGAGCTCTGTCCCTGGCTTATCTTTTCACTCTCCATCTCCTGAGAGTGCTCCCTTAAATCCCATGCCCAGGAGCCTCTGTGTTAGCTCTGCTTCTGGAGACTCTAAGGTGCCATCCCCTATAAAATCTCAGTCTTCCGAAGCCAACCTGTAACTCCGCCATCTTTCCTGAGGCTGAGAAATAAAGTGAAGGTTGCCTCAGAGCCTACACTCCCTTCTTCCCTGCTGTCTTAACATTACCCCTAACCCCCCAAACCTAAGCTGCTTTTAGCTTCTACAGCCCTTAATTTGTAGCTTAAGTAATAGGAAATCTGTAGCTTGGTGCTTATTCAGAGTTGCTGGTGGTTAATTTTTATTTTATTCAAGAGACCATTTAGCACACTAAAAAAATCCCATTCAAGGATTTACCCTTATTGTTTTTAATTTCCTGTTTCCCAGTCAATCAGTATGAACAAATAATTAATTTCCTCCCAGGCATACTAACGATGGCTTATTTAAGTGCACTGTGAACGTTTGCACACGTCATAAACCAGAAGGTAGAAAAAAAATTAAATATATATCACCTAAAATCTCAACCAACACTTGAGGAGAATGAAGTTTTTTAAAGCAAAGTTACATTATACATACACAGATCATGATGTGAATGTTTTTCAACTGATGCTGTATATAAACCTACAGCAGTGTCTATGAGCAGGCCTTTCTCAAGTCATATATTATGAAATTACTAATCAGTGAAAATTAATTACTCTTTTTAATTTAGTTGCATGATGAAAATCCTTGCACAGTTTTGAAAATAAAGGATGATCATGCAGAAGCAAAAAAAAAATTATAAACTATGATTCTTTTTTGTTTCTTAATTAGGATTTTAAGAGCAAAATCTACCAATAGGGTTATAATATTGAGTTGTTCTTTAAGCTGACTCTGTAATTATATAATTGTTTGTCTCTGCAATTATTCTTTTGTCTTTTTAACGAGATATGTCCAGTTCAACAAATGGTGTTTCTAAGTTCTGTTTTCATGTTTGTGAAATGTTGGGGAAAAAGAAAGAATTGTAAATATTTACAGCAAATGATTTTTAATTTGCTTTAAGGTTCTCATATTGATTAGAGTAAAATAATTTTTATTATTTAAGCCTATGTAACGATGTAAAAGGAAATTCACCTGTTGAATAACATAGATTCATTCATGGTTTTTCTGTGATTTGCATATAGTATATTTAAAGCAAGATCAAAATGTTTAATGAAAGGAAATGTTATAATGATTGATATTTGAGATTCCTGAAACTTTTGAGAGATTTATTTATAGCCTGTATTTTACATGTAAATGAAAGCATCTGTTATTGACTAAATTCTTAGCAAATTGTTACTTTTAAGCAATACATTTTGAACTTTTGTAAAATCTAGCAGTCTCATTCCAACCACACAGTTCTTCATCAAAACTTCACAGCATCTATGAAATTGGTTACCTCCTATTAGCAGTCCTCACTGATTCTCTTCCTTGGCCAGTAAGTTGCTATTTAATTTTCCTGCCTTTAGCCTATATCTTTAACTTTCTGGTCTCTTCTTCGTATTGCTGCAAGAGTTATCTTTATTAAACCTCAGCCTGATCTGTTATTTCCCAAGTCAAATGTTCTAAAACTTTGTTATGACCATAGGGAAAAAAATTCATTTAAATTCTTTCGTGGTTCAGCACAGTCTGCACTTTTAGTCTCAGCCCCTACTAATCTGACATCTCTTTCACCCTGTCACTACCACTGCCTTGTGTGGGACTTGGATCTTAGCCTTTCTGTATGATTCCATTACCCACATATAGACTATGCCGAACTGACTACCTATGGATAGTCCCCCTGCTTGACCTTTTCTTCTCTACCTGGTAAAAGCCTGTTTATCCTTCAGGACACTACTCAACTCTTATGTGAAGCTTTTCCTACTGTTAAACAAAGGATATAGGATGGATTGCTATGTCATTTGTGCCTGTAGAATATTTTAAAATTTATTTATTAGGTCACATCATATTACATTTCTATCAGATATGTAGACATCTATTTTCTTCTCTACCTGGTAAAAGCCTGTTTATCCTTCAGGACACTACTCAACTCTTATGTGAAGCTTTTCCTACTGTTAAACAAAGGATATAGGATGGATTGCTATGTCATTTGTGCCTGTAGAATATTTTAAAATTTATTTATTAGGTCACATCATATTACATTTCTATCAGATATGTAGACATCTAGCAATCTTGCTTCGCTGATCATTGATTCATTCAATAGAGTTTTACTAACACTGCTGCCATTATAGCAATGAAGAACATTTTTCCTGCCACATGAAGCTCACAATGTAGTATGTTTGGCAGAAAAAAAAGCACAGTTTTGACCTTCATAAAAAATACCATAATATAAATATGTGCGTGACAATAAGGATTCTGGCATTTAACCTAGCCTCAAAGGAGCAGGCATGTTTTGGGGAGGAAAAGACCCCTTCACTGGCGGTTTATGAAAAAATGTGAGTGAGCAAAGAAAATAAACGGATGCTCTAAGCTGATGGAAATGTGGAAATGCAAAAGAGAACGTGTAAGTCATTCTGTCTGGCTAAAGTATAGGGTTGATGTTGGTAAGAGGGAATATACAAAGTTAGAGAGGTTTGCAGAGGCATTTGTGAAGGCTCCCTTGTAATGATAATCATTATCATTTCCTGATGACTGGCCTGACTGCAGCCACTATAGTTAATCTTTCTGACTCCATGAAGTAGGTATGCATGTTTTACTTTTTATAAAGGTGGAAATTGAGACTGTGGCAGGTTAAAATGATTTGTCTAAGGTCAGCAGTTACTGGCGGAGAAGGCAATGACACCCCACTCCAGTACTCTTGCCTGGACAATCCCATGGACAGAGGAGCCTGGAAGGCTGCAGTCCATGGGGTTGCTGAGGGTCAGACACGACTGAGTGACTTCACTTTCACTTCTCACTTTCATGCATTGAAGAAGGAAATGGCAGCCCACTCCAGTGTTCTTACCTGGAGAATCCCAGGGACAGCGGAGCCTGGTGGGCTGCCGTCTATGGGGTTGCACAGAGTCGGACACAACTGAAGCAACTTAGCAGCAGCAGCAGTTACTGGCAACAGAGTTGAGATTTTGGTTAAATGCATATATGGATTCTGGGGCTAGACTACCAGGGTCTGAGTCCTGTCTCTTCCTTATGAGCCCTGTGACATTTAGCAGTTTGCTTAAGCTTCTGTGCCTCACTTTTCTCATCTGTCAAGTGGAGGATTATAATAGCACCTACGTAGGGTTTTAGTGGCACCCCACTCCAGTACTCTTGCCTGAAAAAGCCCATGGACAGAGGAGCCTGGTGGGCTGCAGTCCATGGGGTCGCTAAGAGTCAGACATGACTGAGCGAATTCACTTTCACTTCTCACTTTCATGCATTGGAGAAGGAAATGGCAACCCACTCCAGTGTTCTTGCCTGGAGAATCCCAGGGATGGCAGAGCCTGGTGGGCTGCCATCTGTGGGGTCGCACTGAGTCGGACACGACTGAAGCAACTTAGCAGCAGCAGCAGCAAACATGTCAATAAATATAAAGCATTTAGGAAAAGGCTTACCCTCAGAAAGTGTTAAGTATTTGCTAGTGTTTTTGTGGTTTTATCATCATTACTGTCATTCTCATCAGATTCCAAATGCAATGCTTTTTCTGACATCATATGCAGCCTATAGAAAATAACTAAAAATAGCACAAGTTTTCATTCCTTTAGCATCTGTAGCATGCCAGGCACTGTGGTAGGCATTTAAACATCATCACATCATCCTCATAGATACTTCAAGGTTAGGGTATTGCCTTACTGTTCAGATAAGACTCAGACTTTCATTCAAGATCCCACAGCTAATAAACATTTTTTCTGAGAAAAATTATGAAAAGAGTTGATTTTTATTCAAAATCATTAGAGGATTTTCCTGGAGGATTTTAAGCAGAAGACATGGTTGAACTTATGCTATGGTCATATTCATCTGGTAAGAGAGAAAATGTCTGGAAAGTACTGGTAAGGAGAGGGTGGTGAATGAGAGAACTATTAGGAGTTTTTACAGTGCAGGCAAGTAATAGAGGGGTAAACCCTTAAAGCAGGTTAGAGGTTAGACATGAGGAGATACAGTTGAATAATTTATGATGCAGTAGTTAACGGATTTAGTGGCCAAAGGAAAATAGAAGGTGGTAGATAATGAGAAATATAGTGTGACTCTCAAGTTTCTCTTGATACTATTCACAGTTTGGAGAAATATGAAGGCAGAAGCAGGCTCCAGAACAAATATATAAATTAGAATTTGGACACCTAAATCAAGATGCCTACAAGATCTTAAAGGTAAAATATTTACTAGACAGCTAGATACAGAAATCTGGAGTTTTGGGAAAGTCCTGACTGGAGATACAAATTCAGGAGTTACTAACATCTGTGTGAAAATTGAAGCCCTGGCCATGAATAAGATCACAGTAAGATATCTGGAAGAGGGAGGGAAAAAAATCCCAGAATCCAGGATTTGGAAGAGTTAAAGAAACTGGTGAAAAAACTAAGTATAAATGGCTCAAAAGGTAGGAGGAAATCCAAGAGAAACTGGTGTCAGAAAGGAAAATGCTACTGAAAAGGCAAATACAATTAATATTTAAGAGGTTTCGACTGGATTTATCAATTTGGAGCTCATTGATGAACTTGTTAAAAGAAATTTCAAAGACGTGAGAGAATCAAGGTGGAAATGATATTGTGGTGATTTGTATTTTCTTCTTTGTACTCTAATACATTTCTGAATAACTTAAAAGACAAAAAAAATCACTTGTAAAAGAAACATGAGCAAGACTAAAAAGTAATAATTTCTTTTTCTTAATGTAATTTTCTTACACTAAAAAGTAAGAATCATACCTTCTGCACAATTTTGTATCTAGTAGAGCTGCAGTATTATTCTCTAGGTGCTCAAAAAGTGTTGAGTTAAATGAGAGACAGACTAACTTCTCCTTATACATTTTTCTATATATTTGTATCTCCAATTTCAACTCTAAAATTGGAACTTAAATCTCTAAACAGTAAATTTCAAAAAAATTCTTAGAGTAGCCTGTTAACCTGGGGAAGGCGATGGCACCCTACTCCAGTACTCTTGCCTGAAAATCCCATGGACAGAGGAGCCTGGTGGGCTGCAGCCCATGGGGTCGTGAAGAGTTGGACACAATTGAGCAACTTCACTTTCACTTTTCACTTCCATGCATTGGAGAAGGAAGTGGCAACCCACTCCAGTGTTCTTGCCTGGACAATCCCAGGGACGGGGGAGCCTGTCAGGCTGCCGTCTATGGGGTTGCACAGAGTCGGACACGACTGAAGCGACTTAGCAGCAGCAGCCTGTTAACCATAATGACTATAAAATAAAGATATTAGTTGTACTCTGTTACAGAACAAATTATCTGGTTCTCCTCATGCTATTTTTTTCTGAATGTCTAACAGCCCGTTTTATTCGCCGTCTTCACGTGTAGAAGGCCTGTAAAATATTGGATAATCTAACTTCTGTTGCTTGACCATTTGAGCCACATCCTATCAATAGTTGTTGCATTGGTTACGTTAGGAAAGTAAAATAGAAAACTGAAGCTTTAACTTCGTACCCTCTTCTGTCTAGTTCATTGCATGGATA
The DNA here is from genome assembly GCA_006410675.1 of Oreotragus oreotragus. Taxonomy (NCBI): domain Eukaryota; kingdom Metazoa; phylum Chordata; class Mammalia; order Artiodactyla; family Bovidae; genus Oreotragus; species Oreotragus oreotragus. The sequence goes on along the minus strand of SJYX01017736.1, from coordinate 36,664 downwards.
TGTTAAGTCTGTTTGCATCTTGAATAAAAAATATATAACTGGAAGCAGTACAGCTTCATGAAAGATAATGTTTTATGAAAATAAAGTAAGCCTTGCCATGGTAATTTACTTTAGCACTGAACTCTGCTTTGAAGCTTGTATTTTTCTTTAAGTCAAAATATTTTTTAAAAAACCTTTAAGTCTAATCTGACATTTTTTTAATGGTTATTTTTGCCACAGATTTTTCCCTCATTTTATTGATAAAAGGAGCTGCCCTTTCTGGAACAGACACCTACCAGTCTTTGGTCAATAGAACATTTGGCTTTCCAGGATACCTCTTACTCTCTGTTCTACAATTTTTGTATCCTTTCATTGGTAAGGATGACTATGAACATGAATATTATAATTTCATAAATATACAACCGTTTCTGAATAAAATAATTTTAATAGTTGTTAGTCATTAAAGAATACTAATAGTTGAAATATTTTCCACACTGAATGTTGAGCTATTTTTCCATTGTTTTCTGTTCCTTTTGGTCTGTTTTCTAAGTATTTCATTAAAATAAACTAAGATTGATTTTCACTGGATTAATGCTTGTAATTCCCTAGTTTAGTGAAGAATATTAAGTTGGCCAAAAAATCCATTTGGATTTTTCCATAAGCTGTTATAGAAATACCCAAACAAACGTTTTTGACCAACCCTATAGAATGATCTGGGAATAAAAGTAAATGAGAGAAATAATAGATTTCTTCTAAGCTAAAATTTTTTTGAAAAGCTAAGGATTTGTGGAAGTCATGTCCAAGGCCAACATGCTACTTTAAGTTTGCACTCAATACTTCTAAAATATGTAATGTGTTAACATTCACCAATGGCTGAATTGATTTCATTTTAAAAATTAATAATATAGAAGCTGTTATTCAAACCACAAGTTCCTTATGTCTCTACAGAAGGCTAAGAATATATTTCCCCCAAATATTGCTTTTGAAGTCTTCACAATTTTCTGTTATTTTTCCTCACTTTGAGCAATACATGTATTCCTAAAGAGTATTTGGACACTGAACTTTAATAACACAACAAATCGCATTTTGAATGCCTACCAAAACTCACTATTATTTAAAGATGTTCTGAAAAGAATCAAAGTGAAAATCTTTGTAATGCAAATTGATATTCTCCCCAAAATCTGCTGTCTAGTTATGTTTAAAGTCTTACATATTTGTAATCAAAGTAAATATTTGAAAGTAAGCTTATGCCACTATTAGAGAAGTGATAACTGTTTATTTTCAAAATATTCAAGGTAAAATATATGATGATTTATTGGTGACTGTTGTTTTAATTGTGTTTTTAGCTATGATAAGTTACAACATAATAACTGGAGATATTCTTACCTGGAGAATCCCAGGGACAGCGGAGCCTGGTGGGCTGCCGTCTATGGGGTTGCACAGAGTCGGACACAACTGAAGCAACTTAGCAGCAGCAGCAGTTACTGGCAACAGAGTTGAGATTTTGGTTAAATGCATATATGGATTCTGGGGCTAGACTACCAGGGTCTGAGTCCTGTCTCTTCCTTATGAGCCCTGTGACATTTAGCAGTTTGCTTAAGCTTCTGTGCCTCACTTTTCTCATCTGTCAAGTGGAGGATTATAATAGCACCTACGTAGGGTTTTAGTGGCACCCCACTCCAGTACTCTTGCCTGAAAAAGCCCATGGACAGAGGAGCCTGGTGGGCTGCAGTCCATGGGGTCGCTAAGAGTCAGACATGACTGAGCGAATTCACTTTCACTTCTCACTTTCATGCATTGGAGAAGGAAATGGCAACCCACTCCAGTGTTCTTGCCTGGAGAATCCCAGGGATGGCAGAGCCTGGTGGGCTGCCATCTGTGGGGTCGCACTGAGTCGGACACGACTGAAGCAACTTAGCAGCAGCAGCAGCAAACATGTCAATAAATATAAAGCATTTAGGAAAAGGCTTACCCTCAGAAAGTGTTAAGTATTTGCTAGTGTTTTTGTGGTTTTATCATCATTACTGTCATTCTCATCAGATTCCAAATGCAATGCTTTTTCTGACATCATATGCAGCCTATAGAAAATAACTAAAAATAGCACAAGTTTTCATTCCTTTAGCATCTGTAGCATGCCAGGCACTGTGGTAGGCATTTAAACATCATCACATCATCCTCATAGATACTTCAAGGTTAGGGTATTGCCTTACTGTTCAGATAAGACTCAGACTTTCATTCAAGATCCCACAGCTAATAAACATTTTTTCTGAGAAAAATTATGAAAAGAGTTGATTTTTATTCAAAATCATTAGAGGATTTTCCTGGAGGATTTTAAGCAGAAGACATGGTTGAACTTATGCTATGGTCATATTCATCTGGTAAGAGAGAAAATGTCTGGAAAGTACTGGTAAGGAGAGGGTGGTGAATGAGAGAACTATTAGGAGTTTTTACAGTGCAGGCAAGTAATAGAGGGGTAAACCCTTAAAGCAGGTTAGAGGTTAGACATGAGGAGATACAGTTGAATAATTTATGATGCAGTAGTTAACGGATTTAGTGGCCAAAGGAAAATAGAAGGTGGTAGATAATGAGAAATATAGTGTGACTCTCAAGTTTCTCTTGATACTATTCACAGTTTGGAGAAATATGAAGGCAGAAGCAGGCTCCAGAACAAATATATAAATTAGAATTTGGACACCTAAATCAAGATGCCTACAAGATCTTAAAGGTAAAATATTTACTAGACAGCTAGATACAGAAATCTGGAGTTTTGGGAAAGTCCTGACTGGAGATACAAATTCAGGAGTTACTAACATCTGTGTGAAAATTGAAGCCCTGGCCATGAATAAGATCACAGTAAGATATCTGGAAGAGGGAGGGAAAAAAATCCCAGAATCCAGGATTTGGAAGAGTTAAAGAAACTGGTGAAAAAACTAAGTATAAATGGCTCAAAAGGTAGGAGGAAATCCAAGAGAAACTGGTGTCAGAAAGGAAAATGCTACTGAAAAGGCAAATACAATTAATATTTAAGAGGTTTCGACTGGATTTATCAATTTGGAGCTCATTGATGAACTTGTTAAAAGAAATTTCAAAGACGTGAGAGAATCAAGGTGGAAATGATATTGTGGTGATTTGTATTTTCTTCTTTGTACTCTAATACATTTCTGAATAACTTAAAAGACAAAAAAAATCACTTGTAAAAGAAACATGAGCAAGACTAAAAAGTAATAATTTCTTTTTCTTAATGTAATTTTCTTACACTAAAAAGTAAGAATCATACCTTCTGCACAATTTTGTATCTAGTAGAGCTGCAGTATTATTCTCTAGGTGCTCAAAAAGTGTTGAGTTAAATGAGAGACAGACTAACTTTTCCTTATACATTTTTCTATATATTTGTATCTCCAATTTCAACTCTAAAATTGGAACTTAAATCTCTAAACAGTAAATTTCAAAAAAATTCTTAGAGTAGCCTGTTAACCTGGGGAAGGCGATGGCACCCTACTCCAGTACTCTTGCCTGAAAATCCCATGGACAGAGGAGCCTGGTGGGCTGCAGCCCATGGGGTCGTGAAGAGTTGGACACAATTGAGCAACTTCACTTTCACTTTTCACTTCCATGCATTGGAGAAGGAAGTGGCAACCCACTCCAGTGTTCTTGCCTGGACAATCCCAGGGACGGGGGAGCCTGTCAGGCTGCCGTCTATGGGGTTGCACAGAGTCGGACACGACTGAAGCGACTTAGCAGCAGCAGCCTGTTAACCATAATGACTATAAAATAAAGATATTAGTTGTACTCTGTTACAGAACAAATTATCTGGTTCTCCTCATGCTATTTTTTTCTGAATGTCTAACAGCCCGTTTTATTCGCCGTCTTCACGTGTAGAAGGCCTGTAAAATATTGGATAATCTAACTTCTGTTGCTTGACCATTTGAGCCACATCCTATCAATAGTTGTTGCATTGGTTACGTTAGGAAAGTAAAATAGAAAACTGAAGCTTTAACTTCGTACCCTCTTCTGTCTAGTTCATTGCATGGATATGTTAAGTCTGTTTGCATCTTGAATAAAAAATATATAACTGGAAGCAGTACAGCTTCATGAAAGATAATGTTTTATGAAAATAAAGTAAGCCTTGCCATGGTAATTTACTTTAGCACTGAACTCTGCTTTGAAGCTTGTATTTTTCTTTAAGTCAAAATATTTTTTAAAAAACCTTTAAGTCTAATCTGACATTTTTTTAATGGTTATTTTTGCCACAGATTTTTCCCTCATTTTATTGATAAAAGGAGCTGCCCTTTCTGGAACAGACACCTACCAGTCTTTGGTCAATAGAACATTTGGCTTTCCAGGATACCTCTTACTCTCTGTTCTACAATTTTTGTATCCTTTCATTGGTAAGGATGACTATGAACATGAATATTATAATTTCATAAATATACAACCGTTTCTGAATAAAATAATTTTAATAGTTGTTAGTCATTAAAGAATACTAATAGTTGAAATATTTTCCACACTGAATGTTGAGCTATTTTTCCATTGTTTTCTGTTCCTTTTGGTCTGTTTTCTAAGTATTTCATTAAAATAAACTAAGATTGATTTTCACTGGATTAATGCTTGTAATTCCCTAGTTTAGTGAAGAATATTAAGTTGGCCAAAAAATCCATTTGGATTTTTCCATAAGCTGTTATAGAAATACCCAAACAAACGTTTTTGACCAACCCTATAGAATGATCTGGGAATAAAAGTAAATGAGAGAAATAATAGATTTCTTCTAAGCTAAAATTTTTTTGAAAAGCTAAGGATTTGTGGAAGTCATGTCCAAGGCCAACATGCTACTTTAAGTTTGCACTCAATACTTCTAAAATATGTAATGTGTTAACATTCACCAATGGCTGAATTGATTTCATTTTAAAAATTAATAATATAGAAGCTGTTATTCAAACCACAAGTTCCTTATGTCTCTACAGAAGGCTAAGAATATATTTCCCCCAAATATTGCTTTTGAAGTCTTCACAATTTTCTGTTATTTTTCCTCACTTTGAGCAATACATGTATTCCTAAAGAGTATTTGGACACTGAACTTTAATAACACAACAAATCGCATTTTGAATGCCTACCAAAACTCACTATTATTTAAAGATGTTCTGAAAAGAATCAAAGTGAAAATCTTTGTAATGCAAATTGATATTCTCCCCAAAATCTGCTGTCTAGTTATGTTTAAAGTCTTACATATTTGTAATCAAAGTAAATATTTGAAAGTAAGCTTATGCCACTATTAGAGAAGTGATAACTGTTTATTTTCAAAATATTCAAGGTAAAATATATGATGATTTATTGGTGACTGTTGTTTTAATTGTGTTTTTAGCTATGATAAGTTACAACATAATAACTGGAGATACTTTGAGCAAAGTTTTCCAAAGAATCCCTGGAGGTACGTCAATATATTTATTTTATATAGTTATTCATAATTAATCATGATAATTTGAAAGTATATATTTGCAAGTGGAGGAATTGGATGACTTCAGATATCCAGTGATATCTACGATCCAATCTGATTCTAAAGTATTAATCCACTTTTATGTATAATTTAGTTCTAATTTAGCTATTTAAATATTATTATTTATGCTACATAAATGCTACATATCACCACCTCTCTGTGTATCACTTTTTCATGAACTATTTATGCTACACCATTTCTTAAATAAGCAAGCTAGCCTTTGTCCCCATTATTTGTATTACAGTATAATTTAATGTAGTAAAACTAACCCTTTTTCATGTATAGTTCTGTAAGTTTTAACAAATTATCCAATCATACAACCACAGGCATAATCAAAATACAGAACAATTCCTAATCAAAATACAGAACAATTCCATTCTCTCTCCAAATTTTCCTCATTCCCCTTTGTTGTCAAACTTTCCCTCCTCTCCGGCAGTTGGGAACTACTGATCTGACTTCCCGTCCTGCTTTTGCTTTTCCCGGAATGCCAAAGAAAAGGCATCTTGTAGTAGCTAGCCTTTAGGGATCTGGCCTCTTTCACTTAGTATATTAAATGTGTTTGGGGGTTTGTTAATGATGTACTCTTTTATATATATAGATAGATAGATAGATAGATATAGATATAAACAGTTTATCTGTCATTCAGTTGAGGGACATTTGGATTGTTTCCTGTTTGACTTGATTATGAAAAAGCCTCTGTGAACATTTTAGCAGACCTTTTCAAAATTTGCCAAAGCTCCACTCCCCATATATCCTTTCACCATATCATGGCTATTTGAGTAATTTAGAGATTGTGAGTCTTTTTGTTTTGAAAGTTCCTCTTCTAAGCCACGTACTCTCCAGTAGGAAATATTCTCTAAAGGGACAAAGAAAGGCAGAAGCAGGAAACCTGAGTTGGAGGCTACTAAACTAATGTGAATGCAAAATACTGTAACACTATGTGAGCATAAGGTAATCCTTGGTGCTGTTATTTCATAGAACCATGAACAGGTTTCATGGTTCTATGAAACTTATTCAAAATTGTCATTTATGTATCACTTTATAGTAATTGTCATTTTTACAATTAAATATTTGACTGCTTGGGTCACTGGTATTATCCCTATCTAATATAATAATCATTGTATTTCAGTTGACCCTGAAAACTTGCTTATTGGTCGCCATTTCATTATTGTGCTTTCCACGGTTGTCTTTACTCTGCCTTTGTCCTTGTATCGCGATATAGCGAAGCTTGGAAAGGTAATTTTTACATTTTAAATAAGCAAAGAGATGCACTGTGTTACCTGCATTAACTTTGTAAAACTACTGCCTATATGACCAAATTCTTAATTACAGTATTCATCTTTAGTTTCTTTTAGTTTGCTTATACTTGTATTAGAGTAAACTTTGTTTGATAGTTTATCTTATCTGGGAGAACTGATAGTTAAATGCTTGATGAATATGAAATGAATAGGTCCCTTTCTTATTCATTTTTTAAGGCAGATATTCTGATATCAGACAGAACACTTTAATTTTAGAAAATATAAAGAACTATATTAAACCAACTCTATTTACTGAAAAAAAAATCTATCATTTTTTGTAGATAGGTTAGACAATTTAAAAGTAAATTAACTTTAATGAAGTAAGAATGAATCAGTTAATTTTGTTTGTTGTAAATTAGCTTTGTAAATGGAAATGGCTTAATTATTTTTTTTTAATTACAATGTCTATTCTTCCCATTTTTTTTATCCAGTAAATTTAAATATCAGTATATTGATTGGTTAAGAATCTGGCCAATATTTATGATTCTTATTGCTAAAGAAAAATGGTGATTTATTTGTAATAAAACCAATCAAATAAATATTCAACTCACCACATATGCTTATCTCTATACATTAGCCTTTATCTGGCTGTATTTTTCTCCCTCACTCTCATAAAATGTTTGTATTTTACCCAAAATGTTATTGGTACTGCATCTACATTATGCCAAGCATTCTGAGGAAAAATATTTTTTTTAAAGAATGAGTCATATATTTTTTCAATCTATTTTATTTATTTATTTATATATATATATATTTTTNGGATCATCCCCATACACCAGCCCCAAGCATCCTGCATCCTGCATCAAACACAGACTGGCGATTCATTTCCTACATGATAGTACACATATTTCAATGCTATTCTCCCAAATCATCCCACCCTCTCCCCCTCTCTCTCCCTCTCCCTCAGAGTCCAAAAGTGCGTCTCTCTTGCTGTCCTGCATACAGGGTTTTTCGATCTATTTTGAAAAATCCAACAGTTGATTAATTTTACTTTTCACTGTGATGTTGGTGTTTATACGCAGTGGGGAAGCCCCTCCTTCCAGGCAGAGCTGAGAGTGGGGATGATATTCCAGTTTTCTGCCCATGCTGTCTTCTTTACATAACAGAGATCCAGAAATAAATAAAAATGTATTAAAAGGGACTTTCTGGGTGAATTACCTGAAATATATGAACTATTTCCCATTTCTCATGTTCAGTATAGACATAAATGTTTTCTTCTGAGAGCAAAAGGCAAGGCATTTATGAGAAGAAAGCTAATATTCTATCATACTGATAATATTTGAACATTTTGTCCCAAAATGTCCCTTACAAATGTCATACTGGAGTATCTAAATAGACCTCCCAATGCAAAGCAGAGTGGTTGGGAACGCTCATCTGGAGTCAGGCTGCATATCTGAATTCCCCTTCGGCCACTTTCTTGCTGTGTGACCTTGGGATGTTTTTCTTAATATCTCAGTGGATCAGAGTAAGCGTAATAAAACTTGCTCTAATTTAAAACTAACAACCCAAGAAATAAGATTAATGACAATCAAATGAACTAAAAGCAATTTTATATTTGTCTTATCAGATAAAAAATTCTAAAATGTGTTTATTCATTGTAAAAAAATGAGTAGAAACACAAATTTAACGTAATGAATGAACAGAACACATACACACACAGGCCAGTTTATATTTTAACCTGTTGAAATAGTAACAGAAGAGAGAGAAAGTAGCCAAGAAGACTCTGGAAGCACAGCTGCTGCCACTCAGTCATGTCCAACTCTTTAGTTAGTTAGTTAAGTCACAATCGTGTCCGAATCTTTGCGACCCCATGGACTGTAGCCCACAGGCTCCTCCGTCCATGGTATTCTCCAGGCAAGAATACTGGACTGGGTTGCCATTTCCTTCTCTAGGGGATCTTCCTGACCCAGGGATTGAACCCAGGTCTCCCACATTAGAGGCAGATGCTTTAACCTCTGAGCCACCAGGGAAGCAGCTTTGTCCAACTCTTTGTGACCCCACAAACTGTAGCCCGCCAGGCTCCTCTGTCCATGGGGTTTTCCCGACAAGAATAATGCTGTGAGTTGAACCCGTGTCTCCTAAGTCTCCTGCATTGCAAGTGGATTCTTTACCACTGAGCCACTGAGACAGACCAAAGGGCAAAACTGCATAGGAAAAAAAATGGACTAATAGAGCTGGAAAGCAGAAAGGAAGAAGCAGAGGCATCCCAAAATGTGTGTGAGTGGGTAGGTGTCGGGGGATGTTGAGTAGGAAAGGCCAGGGTAAGATAAAGACAGTAGCAAGAAGCAATTATAGATAGAAAAAAAAGCACAAGTCAACACTAAAAACCTGACAGAAAGTGAAAACGTAACTTCATTTTATGAAATAGTCATATTTGGTACTTGCTCTGTTTGTGGGGAAAAAACTAAGAGTATGATCTGATAAAAATGTACATGCCTGAGATTATTAGCAACAATTGGTAAGAATAAACTACTAAAGAATTATATCCTAAAAGCTACATAAATTTAGTCGAGTAAAAAGTAAATCACCTAATATTTTTAATTAAGTGGTCTGTATTCTAAACTGAGGCTATATCTTTACATTTTCTTTTGCAGATCTCTCTTATTTCTACAGTTTTAACAACTCTGATTCTTGGAATTGTAGTGGCAAGGGTAGTTTCACTGGGTCCACACATGTAAGTTTCCTTGCTTTGTTGGCTGATATTTGACTTATACCCATCATTTAGGCTTTCAGATGATATACTCTAAATGCAGAAAAGTTGTGATAGTTCCAGAAGCATCATTTAACTTTAGTATTTGATGAAATGCAAGAACGATTACATTAAAGTAGACCTACATTTTCCCTTGGACCCTGCATGGCTGATGAGATTAAACCATGTTTACTTAGCATTTAAATAACCTGCTCAAAAGATTAAAATAAGGAAGGGATTTTCAATAGTGAGAAATAGGAACAAGGTAGTGCAATGGTAGATAGCAGGAGGGAAGATGATAGAGGGTAGAAATTTCTGTGTCTATCCCAGAGTTAAATCTGTTGTTAACAAAATTTTCACCAGTCTAGGCTGAAATGAGTATGATAAAGAATATAGTGGATGTTTTCTCTATTAAATTAAATATAGTCACCTTGAAAATCACTTTTTTCTCTACTCAGATTGTGTTCTTTTCTTGTATTAAAATGCTTTATCATTTGTGAGCTGATACTTGGTACTAATATTTGTTTTTTTATATTATTTGGCTAAATAAAATGTTGGCAACTTGGCATTGGGTCCCCAAATTTTAAAAATGTTACTTATCAGTAAAATTTGAAGTATAAGTTCTACTGATCTAAACCACACAGTTTTTATGCTTTGATTATAGAATAGATTTATCAGATAAAAACTGGATAATTTATGTCTGTAGTCCCAAGAGAATGCTAGAATGAAACTAGCTTAAATTGGCTTTAAACACAAAATTGAGTTCCCACAATGCAGAATAAATATTTGTTGAATAAATTAGTAAATAATACATTATGGAGTTGCTGTGATACCTTAAATATTTTCTTTATCCTAAATAAGACAAAATTAATTTGAGACATAATGTCTAACACAGTACAAGGAACATGCTGGGTCTTCAATTAATGTTATCTATTAAGAAAAAAACCTGGTGAGTAGCTATAATTGATAACAACATCCCCAAGGTAACATTTTTTTCCTACTGATCATTGTTCTGCAAAATCACTTCATTTTCCACTATATATGCTTATGTCAGGCTTCTTAATTTACCAGGAAAATACCAAAAATTATGCTTTAAATCTATTTGAAAAAAAGTGTGAAATTTCTCAACTAACTTTATTTCATATGGTCTTTACAAAAAGCATTTATTTTTTAAGGATTTCAATAAAAGGGAAGAGTACAAATATCCATAATATTTATATTAATCTTCTCCTCAATAACTTAGGAGAAGGCAATGGCAGCTCACTCCAGTACTCTTGCCTGGAAAATCCCAGGGACCGAGGAGCCTAGTAGGCTGCAGTCCATGGGGTTGCAATGAGTCGGACATGACTGAGCGACTTCAGCTTCACTTTTCACTTTTATGCATTGGAGAAGGAAATGACAACCCACTCCAGTGTTCTTGCCTGGAGAATCCCAGGGACGGCAGAGCCTGGTGATCTGGCGTCTCAGAGTCGGACACGACTGATGTGACTTAGCAGCAGCAGCAGCAGCAAATAACTTAGTCCCAGGTCATAGTTGTATTAGTCACTTTGGGCTGCTAAAACAAAATACTATAGGCTGGGTAACTTGAATAGCAGATATTTATTCCCCCCTGTTTCTGGAGACTGGCAGCTTGTTGGGTTCTTCCTGACTTGCAGACTCCTGCCTTCCTGCTGTGTCCTCAGTGGCAGACCATGAGAGAGACAGCAAGCTCTCTGGTGTCTCCTCTTATAAAGACCCTAATTCTAAACCTAATTATCTCCCTAAGTCCCTCATCTTCAGACACCATCGCACTGGAGGTTAGGGCTTCAGCATGCAATTTTGTGGGCGACACAGTTCAGTCCATAGCAATAGTGTTTTTGAAATGTACCCGGTTCACTTCAATGTGGCCATATATTCTTTCATCTAGTAGGCACTTGCTGAATGCCTATTGCTTCTCTTTGCTGTGCTGTGCCTACTGCATGTGTTCATGCTCAACTATGGAGAAGGGATTTATTTTAAAAGAAGAAACGGCAGTGCAGTATTAGGAGTGAAAAACGGAGGCGTGAATGAGGGGCAGTGGCGATGCTAGAGAGCCCTTAATAGTCCGAATTAAGGGAGGCTTCCCAAAGAGAGAAAAATAGGACCTGGCAGTTTTGAAAGAGGAGTCTGAATTTTCCAGGTGGATAAGAGTATAAAAGGAATTACAGGCTTTGGAAATGTAAGCACAAAAGCACATATTAAATTCTACTAGATATACTTAGCACCTATTATTTGTGGTTGCCCTGTTTAGTCACTAAGTTGTGTCCAACTCTTTTGCCACCCCATGCATGGTAGCCTGCCAAGCTCCTCTGTCCACGGGATTTCCCAGGCAAGGATATTGGCGTGGGCTATCATTTCTTCCTCCAGGGGATCTTCCCAGCCCAGGGATCAAACCCACATCTTATGCTTTGCAGGCAGTTTCCTGTACTGCAGGCGGATTTGTTACCACTGAGCCACCGGGGAAGCCCATAACATTTATTATATTGGTACTGTACCCAGCTCTGGTTTTCAAAAGCGGAGTTCAGAGCCATAAAAGGCTAATAGCAATATCGAACAGAATACAATGATAATTTTTTGGTTAAAATGTTAAATTGTATAAGACAGCTATTTTAATTGAAGCTTTTATTGTGAAAAGGAATTCTAGAGAATAAATCAAGTTATAATAAAAGGTATTCTAGATCTCATAAATAGAGTACTACAGGACAATATTGAAGGGGAAAAAAAAAAAGTAGCTAAAAGGTGGAAGTAAATAAATGTCATTAATTGACCCCCAGCTGCTGCTGCTAAGTCACTTCAGTCGTGTCCAAATCTGTGTGACCACATAGAGGGCAGCCCACCAGGCTCCACCGTCCCTGGGATTCTCCAGGCAAGAATACTGGAGTGGGTTGCCATTTCCTTCTCCAATGCATGAAAGAGAAAAGTGAAAGTGAAGTCGCTCAGTCTGTCCGACTGTTAGCGACCCCATGGACTGCAGCCCACCAGGCTCCTCCGTCCATGGGATTTTCCAGGCAAGAGTACTGGGGTGGGGTGCCATTGCCTTCCCCAGCAGAACATTTTAAAACAATGATGTTCAACTCTGCTTCATATTAGAATTACTTGAGTAGCTTTAAAAAATGCTGATGCCAGACCCCCACTTGCAGAGATTCTGAAGAAATTGATGTAGGGTCCACGCAATTGGGTTTATTCCTTAATGATTGTGAGTCTGTGAATGAATATCTAGAGCTTCTTAAGTTGAAGAGGTGACAATCACAACTACACATTTTAACTGACACTATTTTCTAAAAATAGACCAGAGATTTTGTGTTATTTATTTTAGTGATAGTTGTGTCGTTATTTTTCATGATTCATCCTTCCTTCTTTTTTTTTCATTTTCTTCTACATACACAATGTGTGAGATACTGTTGTGAACACAAAGATAAAATCTCTCTGCTCTGAGGGACTCACAGTTTAGTGGGAGAAATAAGATGATGAAATAACTGTCATATGTGCATTGTATCTTGATAGAAAGGAAGGAGGAAAGAGAAGACACTTCCTGGTGGCACTAAATGAACTGATTTTTTTATGGCCAAAAAGCTATTTATTTCTGTTGTAAACAATATGTGACCTGTATATTTTAACCTTCCTCTAGTGCTAATATCATATTTTATCTGAGTCTTTGAAATTTTCCTAATAACAGGGGTTATTTACTTAACTATTCCAATATTTAGATGTTAAAGAAGTGTGTTTTTAATACTGTGCTGCCTTTTATTTCTGTTTAAATACTACTGCAAACAACTTCTGTTTGTCCAGATTTACAGTCAGGCTAATCAAACCCTGTGTTCAGGGGCTGGCATAGTAGCTAGTCAGGCAGGCTTCTTTCTGAAAATGTGACAGCCTAGAATGCCTATAATCCATAAAACATGAGAAATTCAATACTCTGTGTGTGTTTTTCTTCATTTTTGTTCAGATGAATGATCAGAAATGCTGTACTTTTTCATAGGGCTTTTAAAGTGGTATTTGAAAAAGATCTTTAAACCTGCTATCAGAAAAAGAGGAAGGTCTGCAGTGGCTAGTGCTAGTGACCTTGTTACTATGGAAACACCTTTTTAGTGGTCGTGTTTTAAAAATAAAACACACAATTCAATTTCCTTTCTCATAACTCATAGGGCCATAAATTTTGCTTTTTGATATGATTTCAAATATCTCACAGTCCAACGGCTTTTGGTTCTTTTTGGAAATAATGTTCAGTTTTATTGTATTTTCTAACCTTTTGCTTTCTAAAAACTGAGGTGCTGAGGCAATTTAATTGCTTTCCAGAAAGTGTGCTAGTATCAAAATGCAATAACACAGTTTTCCATTTATTTTTTCCAAACTACAATCAGAAGCATTATCACTGTGAAACCTTCATTCTGTGCCTCCCTAATATTCAATTCTTTACATTCAGAATGGAAGTAATAGTATGCAGGCCAAATTTACATCTATTTTCTCCTCATAAAACATCTATTTTACAATAATCAATAGTGCAGTGTTCCAAACCTAATTTTCTAAAAATGTATCTATACTTTTAATAGGTATTTATGCATATAAAATATAAAATATGTCTTTTCCAAGGTTCTCAAAACACTTTAGTTTTGTTAACCCCTTATTCATTCTAACCCTGAAATTCTACAATTAAAGCCCCATATAAAGAGGAATTACAGGGGTGATTAAAGAAAGATCAGAAAAAAAAATCATAAAGACAGAAGAGTAGTGCATATTTGACAAGGAAATGATTTGTTCTGGCAAATACCACTGATTTTTTTTGATGATGCATAAATTATTGCCTTTTTATTACAAATGAAAAACCATAGAACTGGTTGAAGTAGAAGAGAATTTATCCCCTCACACAGCTATAAAGTTCAACGCTGTTTCTCTTGTTATATTTCATTATATTTAGGAGCTCAATCAATAGAATCATAGTTTTTCTTTTTTCATCTTTAAGCTTTGTTTCTGACTTTGGCTCTAGTTTCTGAAGAATTTCCCCTCCTTGTGACAAGACAGCAATGGCAGTCTTAGCCTACATCTATTCAAGTCCGATCCCATAAAAAGAAAAGCTTTCTCGTTTTTTTTTTTTTCAACCTCAAACCTCACTTCAAGTATTAGTGTGAATTGGTTCTAATGAGAACCCATGATGATCATGCCCTGTATTGAGTTGCTGATGTTTATGTTACGTACCTACCCTTGAAACTAAGGATAGGATCAGCTCAACTAAAGCACTTAGGCTATGGGTAGAGGAAAAGGTACCCCAAAGGAAATAAAGGCAATGATGCCAGGAGAAGAGTAGTCTTGGGACTTTTCTGGTGGTCCAGTGGTTAAAAATCTGTGGGTTTGATCCCTGACTGGGGAATTAAGATCCCACATGCTGCTGCAGAGCAACTAAGCTCATGTGCCATACCTAGAGAGTCCATGCCACAAAGAAAGATCCCACACGCCACAACTAAGACTCAAGGCAGCCAGATAAATAAATAAATAACTTTCTAAAGGAAAATTAGCTTTTGCATAGTGCAAACTATAGATGTTCACTTTAAGTGGTAGGAGGTTACTGGTAGGAGTTTCAATCAAATGGTATAAGTGGAAGCTAACTTAGAGAAAATTAATATATAAGTTAGTTTGTCAAAAAACAAAACCTTCTGTCTTTTAAAAACATCAATGTATGAAAATCTGCCGACAAATCAGTGGCTTAAGTTATTAAGACGTCTAAAAAATATCTTTTACCATAGGAGATACCGAACATGTTATAGATCAAGCCAAAAGATGGAGCCAGAGATCCCCAGGAGATCTTGAAAAGTTGGAACTCATAATATAAAGTGATCCTTGAAGAAGATGGAAGTAATGGGATAATAAAAATGATCTTGGGACAATAAAACTTTCATATGAAAGTTTTCGTTTGAAAACACTTTCTGGCCAAGAAAGTTTTCCTAAGGCTACTTCCATAGCAGTCAAATGTGCTCACTCGTTTGTTAAATTACCATTTGACTCCAAGTTCTGAAGCACCAGTGTTAAGCGTTCTCAGACCAAATGCCAACATGAAGCAACAGACAGAACCATCATTTGACTTGAGTTTGCCTGAAAACAGGAAAAAAGACAGCTGCAAGGCTCCATATTCTCAGAGAAGATGAGTCTAGTCCCTGTCACAGTGGAGCTGGAGGAGCAGCCTAGGCTGGTCAATATTAAGAACTCATTCTATTCACTATCAATTGTTTTTTTATAAATGGCTGTCTGAGTGAAGCTTGTCCCCTGTGTGTTATTTCCAGTTAGGACCCAGACTGGTCTCTGGTATAGATCAACAACCAGAGAGCAAAAAAGAATAGCCTGTTCTTTCACTTAATAAACATTTATTAAATATCGTAACTGATACTAGTCACTCTTCTAGGTACTGAGGCTACAAAGATGAGAAAGCACTGTCCCTGACCCCAGATATTTATAGTTTGTGGATGGGGAGAACAGACATTTCTTAATATAATATAATAATCATAATCTTAATATAATATTTAATAGAATTATTACACAGTGCAATGGAAACAGGAAGTGCCCTTAGTCCAAGCTGGGCAGGCAGGAAATATGTCAAGATAAGGCAGTATGTGATCATCTGCCTTTAAAACAATTACTTGGGTCAAAAAAGGAGAAGAGAGAGAGCTAGGAAGCTAATGCTGGCAGAAGTGAGTGCGGCCCAGAGGTGTGATGTATATAGTCACCTAAAGTTTTTTAAAATGTATTTATTTTTAATCGGAGCATAATTGCTTTAAAGTGTTATGTTGGTTTCTGCCATACAGCAACATAAATCATCCATAGGTACCCATATGTTCACTCCCTCAGGAACCTCCCCCATCTCCCACTCCTCTAGGTTTGTGACCTAAAGTTCTAATATTAGGAGATACTTTGGAAGGACACTGCTGTTGGTTAGGAGAGCAATCAAATGAAATAAAGTTGCCCCTCTAGAGAATTTTCTCAAAAACTCTATCTTTATTTTATGTTTTTCCTGTATTTTATCATAGGTTTAACAGTGGTCATGTCTCCATATCATCTCTTTTGAAAAACTGCCAAGTATGGTACTTTCCCAATCTGCTGACCTCTGTTCTCCCATCCCCAGCCACTGTACAGCTTCTGTATTTGGTGATTCTGAAAGTCTGGCTAGAGTGTACAAAAAAAATGATCATAGAGACCAACATGGAAGGCAGGCTTTACATGTAGTGCTGAGAAGGTAGGATTTGTTCTTTAATTTGTCAATTAAAGTTCTTCAGCAGGGCAGTAACCCGAGCAAAGCTCCATGCTGAACTTCTCTTGTAGCAGAAGTGGGGATAGATGCAGGTATAAAGACCTGAGAGGAGGCTATCTATAGCAAAGCATTCAGGCAGAAGGCATCTGGAACAGTATAAGGGGCAAGGCTGATAGGAAAGAGGAGGAAAAAGAGGAGGGTACTGCCAAGGTTTTCAATTTGGACAACCGGAATGGCAGATGGTCCAGAACTCACTACCAAAAGAAGAAAATGGAAAAGTCTGATCAGTCAGTAACCATTTACTAAATGCTTACTAGGTCAGTCACTTTTCTAGGTGCTAGGGATGTGAAGATCAGTATTGCCCAGTCCCTTTCTGCAGGTCTCTTATAACTTATTGGTGGTGCAGTGGGGTGGATAAACACATGAAAGATAACCTCAATAGACTGACAGAATTAAGAACAGGGTGCCAATGGGAACATGGAAGAAAAACCCCAGCTTCTTTTAAGCTATTAACCAGGATAAAAAAGGAAACAAGTCTGGAAAACCACAGAAGTTTTTTTGTTTGTTTTTTAATATCAATTTTGAGTAACCGCTGGGGTGGAGAGGAAGGAAGAAGAAGTTTTGGAAATGCAAGTCTGGAGTTTAGGGAGATTGTATAGAGACAAGATTGTATAGAGACAGCACATAACAAGGTGAAGAGAGGTATGACCCATGTGGAACCCCAGATAGAACCCCAGAGGTAAACACAGTTGACCCTTGAACAACATATGTTTGAATTGCTTGGGTCCATTTATATACAAAGTTCTGTCAGTAGGAAATAATACTACAGGATCACAATTGGTTGAATCCAAGAATACAGAACTCAGATAGGGAGGATCAACTAAGTTATACCTGGATTTTTTATTGTTCTGAGGGTCAGTGCCCCCAACGCTTTGCATTGTTCAAAGGTCAGATGTCATAATCCGGAGCTCACATATTTGAAATTACATTTATTTTAATGGAAACCTTGAGCACTTGCATTTAAAAGCAAAAGAATAAGTTCTGATGTTTCAAGTGATACCCGGGAAGAATGTTCCTGAACAGCTGTATGTGTTCATGCAGACTGCAGTTGTCTGTAGGACTGACTCAGAAGAAAAGTAAGCTTGGTAGCGAGGAAATGGCAGAGTGCTGTCAGCTGATGCAGAGCTGGGGAAGTGGGCAGAACTGCTTATGTCACTAATAGCTTGTGGTGTGACAGGAAACATGGAGCCTTTGTTTGTGCGCCAGCCAGAGCACTTAACTCCCGGATGTGCCTGGTTGAAGAGGTTAATATGTCAGGCTCTCTTAAAAACGCAGGCTCTGCTGAGATTGTATGACTTGGAAGGTGCCTGTGTTTAACTGGAAGGGGTTTTTGCAGGCACAACATGTGACGTCCTACCCTCCCGACTGGAGGTCTGATGTTCTGGTGATCAGAAGCAGTCCCTCTGCAGCTTGTTTTCTCCAGTCTTTGAAGACTAGAGATGTATTTGGTAGGGCTTGCTGTCTGCTGCTCTGCCTTATTATTCCTCAGCTGCTGTAAAGATAAGGACAAGTATGTCTTTTAAAATAGGGTGCAAAGCTTGAATCCAAGAATCCAAACTGAGATAATTTGGCAAAATGAATTTACCCCCACCCTCAAACCACCCCACATGCCAAACAGAAAGAAAAGGCTTCTGAAAATTTTATAACATCTGTCTGGATTTTTCAGACTAAGAGAAACAGTCATTCTTGTAAAATTATTTACAAACTGCTACAAATGAGTTTCTATTTCTGTTAGTATTAAAATATGTTACAACAGTAGAAGAACTGCTCCTTAAACAATCTGAACCTTATAATAAGCCTTCACTATGTTACCATGATGTATTTGAAGCTTTGTAAGATGAACTATGCACGAAGGTTCGTGACATTGTACAGGAGACAGAGATCAAGACCATCCTCATGGAAAAGAAATGCAAAAAAACAAAATGGCTGTCTGAGGAGGCCTTACAAATAGTTGTGAAAAGAAGAGAGTGAAAAGCAAAGGAGGAAAGGAGAGATATAAGCATCTGATGCAGAGTTCCAAAGAATAGCAAGAAGAGATAAGAAAGCCTTCCTCAGCGATCAATGCAAAGAAATAGAGGAAAACAACAGAATGGGAAAGACTGGAGAACACTTCAAGAATATTAGAGATACCAAGGGAACATTTCATGCAAAGATGGGCTCAATAAAGGACAGAAATGATATGGACTTAACAGAAGCAGAAGATATTAAGAAAAGGTGGCAAGAATACACAGAAGAACTGTACAGAAAAGATCTTCACAACCCAGATAATCATGATGGTGTGATCACTCACCTAAAGCCAGACATCCTGGAATGTGAAGTCAAGTGGGCCTTAGAAAGCATCACTACGAACAAAGCTAGTGGAGGTGATGGCATTCCAGTTGAGCTATTTCAAATCCTAAAAAGATGGTGCTGTGAAAGTGCTGCACTCAATATGCCAGCAAATTTGGAAAACTCAGCAGTGGCCACAGGACTGGAAAAAGTCAGTTTTCATTCCAATCCCAAAGAAAGGCAATGTCAAAGAATGCTCAAACTACCGCACAATTGCACTCATCTCACATGCTAGTAAAGTAATGCTCAAAATCCTCCAAACCAGGCTTCAGCAATACGTGAACCATGAACTTCCAGATGTTCAAGCCGGTTTTAGAAAAGGCAGAAGAACCAGAGATCAAATTGCCAA
>SJYX01017736.1:0-14804 GCA_006410675.1 Oreotragus oreotragus | reverse complement strand
TTTTGGGGGGCTCCAAAATCACTGCAGATGGTGATTGCAGCCAAGAAATTAAAAGACACTTACTCCTTGGAAGGAAAGTTATGACCAACCCAGACAGCATATTAAAAAGCAGAGACACTACTTTACCAACAAAGGTCCGTCTAGTCAAGGCTATGGTTTTTCCGATGGTCCTGTATGGATGTGAGTTGGACTATAAAGAAAGCTGAGCACCGAAGAATTGATGCTTTTGAACTGTGGTGTTTGGAGAAGACTCTTGAGAGTCCCTTGGACTGCAAGGAGATTCAATCAGTCCATTCTAAAGGAGATCAGTCCTGGGTGTTCATTGGAAGGACTGATGTTGAAGCTGAAACTCCAATACTTTGGCCACCTGATACGAAGAACTGACTCATTTGAAAAGATCCTGATGCTGGGAAAGATTGAAGGCAGGAGGAGAAGGGGATGACAGAGGATGAGATGTTTGGATGGTATCACCGACTCAATGGACATGGGTTTGGGTAAACTCTGGCAGTTGATGATGGACAGGGAGGTTCATGGGGTCGCAAAGAGTTGGACATGACTGAGCTACTGAACTGAACTGATTTCTTGTATTTTTTTCTAGAATCAAGACTTGCTTTTGATTTTGTTTTGAATCATGTTTCATTGGGTGTTCAGTTTGGCTTTTTAAAATTTTTTTTTATTTTTTTAAGCAGTTTTTAGGTTACAACAAAGTTAAGAGGAAGGTACAGAGATTTCTCACAAACCCTCTACTCTCACGCATATATAGCCTCGCCCAAAATCAACATCCTCTACTAGGATGGTACATGGGTTACAATTGATGAATGTAGGTTAGTACGTCATCATTACCCAAAATCCATACTTTACATTAGAGTTCACTTTTGGTATTGCACATTCTGTAGGTCTGGACTAATGTATGATGACATGTAGTCATCATTATATAAACATGCAGTGTATTTCACTTCCCCGAAATTCCTGTGTGTTTCCTCTATTCGCCCCTTTCTTCCACCCCTAACCACTGGAAACTGCTGATCTTTCTACTGTCTCTATTGTTTTGCCTTTTCCAGTTGCCTTTTCAACCACAGTTGAAGTCAGAGACTAAGTAACCTTTTCAAAATGGCTTCTTATTCAAGTAATACGTATGTAAGATTTGTTCATGTTCATTTGTGGCTTGATAGCTCATCTCTTTCTCGTACTGAGTAATATTCTATCATCTGGATATACCAGAGTTTATCCATCAACCTACTGAAGGATTATCTTGGTTGTTTCCATGTTTGGCAATTAGGAATAAAGCTGTATTGTATTGGTGTGGCAGGTTTGTGTGTGGAATATGTTTTCAAATTCCTTGGGTAAATACTAAGCGATGTGCTTGCTGGATCCTATGATAAGAATGTGTTTAGTTTTGTTAGACACCATCAAACTGTCTCCCAAAGTAGCTGTACCAGTTTGCATTTCCACTGACAATGAATGAGAGTTCCTATTGCTCCACATTCTCACCAACATTTGGAGGTGTCAGTGTTCTAGATTCTGGCCAGACTAATAGATGTACTTATTTTTTTTCTTGTAAGGGGTGCAGTGGTATCTCAGTGTTGTTTTAATTGGCATTTCCCTGGTGACATATGGTTTGGAGCATCTTTGCATACACCTGTTTGCTCACAAGATATCTTCTTCGATGAGGTGTCTGTTAGGGGATCAGGGGATCTTTGGCCATTTTTAAACTGGGTTGTTTGTGTTCTTACTGTTGAGTTTTACATGTTCTTTGTATATTTTGGAGATAATGAGTCCTTTGTGAGATGTCTTTTAAAGATATTTTTTCCTCGTTTAGCTTTTGATTTTGCTTAATTTTGTTATTCATTTTCCAAATGCTCAAACACATACGATCATCTGTCAGTCTTGTTATTTTTACTAGAGACCCCCTTTCAGAAACTTGTTCCTCTTTCTTTTCTAGATAATTTCTCAGTTTGCTGTCCCACTGTCTTTCTGGGGCTTCCTTTCGTCTCTCTTTTGTGTTAGACACCCTACATTCAGTTTCTCAAATCTCTCTTTTCTCTTTGCTTTGTCCTTTGGCTAGAGCATCCTGAGTGGCTTCCTGGTGTGTCTGAGTCCTGCACACACAGGGCTTTAGCAAAGAGAATCTGCGCTCTCACATCATTAGCTCCCTCTGTGTTGTTGCTCTCAGCAGTTATGAGTGACATTGTAAGCATCCGCTTCCCTTTTTTCAAAATGTCTTCTCTTAGTGATGTCTCTTCTTCCACGATCCCCTCCCCTGGGGATTTGTCTTCCGTTTAAATTCCTTTAGTATCATTCTAGTGAGATCTGAGACAAGAAGTTAAGTTCATGTGTCCCATCCACTGAGTTTAATTGGATGTCCAAGTTTAACACTTGATTATTAATTTGCCTGCAGATTTAAGTATAAATTCAAGCATTTTATTGAAAATACATTTTCCTCTTTAGGAAAGTTATTCCATTGTTTGTGAGGCTTGCACTATGCCATGAAAAACAGCAGAGAGATGGGGGGGGAGGGTGATGGGGAACTACCTGTATTAGCACTTATTGAAAGTTTTGGGAAAAGATTTCCATGTAAAAAAAGGACTAAAATAAGATTTTATATTACTTTGCTAAATATTTCTTTAGCCCCCACCAACCCCCCGCAAAACTGGGAATCAATTTGTGCATTCAGTGAAGTTACTGCATCTTCAATTTGGTAAAGACTGATTTTCCATTGCTTCCAAAGACTGTTCAACACATACACACATACACACACCTGAAGATTTTATAATATGTGCAAGGCCATATCACCTTATTGAAATAAAACATAGGACCTCCAAATAATTCCTGAAAGTGAAACTTTCAGTTTCCTAATGTAGCAAGATAAGATAGCTTCTATCTCTCTATGAAAAGGTCGTGTTAAGAGTTCAAGAAATGAACTTAAATGTCCCTGTACTTATTTATATATTTAACGATGCTGATGATGAAATGCACAAATATTCTTTCATAGTGTTTCCCCATGGTGAAATACAAAAGAAAAACATTTTACTTTTGGAACATGGACAAAATAAAATGCTTTCTATAATCAGAAAAGTATATAACAAAAAAATAAGAATAACCCTTAATTTATATGTACATAGATATATAGATAGAATCTTAAAATTTTTTAAGTTAATGTTATACTTTTTTTCCTCTCAAGTGATTAGTCTAAGATGTTATCCAAGTGGTGATTAAATAATCAGGCAATTTGCCTCTCTATCCACTTTAGATGTCAAATATCTTAAGGTTCAGTGAGTGCCCATTTTTATTCAAATGTTTAATTATCTTCCACTAATGATAGTCTCCATACCACTGTAGCAAAATTTTATCACTACAGAGCAGCTCCTCAGCTTAGCTTGGGAAATTGACACTGGAGCTAAGGTATAAACCCTGGAATGAGGTGAGCAACTCCGAGTACCCTGAACTTGAGTGGCTTTTGGCAGCTGGAAGTTGCACTAATTTGGCAGACCAGGTTATGCAGAAAATTGTTTGGGGTATGGTGGGTGGGAGAGAATACCAAATATTTACTGTGAATATCCAAAGCATAAATAAACCTTTCATCTTTTTCATCATTATCAAAACCAGTTACAGATATATCATCTGTTATCAAGATTAATCATTCACTTATTTAAAATAAGAATCACCTTTCTCATAGTCCCTTCATTTTCTACAAGAGTATGAATACCATGGCAAACATTGCATTTCATGTACTTGCAGGTCCTTACACCCAGACTAAGACGTGTATTGTTACTTTAGTGGCAAGAACATGAGCGAAGGGAAAAAGAGTGGAAGGAGCCCCATCTAACACTGGTTGTCCACTATATGCCACACCTTTATTCATTTTCTCATAGCCCTTTTAAAATTACGTCTTTGGTGTGCTGCATGAGGTCTTAGCTGTGGTGCTTGGGCTTAGTTGCCCTGTGGGCAACCAGGGATTAATCCCAACCAGGGATTAAACCCAAATCCCCTGCATTGGACGGTGGATTCTTAACCACTGGACCACTAGAGAAGTCAGGTATATAAAACAGAATTAATACTGTCTCTGTTCTACAGCAGAGAAAACTGAGACCAGTGTCATTAAATAATCTGCTGAGAATCAGCCTGCTAGTATATCATAAAGGTAAAACTTAAATCCAAGTCTCTCTGACCCTAAAGGTCATTAAGTATTTATTTTTTCATTTCAGCTTGCTGTAATTATGTTTTTTCTTAGTCAAGAGAAAGTTCTTTCAAAATGGGAATTCAGTTGACTATTGTTCTAGTTGTCCCTTATTGATAATATTAACCACAGTTTTATCTATTGCCAGCAGGAATCACATTAAATGAAAGAAGCAGGCAGGAGCCAAATGGGGATTAAAAGCTGGCTTATTCATTATTAGGTAACACTGACACTTGTTGAAAAAGACACTGTTGACGTCAGTGGACTAATTTCAAAGCTGTTGGCCTCCATTGCAGACTCTAGAAGCACACCAATAAATGTGGTTGGTTTCAGCTCTCAAGGAAATGAACCGTTACAGCACCAACAGAAGAATCTAAACCAAAAAGAAATCAGAGAGCAGTTTTATTTGGAGGTTTCTTCAGAACAAGTTTAGCCTCTCTTTTTGCAAAAGAAGTACTCCTGAAGAGTTGAATGTTAATTAATGTTAATTTGATTTTGAAAAATCATTTGAAAACCATTTCTACTTTACAGGTAACTTATTGTGAATTATTCTTTAAAATAAAAAAAAAAGGAAGTGCTCATCCTATAATCTAATCACCGTGTAAAAACAGATTGTCTTCACTTGATTCATATTTAATAATATTTCAATATGACTACTATGTACTGTGTTTTCCCTGTGTCTCTATTCATAATAACAATTTTGATTTATTTCTCAGGTTTTTTTTCTTTTTTGTTCTTTTTTTCAAATTTTTTAGTAGCCATGGATCTTTATAAGTTCACAGGATATTCTTGTTTATTGTTCCATTCATCTCCTCCATTCTACTTGCCTCTCAGAAAGTTCAAGTGGCTGAAACTTATGATGTAAGCTACACTACAGGAAAAATTACCCCTCTTGAAGTAATTTCTTTAACTCTTTTAGACCATTAGAGGGTAATTATGTTTTTTGCAACAGAAAATACCTATAGAACTCCATTTAGATCTCTGTTGCTCAATACATTAGCAAACAGCCACATGTGACTATTTTTTTTTATTTTATAATTTTTTTATTGAAATATTAAATTACAGTGTTGTGTTAGGTGCAAGTGTACAGCAAAGTGATTCAGTTTTACATATAAATGTCTGTGTATATATGTGTGTGTGTGTGTATTCTCTTTAAGACTCCTTTCCACGGTAAGTTATTATACTGAGTAGACTTCCCTATGCTATACTGTGGGTCCTTGTTTACTATCTCATATATAGAAGTGTATATGTTAATCCCAATCTCCTAATTTATCTTCCTTTACATGTGACTATTTAGATAAAATCAAATAAAATTAAAAATTAATTTGTCCTAGCCATAATTTTAAATACTCAGGAGCCACGTGTGTCTAGTGGTCATCCTGTTGGACAGCACAGATGTAGAACATTTCCATCAGCATAGAAAGCAGTTGTAAGGGAGCAAAATTTGCCACCCCGAAATATGTTTCTTTGGCCAGCGGATTATTTCAAGCTGAAAACAATCGAGACCTGAAAGACTGCGGAAGTACCTTTGACCTTCTTCTTCACTGCTTAAGGGAATTTAGATAGAGGGACATTCCTGAAACAGAGCTTCGCCAGAGATGCCAGCATAGAGTATGTACTAGGTGTGGAGGAGAAACGGGGCAGGGCCAGAGTTCAGAGTGCGCTGTGTGTGCCCTGTCTCCTCAAGGCCCAGCAAACATTTGTTTCCCAAACATTTACTTTTCCATCTCCGTGTGAATTGCCTTCCTCACTTTTGAAGCCCCAAACCACTGCCCCCAGCATCCTCTTTTATCTTTAACTGAAGATGGTATTTAAGGTAAGGTTTTTGGCCATTTGGGCAGTTTCCCCTGGGTCTCTCCTATGTATGCTGCTGCTGCGAAGTCGCTTCAGTTGTGTCTGACTCTGTGTGACCCCATAGACAGCAGCCCACCAGGCTCCCCCATCCCTGGGATTCTCCAGGCAAGATCACTGGAGTGGGTTGCCATTTCCTTCTCCAATGCAGGAAAGTGAAAAGTGAAAGTGAAGTCGCTCAGTTGTG
This sequence comes from Oreotragus oreotragus, assembly GCA_006410675.1. Classification (NCBI taxonomy): domain Eukaryota; kingdom Metazoa; phylum Chordata; class Mammalia; order Artiodactyla; family Bovidae; genus Oreotragus; species Oreotragus oreotragus. The sequence goes on along the minus strand of SJYX01017736.1, from coordinate 8,589 downwards.
TCCGACTCTTAGCGACCCCACGGACTGCAGCCTACCAGGCTCCTCCGTCCATGGGAGTTTCCAGGCAGGAGTACTGGAGTGGGGTGCCATTGCCTTCCCCGTCTCCTATGTATAGCTGTCATTAATCTTTTCCTTAATTTTCTCCTGTTAGTCTATCTCCTGTCAATTTAATTCTTAGAGCAGCCAGAAGAACCTGGAAGAGTGGAGGAAATTTTCTCCCCCCCCAACACACATTGTATGATGCTATTCTAGATTGTCATACAGAATAAAAAATATTTGACCTCTTTGTTTTGTCATTTCCAGTAGTCATAACAGTGATTGCCACATTAGTAGTGTTCAGCAAATTAATATTTGTTGAAAACTGAGTGAATTGAATGACTTTCCAGCAGGAGGAACGTAATTTCAGTCATACACTGTGGAAATTTAAGGTTAAAAACTAGGTTCAAATACAAAAAGCTTTCATTAGAAAATATTGTATAATTATATAAAGTTCAGAAAGCAGTAAATTGGGCTAGATCTTTTTTTTTTTTTAAGACTGGTGATTCGTTTCTTACATGATAGTATACATATTTCAATGCTATTCTCCCAAATCATCCCACCTTCTCCCTCTCCCTCTCCCTCAGAGTCCAAAAGTCTGCTCTACACATCTGTGTCTCTTTTGCTGTCTTGCATACAGGGTCCTCATTACCATCTTTCTAAATTCCATATATATGTGTTAGTATACTGTATTGGTGTTTTTCTTTCTGGCTTACTTCACTCTGTATAATCGGTTCCAGTTTCATCCATCTTATTAGAACTGATTCAAATGTATTCTTTTTAATGGCTGAGTAATACTCCATTGTGTATATGTACCACAGCTTTCTTATCCATTCATCTGCTGATGGACATCTAGGTTGTTTCCATGTCCTGGCTATTATAAACAGTGCTGCGATGGACATTGGGGTACATGTGTCTCTTTCTATTCTGGTTTCCTCGGTGTGTATGCCCAGCACTGGGATTGCTGGGTCATAAGGCAGTTCTATTTGCAATTTCTTAAGGAATCTCCACACTGTTATTTTTTCTTAAATTTAACTATACATTGGTTTACAATATTTCATTTGTACAACAAAGTTATATCTTATAATAACCTTTTTATTTTTCATTGAAATATATTTGACTTATATTAGTCTTAGATATACAACATCGTGATTCAATATTATTTTATTAATAATATTCCATACAAAGTTATAAAATATTGACTATATTCCCTGTGCTGTACAATATAGTCCTTATAAGTTATTTATTTTATATATAGTAATTTGTACCTCTTAATCCTGTTTATGTATTTCATCCCTCTCCCCACTGCTCTCCCTTCTGGTAACCACTAGTGTGTTCTCTGTATCTGTAAGTCTATTTCTGTCATGGTGTATTTGTTTTATTTTCTTTAGATTCCAAAATCAGTTGCTTTAAATGATATTCTAGTAACTAGCAACTTTGCAAGCTTCCTTCTTTTATACATGCTGGCATGTTAATGTTAGTCAATATTATACATTTTTCTCCAGTAAATGATACCAAAATAATTTTATAATCATTTTCAGCTCTTTTTTAGGCATACCTTTTTTTAGAACATCTCAAATAGGACAGTTCAGTTGTTGAAAAAATCAAAAGCAGTTTCTCTTTAAATTCTACACAACATATAGAATCTCACTTGTAGCTGGCAAAGATACCTTTAGAAAAATATCAGAAATTTCCTCCATATCTCTCCAGAAAGTAAATCCTTATGAACCAACTTTGATTATTTTATCATGTAAAAGTGAAATAAAGTCCATCTGAAACACTCCACCTAGAGAGCACTATTATGTGCAGCTTATTGCCAACAGGAAGATATTTAGAGGGAAACCATTAGGAAAGTATACCTCTTAGAGATTAAACATCCAAAGTAAAATTTTTCTATCATTATTCATTTAAATAAAGTCAATTTTTTATGGATTTCAGTGGAAATCATTCCCATACATAAATACTTACAAAGTTAAGAGTAAGATTAATAACCAAATGATAGCAAAATGGTTTTGATGGTTTGAGTATATGGGACAAAAGTTCAAAATGTTGGAGCTGGAAAGGACTATAGTGTAATCTAATCCAGTTGTTTCATTATTATAGATGAGAAAACTGAGGTTCAGGAAGGTTTCATCATTCACCCAGTCACTCGGGACCAGTCCCACCAAGCCAAAGTTCCTCATTGCGATCTCAGCATTCTTTCTCTGGTCCATGAAACCTACAGATTGATTTTGCACTTGTAATGTCTAAACAGAATCTGATTGTGCCATGGCTTGTTCAAGTTTTTAAATGAACTTATTCAATTAAAATTCAAAATAAATATATTTGTTTATTATATAAATATAGTTGTCCTAGGTAAAATAAGCTGACTTTGAAAAATTTTACATTTAACTCAAATACCATGCTGCTGCTGCTGCTGCTGCTAAATCGTTTCAGTCATGTCCGACTCTGTGTGACCCCATAGACGGCAGCCCACTAGGCTCCCACATCCCTGGAGTTCTCCAGGCAAGAACACTGGAGTGGGTTGCCATTTCCTTCTCCAGTGCATGAAAGTGAANATTTAACTCAAATACCATGCTGCTGCTGCTGCTGCTGCTAAATCGTTTCAGTCATGTCCGACTCTGTGTGACCCCATAGACGGCAGCCCACTAGGCTCCCACATCCCTGGAGTTCTCCAGGCAAGAACACTGGAGTGGGTTGCCATTTCCTTCTCCAGTGCATGAAAGTGAAAAGTGAAAGTGAAGTCGCTTAGTCAAATACCATAATTTCACATAAAAGCAGCCTTAAAAATTAAGGTGGCCAGTTGAGGGAAAGGATGGGTTCACCTTAGCAGGAGAGCTGAGGGTGGCTCATCCTATGGAGCCAAGCAGTGTTGCTTTCCAAATAGGGCCAGAGTCCCCTTTGGGCCACTGAGGCGTGCACTTTAAAATGACTGGAATGACAGGTTTTTATCCTACGTGTACTTTGTCACTACTTTACCAAGGCCCAATGCAGAAGACTCACAGTCTCCAAAATGAAAACCACAATCCCAGAAATATAACCAAAATGATAACATGTATCACAGCCTTCTGTAACTCAATGGCGCTATGAGCCATGCTGTGGAGAGCCACCCAAGACAGACGAGTCATGGTGGAGAGTTCTGACCAAACGTGGTCCACTGGATAAGAGAATGGCAAACTACTTCAGTATTCTTGCCTTGGAAACCTCATGAACAGTATGAAAAGGTTAAAAGATATGTCAATGGAAGATGAACCCCCAGGGTCCACAGGCATTCAATATGCCACTGAAGACAAGTGAGAAATAACTTCAGGAAGAATAAAAAGCCTGGACCAAAGTAGAAACAATGCTTAGTTGTGAATGTGCCTGGTGGTCAAGGTAAAGACCAATGCTATAAAGACCAATAATGCATAAGAACTTGGAATGTTAGGTCCATGAATCAGGGTAAGTTGACATGGTTAAGCAGGAGACGGCAAGAGTGAACATCAACATTTTAGGAATCAGTGAACTAAAATATATGAGAATGGGAAAATTTAATTCAGGTGACCATTATATCTACTACTGTGGGCAAGAATCCTTAGAAGAAATGGACTAGAGTCAACAAATGAGTTTGAAATGCGTAACTTGGATGTAATCTCAAAACCAGCAGAATGATCTGTTTGTTTCCAAGGCAAACCATTCAGCATGACAGTAATCCAAGCCTATGCCCCCACCACTAATGCTGAAGAAGTTAAAGTTGAACAATTCTATGATGACATTCTAGAACTAATATATATATATAAAGATGTCCTTTTCATCATAGGAGATTGGAATGCAAAACTAGGAAGTCAAAATATACCTGGAGTAACAGGCAAGTTTGGCCTTGGAGTACAAAAGCAGGACAAAAGCTAACAGAGTTTTGCCAAGAGGCCCTCTTCTAAAAACACAAGAGACCAGTATACACACGGACATCACCATATGGTCAATACTGAAATCAGGTTGATTATTACTTGCAACTGAAGTTGGAGAGGCTCTACACAGTCAGCAAAAACAAGACCAGAGCTGACTTTAGCTTAGATCATGAACTTTTTATTGCTAAATTCACACTTAAATTGAATAAAGTAGGGAACACTACTGGACCATTCAAGTATGGCCTAAATCAAATCCCTTATGATTATACAGTGGAAGTGACCAATAGATTCAAGGGATTAGATCTAGTAGACAGAGGGACTGAAGGTTTGCAACATTGTACAGGAGGCAATAATCAAAACCATCCCCAAGAAAAATAAATGAAAAAAGGTAAAATGATTTATCTGAGGAGGTCTTACGGAGTAAAGAAAAGAAGTGAAAGGCAAAGGAGAAAAGGAAAGATACACCCATCCAAATGCAGAGTTCCAGAGAATAGCAAGGAGAGATAAGAAAGCCTTCTTAAGTGAACAATGAAAAAAATAGAGGAAAACAATAGCATGAGGAAACTAGAGATCTCTACAAAAAAGTTGGAGATACCAAGGGAATATTTGATATAAAGATGGGCATAATAAAGGACAGAAACAGCAAGAACCTAACAGAAGCAGAAGAGGTTGAGAAGAGCTGGCAAGAATACATGGAAGAACTATAAAAAAAAAAAATCTTAATGACTCAGATAACCATAATTGTGTGATCACTCACCTAGACCCAGACATCCTGGAATGTGAAGTCAAGTGGATCTTAAGAAGCATTACTAGGAACAAAGCTAGTGGAGGTGATGGAATTCTAGCTGAGCTATTTCAAATCCTAAAACATGATGCCATTAAAGTGCTGTACTCCATATGTCAGCACATTTGGGAAACTCAGAAGTGGCCACAAGATGGTAAAAGGTCAGTTTTCACTCCAATCCCAAAGAAAGACAATGCCAAAGAATATTCAAACATTGGATAATTGAACTCATTTCTCATGCATGTAAGCTTATGCTCAAAATCCTTTTAGCTAGGCTTTAGCAGAACATGAACTGAGACCCTCCAGATGTACAAGCTGTGTTTAGAAAAGGCAGAGGAGCCAGAGATTAAATTGCCAACATCTACTGGATCGTTGAAAAAACAAGGGAATTAGAAAAAAAAATCTACTTCTGTTTCACTGACTATGTTAAAACCTTTGACTTCGTGTGTGTGTGTGTGTGTGTGTGTGTGTGTTTGCATACATGCTCAGTCATGTCCAACTCTTTGAGACCCCATGGACTGTAACCCACCAGGCTTCTCTGTCCATAGGATTTTTTATGCAAGAAAACTGAAGCAGGTTATCTTTTTCTTCTTTAGGGGATCTTCCCAACCCAGGATTCGAATCTGTGGTCTCTTGTGTCTGCTGCATTGGCACATGGGTTCTTCACCAGGTGATACACCAGGAAAGTCCTAGGATCACAAGAAACACTGGAAAATTCTTAAAGAGATGGGAATTCCAGACCACCCTACCTGTTCCTGAGAAACCTACATGCAGGCCAAGAAGCAACAACTAGAAATGGACATGGAACAACTGACTGGTTCCACATTGGGAAAGGACTACATCTAGGCAGTATATTGTCACCCTGCTGATTTAACTTATATACAGAGTACATAGTGTGAAAAGCCTGGCTAGATGAATTACAAGCTGGAATCAAGATTATTGGGAGAAATCTCAACAACCTCAGTTATGCAGATGGTACTACTCTAGTAGCAGAAAGAGAGGAAGAACTAAAGAGCCTCTTGATGAAGGTGAAAAGAGAGAGTGAAAAGCTGGCTTAAAACTCAACATTCCAAAAACAAAGATCAAGGCATCTGATCCCATCATTTCATGGCAAATAGATGAGTAAGAAGTGGAAACAGTGACAGATTTTATTTTCTTGGGCTACAAAACCACTGTGGACAGTGATTACAACCACAGAATCAGAAGATGCTTGCTCCTTGGAAGAAAAGCTATGACAAAACTAAACAGTGTGTTAAAAATTAGAGACATCAGTTTGCGAACAAAGGTCCATATAGTTAAAGCTATGATTTTTTTTCAGTAGTTATGTACAGATGTGAGAGTTGGACCATCAAGAAGCCTGAGTGCCAAAGAATTGATGCTTTTGAATTGTGGTTCTGGAGAAAACATCTGAGAGTCCCTCGGACAGCAAGGAGATCAAACCAGTCAATCCTAAAGGAAATCAACTCTGAATATTCATTGGAAGGACTGATGCTGAAGCTGAATTTCCAATACTTTGGCCACCTGATGTGAAGAGCTGACTCATTAGAAAAGACCCTGATACTGGGAAAGATTGAGGGCAAGAGAGATGGGGTCAGAAGTGGGTGAGATGGTTAGATATGATTCACCAGAGATAGTCAGAGATAAGAAATCACTGACTCAATGGACATGAATTTAAGCAAACTCTGGGAGATAGTGAAGGACAGGGAAGCCTAGTGTGCTGCAGTTTCTGGAGTTTTAAAGAGTTGGGCATGACTTAGTGACTAAACAACAACACCAATTGATGGAAATAAATAGTCTAATCCTTTGTACTATGTGTATTGCCATACTATGAATGTCTCAGTATTGCTAGTTGTGACTACTCCAGTCTGCAGACTAGATGTTAATTATAAATATCCTTTCATAAAACAGAACATAATGGAATTTCTGTCTGATGAGCCGTACATGTATTTTTATTTGTATTTCCCTATTATTCTACAGGTACTTAAATCTAAAACTATATTTTAGGAATATTCCACTGATAGAACAACTTGTAACAACATTATCATATTTGCAATTCATTCATTGGATTTTATTTCTGATATTTACTACTCCGTAATATTATAGTGTTTTGAATGCATCTTTTAAAATGTTGTGTTTAAAACTTAGGTGAAACTCTATCACTTTTTCTTCCTGCTAACAAATCTCATTGCTGACCAAATTTCACAAATTGAATTACTTACTTTTTAGATATTGTCACAAATAACTAGAAGCTACTATCAAGTTTCTAAAAGGTGCACATAGTGCATATTCTTTGAAAATTAAAATCACTTCTCCACCACAAATATATTCCTAGAGTGACCATGTATTCTCGTATCCTTCTTTCTCCCACTCAGTCTTAGTTTTTGCCTGTAGTTCCAAAGAGTAATAGTATTCCTGTCACTTTCAAAACTATCTTAGTGTAGGTGACAATTTTTTATGCTTACTATTGCAATGATACAAGCAAAATAACTACAGTAAACTGTCCTCCTAGTATACAAAAAAGATAAAATATTGGGGAAACTGCTTAGAGTTTGGTATGTGAACCTGAATTTGCTGCTATAGTTAAAACTAAATCCCTCATGTCCTCTGTCCAATTGCTCCATATTTTTCATGGTCACAAGAAGCCGTTTTGAGGGTTAGCATGTTATTTGCTCCACAAGGCCTCAATTTTGTCTTAACAACTGTCATATTTGGAAGGTCAATGTTGCTAAGAATCCTTATCTTTTCTCTCTAAAAAGTTGTAACTCTGTCTAAAAATCTATATGCCATGATTTCTAACCTTCTTTAATCACACAAAACATAGTTGTCCTGCTTCCTCTTTTTTCTTTTCATAAAAAAGCATCTAAGAAGGTTTGGAGCTGAAAGAGCTTTCAAACTTTGGCCAGAGTCTTCAGACAGTACAGAGATAGACTACTTTGTCTGCATTAGCCTCTGTGTCAGGAATATTTAAAAATTAATAAATTTTAATTTTACGTATCACTTTCCTTGATCTTATAATCAATCTTCAATTATTTAACTTGAGGTTTTGAGATAATCAAGGTTGATGATTAAAAATAATTTATATCACTTCCACAATCACAAACTGGTTTACTCTTAATTTAGGAAAGAAAAAATGAAATCTTTATTGCTCCTGTATATTATATGACTTCTGGTAATATTTCTGGTACTCTTATTAACTTGCTGAGTTCTGGCAAAGAGGCATTGCACATTTTAAGAATTACAGTAGTCCTGGCACAAAAGATCATGAAGAAAAATTCAGTTTTCTATGGGCAAAACAAAGACTCTTACACTGAGAATTCCCTTGAATTATTACAGATTAATAGTGTTTTTCTGTGTGTGTGTGTGTGTGTGATGTGTGGTGGGTGTGTTTAGTTTGTGGCTGTGTGTGGTTATATGCATATGGGAAAGGGAGAGAAAGAAAAAGCAGTTTTTAACCATATTCATCTCTCCGGAATGGTTCTTGCTAACTTAACTACCATGGCAGCTCACAGGCAAGAATGATTTAAAAGGAAAAAGATTCCCTTTGAAGCTGGAAGACAGAAAGCTTTTGAGAGAGGAAATTAATCCAGTTCAATTGTTAAAGTAACATATAGTAATACTTTTGGTATATATCCTTAGCTAATAAAAAAATCAAAGAGTAATTTTTTATGTTAAGAAAATTCAAAAATTAAAACATTTCATTTGACTGGTACCAAGTTAATTAAACCCAAAAGGATTATTTAGAGGCCCACAAGCTTTCAGAGTTCAATTGGAAATATAACAAAATTAAATGCCTCATAATTAAAACTGTGTTATAAGCAAAATACCAACTCTTTGTCCAGTTAGAGCAAATGCCAAACACTAGAGACCACATGAATAAGTGAA
>SJYX01017735.1:564841-630679 GCA_006410675.1 Oreotragus oreotragus | reverse complement strand
GCTCAGATGGTAAAGAGTCTACTCTCAGTGTGGGAGACCCAGATTCTATCTCTGGGCCAGGAAGATCCCCTGGAGGAGGAAATGGCAACCCACTCCAATATCCTTGCCTGGAATATCCCATGGACGTAGGAGCCTGGCAGGCTACAGCCCATGGGGTCGCAAAGAGTCGGACACGACTGAGTGACTTCACTTTCTTTCTTTCTGTTTCAACAGGAATCCAGGCTAAGGAGTTATTATCAGTCACTAATGTGTCTGACTCTCTGTGGCCCCATGGACTGCAGCATGTTAGGCTCCTCTGCCTTCCACTATCTCCTGGAGTTTGCTCAAACCCATGCCCACTGAGCTGGTAATGCCATCCAACCTTCTCATCCTCTGCTGCTCCTTTGTCCTTTTGCCTTCAATCTTTCCCAGCATCATTTTCCAATGAGTTGGCTCTTTGCATCAAGACTAAGGAAACAGCAGTGGAATCAAGGAACCTGCTCCCCTACTGGCAAGAAGATTCTGGCTAGTAGTGAGTGAAGGCTATGAGTCAGAAAGAGGCAAGATCTGTTCAAGGAACTGACAGTGATTATCCTGGCTGGTCTGCACTGAGCATGGCTGAGCTCAAGAGCCAAGCCTGGAGAGGCAGCATGAGGCCAGAAGATGCTGATCCTTAAAGGACAGGTTTTAGTTTGGTCTTTCCCCTAAAGCAAATGGGAAAGTGCTGAAGGATTTTAAGCTGTGGAGCAACATGGTCATATTTGCATTGAACAGGTTTCCATGCGTGCATACATGCTAAGTTGCTTCAGCAATATCCAACTCTTTGCAACTCCATGCACTGTAGCCCTCCAGGCTCCTCTGTCCATAGGATTCTCTAGGCGAGAATACTGGAGTGGGTTGCCATGCCCTTCTCCAGGGGATCTTTGTGGCCCAGGGATCAAACCTGCATCTCTGATGTCTCTTACATTGCCAGATGGGTTCTTTACCACTAGTGCCACCTGGGAAGCCCATGTTAGCATGAGGAACAGACTAGAAAGGAGAAAGTGGTGATGAGAGTGGATGCTCTAGGTGGGTTTAGAGGCATTAATGAGTCCAGTTGAGACAAGGCGGTAGCTCAGACAAGGAGGTTGGTGGGAAGCGTAGACCATAGGAACTTGGCCTGCAATTTTAAAAAGAACAGACATTTCTGCCTTCAGTGGACAATTTGACTGTAGCGTCTCCTTTGAGTACCCTTTGAGAGACTGCTTATTTCACTCAAAAGCAAGAAGTGGAAGTTGCTCAGTCTTTTCTGACTCTGCAACCCCATGGACTGCAGCCTACCAGGCTCCTCTGTCCGTGAGATTCTCCAGGCAAGAAAACCATTTTATAAAAATCCTGATTTCCTCAGTTTTATTGTGCTGTTAAATCTCTACTAGTTGGTACAACACAAAGACAACAATATCCATATTTCTCAATTCTAAATTGACTAGTCAGCCTGCTTAACCAGCCCCCAAGCCTCTCCGGGAGCATATAGCAGTTAAGTGTTTCTTTCTTGTGCATCCATGTGTCAGCTGGCGGTCAGCCGATTGCGCGGAGGCTCAGCTGTGGTTTCTCCTTCAAGGTGTGTATCTGGGCTTGGAGCCTGCTCAGGGGTTGGGCTCACAGGTGTGATCCATGAATAATCTGCATTCTGAGGTCTGTCTGCAGTTGGAGGGGCCACCCAGGGAGAGATGCTTCCTGGCAGCGACAGACGCACAAGAAGAAATAACTGAAGCTTCTACTGTTTTCTGCTGGAGGAGGTGGGTCTCAAAGTGAAGACTAGTACCACTGAGTTGGGGAAACCATACCCCACGTCTGAGAGGCCGAGGCAGGTTGCACACGCAGACTGCCCTTATCGGGAGGGCAGCGTTGTGGCTGATACCAGCCCTTCACAGAAATGAAACGCAGTCCTCTTCTGCCCCACACAACCTGAAAGATCTTGACAGTTTCTTTTACTCCAGTTCCTTGTGGTGGGTGTTCAGTCACTGAGTCCCGTCTGACTCTTTGTGACCCCATGGACTGCAGCACGCCAGGCTTCCCTGTCCATCACCAACTCCCGGAGCTTGCTCAGACTCATGTCCGTTGAGTCCGTGATGCTACCCAAACATCTTATCTTGTGTTGCCCCCTTTTCCTCCTGTCCTCAATCTTTTCCAGCATCAGGATCTTTTCCAATGAGTTGGCTCTTGGCATCAGGTGGCTAAAGTAATCAAAAGGCGTTCTTTCCTGTGTATGTTTTTCTTAAAGGGATGGTTGATAAATTCTTTCACAGAGAAGTCTATGTACTTTTGTAGTGTTTCTCAGATTTGAGTTAGCAACAACTGTTGCAAAGACAAATATATTTTGATTCCTTAGAGCCAGGCTTTGTAGAAAGCAAAAAAGGATTTTCTGTGATTTTAAAAAGCTATGCTTTAAAAATGGTGAGCCGAGTCCAGAGTATGGAGCATAGGCTTCTGTACAAAAGATGAATAGCTGTACCTCGAAAGAAAGACCAGTTAGTTGTCAGTAGGTTAGAAGAGATGGTTCTGAAGGTACCTAGACTGGTGTCAATGCTAGTACGTTAAGAAGGGCTTTGAGTGAGGTGTTAGATTTGGGGAGCTCATAGACTAGAGGTTTTGGACCTGGCCTTCCAGACCACAAGAGGCAAAACAAAATCTGTTTAAACTAGCAACAGCTGAGGGATGGTGTTTAGGCAAATGGACTTGGAGATAGTCTCATAGAATTTGTCATACTGCAAGGGCATCTGCTCAAATTAGCCAAGAAGTTCCTAAGCCCCATAAAGGGGAGAAGAAATCCCTAGATGAGACTTTGAAGCTAAACGAGAAAATGTATGACTGGTCCAAACAAGCGGCCATAAGGGAGTGATGATACTCACCATGAATGTGTGCTCAGTTGCTCAGTCCTGTCTGACTCTACGACCCCATGGACGGTAGCCCACCAGGCTCCTCTGTCCATGGAATTCTACAGGCAACAGTACTGGAATGGGTTGCCATGCCCTCCTCCAGGGATCTTCCTGACCCACGGCTTGAGCCTGTGTTCTCTTGCGACTCCTGCATTGACAGGCTGATTCTTTACCACTTGCACCACCTGGGAAGCCTGTACCAAAATAGCTAAAATCATCAATGATATACTATGTCAGGCCACCAAACAGCAATACCTAAAGGAGCTCCCCATGCAGGAGAAATGCAAGTCATGCACCTTTCACTAGACTGCCTCTCCTTATCTCTTGCTCTCTGTGATTTAGGTAACTCCTAGAGAAAAGGAAAGGAGAAGGAAATCTGGAGAAATCTTGAGCACAGCTTTTTCAGGCTTCTGTTCCATGGGGCCAGCTTGTAAAACAGGGGCTGATGGGACCACTTGCTCCGCAGAATGAGGCGGGGTGGTGTCCGGGGAGCACAAGCTTTGGAGCTGTGCAGACATGTGGCCATAAGACATTTGGATATCAAGCAACAGAATCTAAAGTTTCAACCTGGAATTTACTGAGTTACCTTGAACTGGGAAAAATATTAATAAGAGCTTTCTGTCATGAGTGGAAGCAGAGGTCAAAACTGAAGTCATTTGGAAGCTGGATTTCTTCATTAGAGAGAAAGTCACATTTCTGCACATGTGAGTTGTTACGATGACATATAAACACACACATACCATTTGGAAATAAGAATCCCCAAGTTGCTGGGTTCCTAAATGTCTGGTCCGAGCCTCTTAAGGTAAATAGGTCTCTCCTGTTTTGTAATGCTTTTAGGATTATGTGCAGTTGTGTTAATTTCTATTGATTCATTTCCAAGGTTAGAGATTAATGTAACAGAATACACAACCCAATGTGATGAGGAACAGAATCAAATTCTTTTCCTGTGGTGTCAGCCAAAGATCCAAGACTTCCTGACCCCCAAATCTGAACATGATGGCTCAACTATGAAAGTAACAGCCAGCCAGAGCCTTGTACACAGTCTAGTATCATTCAACAGAAGGAAGACTCGTTCACCAAAATGGATTTATTGATATTTTACTGAAATCTCTTTGTGTTGCCAGCACAAGGTGAAATGGAACATTGGAAGTAAACCTGTAAAGCTGGTCTGCAAAGGCAGCCAAACCAGATAATTAGGAGAGAGCCACACTCAGCACCATATTGTTAGAACTCATACAATACAAATTATCTGCAGCTGTGAATAAGTTCTATTATTTAAGCTTGGGGTAAAATTTTTACTTTTTTGACCCAAACTGTCTGGCTTGGCTCTCTCCCCAAGCGTGATGGCCAACTTTCAACTTTGCTTTGTACTTTATGGACTTGGGCAAAATCTGGACAGCTAAGAAATGGGATAAATTTTGTGCTTAATTCTGTAATACAAAGCTGAACTATTTAACAAGTCATTTATTCGTTGAGATATACTGTCTCTTGATAAATGATTGGAATAATCAAAATATTACTTTTGGGTTTATTTGGAAATAGAGATTTGGAAATAATTTGTCCAGTCCAAGGAAAGAAGGAATGTTAACACCGGAGCCAGTTTTGACTTGATCACTCTAAACAGACCAATTAAAAGAATACGCTTATTATTTTCTTTGGGAGAGCCGGCTAGTGCAGATTGCCAGAGCATTAATAGTTTAACAGAAAAGATTTCTGGAAGAAGGAATATAAAATACATGAAAATTTTATTTAAGGGAGAAAGAGTGAGAAAAAAAAAAAAACTAGCTTGAGTCTGGAAAAGGGAGTGAAAGCTCTCTGGTAAGTGAAGAAAGGGCAAATGAATGTTATAGAATTTTGATTCTAGGGACAGAGACCGTGAAAGATGGACTCTAAAAGAGAATTACCAAGTGAAGGAAAGGACTGAGTTAATATCAACATACACTTAAAGATGTTTCATTAGCTGTGAGAACTTCTTCCAAAGTAATAGAGTGTGTTTTCATTCTTGAAGTGTTCCCCTGCTGGCACAGGTGGTAAAGAAGATGCCTGCAATGCAGGTAGGCCCAGGTTCAATCCCTGGGTTGGGAAGATCCCCTGGAGAAGGGGATGGCAATTCACTCCAGTATTCTTGCCTGGAGAATTCCATGGCTAGAGGAGCCTGGCAGGCTACAGTCCAAGGGGTCACAAAGTGTCAGACAAGACTGAGGGACTAATACTCTCTACTTTTGTAATGAAACACTCTTTCATTCTTGGAAGTAATATCTTCATAACTTAAAAAAAATATAAAATGCCAAGACAATGGAATCAGATTGCATGTCTCTTAAGTGTTAAACCTGATCATTGTTTTCAGGGTAAGAGGATGTCTACAGCTGTAATTAATTTGTACTCTAAGTATGCTAAGAATGAGGGAGCTTGAAGTACTAGTGACCCTGGAAGGGAGCTGGGGAGAAAGGGAAGGTTAATTTGATACATCCTGCAGGATCCAGAACATTTACTTCATGTGCAGTAAAAGCAGATACAAATCTACCCAAAATAAATATTTTTAAAGTTAATCTTCTATATCTTATATTTTCCATAAAGTTTTACTTTAAACATACCTACTGGAATTTTTAAGAAGTTAAATGACTGAAACTCTGTTGCATAAGAGCCTAAAATAAATTTTCTTAATAGTAAATTAACACTGAAGTATGATTGTTTTTAAGCTGCTTTCCTTAGAATAATTTTATTTCTTAAAATTGAATACAATTTTCTCTAGTAAAAATACACTTTTCAAATATATAAAAAATAAAGCATATTCTTCACTGGCTATCATTAAGAGTGAAGATTCTGAGAAGTGTAAGAACATTCATTTTAAAGATAATTGCTTGAACTATAAGAATTTTTGATGTGATTGGTATTGCCCATGACTGAAATGTTGCTTGTACTTAAGAGAAAAACACATTTGCCCAAATGCGCACCTTTTCTTTAAATGATCTCTATTATTTGTTAAGGGCTTCCCTGGTGGCTCAGATGATAAAGAATGTGCCTGCAATGCGGGGAGACCTGGGCTTGATCCTTGAGTTGGGAAAAACCCCTGGAAGAGGGCATGGCTACCAACTCTAATATTCTTGCCTGGAGAATCCCCATGGACAGAGGAGCCTGGCGGGCTACAATTCATAAGGTCGCAAAGAGTCGCACACGACTGAGTGACTTAGCACATAATTTGTTACGGGGTAAAGTAAGTGACCATAATATGACTAATTTTAAAATCTGATAAAAGAAGAAATATTAAAACACAACAAAATTTAAAATTAGGGTAGTTCATTGCCATTCTTCAATAGGCAATATTGAAGTTATATTATTTTTATTGATGGTTGAGTTGTTCCATTTTAACAACTCTTGTTCCCTTGAGTGGGAAAATGTATTTGAAGGCTATTTGTGTTGTTGGAGCAATCTTTGCTACTAGGGTTGTCATTACTCCTGGTCCTTTTATTTAACAAAGCTAGGCTAGAACTATATATTTCTATAAGTACTTTTGTATATAGTTTTGTATAATAATTATGTGAGAAGGGCATGGCAACCCACTCCAGGATTCTTGCCTGGAGAATCCTCAGGACAGAGGAGCCTGGCAGGCTACAGTCCATGGGGTTGCAAAGAGTTGGACATGACTGAGTGACTAAGCACAGCATACATAATAATTATATATATTTATATAAAACATGGGCTTCCCTTGTGGATCAGCTGGTAAAGAATCCGCCTGCAATGAGGGAGACATGGGTTCAATCCCTGGATTGGGAAGATCTCCTGGAAAAGGGAACAGCTACCCATTCCAGTATTCTGGCCTGGAAAATTCCATGGACTATGTAGTCCATGGGGTTGAAGAAAGTTGGACATAACTGAGCAACTTTCACTTTATAGAAAATACAGAATAAATTTTCACTGATACATTCATTAACAATCAGGACTGACCATGGACTGCAGCACGCCAGGCTTCCCTGTCCATCACCAACTCCCGGAGCTTGCTCAGACTCATGTCCGTTGAGTCCGTGATGCTACCCAAACATCTTATCTTGTGTTGCCCCCTTTTCCTCCTGTCCTCAATCTTTTCCAGCATCAGGATCTTTTCCAATGAGTTGGCTCTTGGCATCAGGTGGCTAAAGTAATCAAAAGGCGTTCTTTCCTGTGTATGTTTTTCTTAAAGGGATGGTTGATAAATTCTTTCACAGAGAAGTCTATGTACTTTTGTAGTGTTTCTCAGATTTGAGTTAGCAACAACTGTTGCAAAGACAAATATATTTTGATTCCTTAGAGCCAGGCTTTGTAGAAAGCAAAAAAGGATTTTCTGTGATTTTAAAAAGCTATGCTTTAAAAATGGTGAGCCGAGTCCAGAGTATGGAGCATAGGCTTCTGTACAAAAGATGAATAGCTGTACCTCGAAAGAAAGACCAGTTAGTTGTCAGTAGGTTAGAAGAGATGGTTCTGAAGGTACCTAGACTGGTGTCAATGCTAGTAGGTTAAGAAGGCCTTTGAGTGAGGTGTTAGATTTGGGGAGCTCATAGACTAGAGGTTTTGGACCTGGCCTTCCAGACCACAAGAGGCAAAACAAAATCTGTTTAAACTAGCAACAGCTGAGGGATGGTGTTTAGGCAAATGGACTTGGAGATAGTCTCATAGAATTTGTCATACTGCAAGGGCATCTGCTCAAATTAGCCAAGAAGTTCCTAAGCCCCATAAAGGGGAGAAGAAATCCCTAGATGAGACTTTGAAGCTAAACGAGAAAATGTATGACTGGTCCAAACAAGCAGCCATAAGGGAGTGATGATACTCACCATGAATGTGTGCTCAGTTGCTCAGTCCTGTCTGACTCTACGACCCCATGGACGGTAGCCCACCAGGCTCCTCTGTCCATGGAATTCTACAGGCAACAGTACTGGAATGGGTTGCCATGCCCTCCTCCAGGGATCTTCCTGACCCACGGCTTGAGCCTGTGTTCTCTTGCGACTCCTGCATTGACAGGCTGATTCTTTACCACTTGCACCACCTGGGAAGCCTGTACCAAAATAGCTAAAATCATCAATGATATACTATGTCAGGCCACCAAACAGCAATACCTAAAGGAGCTCCCCATGCAGGAGAAATGCAAG
This sequence comes from Oreotragus oreotragus, assembly GCA_006410675.1. NCBI lineage: Eukaryota > Metazoa > Chordata > Mammalia > Artiodactyla > Bovidae > Oreotragus > Oreotragus oreotragus. The sequence continues at coordinate 622,662 of SJYX01017735.1, read as the reverse complement.
TCATGCACCTTTCACTAGACTGCCTCTCCTTATCTCTTGCTCTCTGTGATTTAGGTAACTCCTAGAGAAAAGGAAAGGAGAAGGAAATCTGGAGAAATCTTGAGCACAGCTTTTTCAGGCTTCTGTTCCATGGGGCCAGCTTGTAAAACAGGGGCTGATGGGACCACTTGCTCCGCAGAATGAGGCGGGGTGGTGTCCGGGGAGCACAAGCTTTGGAGCTGTGCAGACATGTGGCCATAAGACATTTGGATATCAAGCAACAGAATCTAAAGTTTCAACCTGGAATTTACTGAGTTACCTTGAACTGGGAAAAATATTAATAAGAGCTTTCTGTCATGAGTGGAAGCAGAGGTCAAAACTGAAGTCATTTGGAAGCTGGATTTCTTCATTAGAGAGAAAGTCACATTTCTGCACATGTGAGTTGTTACGATGACATATAAACACACACATACCATTTGGAAATAAGAATCCCCAAGTTGCTGGGTTCCTAAATGTCTGGTCCGAGCCTCTTAAGGTAAATAGGTCTCTCCTGTTTTGTAATGCTTTTAGGATTATGTGCAGTTGTGTTAATTTCTATTGATTCATTTCCAAGGTTAGAGATTAATGTAACAGAATACACAACCCAATGTGATGAGGAACAGAATCAAATTCTTTTCCTGTGGTGTCAGCCAAAGATCCAAGACTTCCTGACCCCCAAATCTGAACATGATGGCTCAACTATGAAAGTAACAGCCAGCCAGAGCCTTGTACACAGTCTAGTATCATTCAACAGAAGGAAGACTCGTTCACCAAAATGGATTTATTGATATTTTACTGAAATCTCTTTGTGTTGCCAGCACAAGGTGAAATGGAACATTGGAAGTAAACCTGTAAAGCTGGTCTGCAAAGGCAGCCAAACCAGATAATTAGGAGAGAGCCACACTCAGCACCATATTGTTAGAACTCATACAATACAAATTATCTGCAGCTGTGAATAAGTTCTATTATTTAAGCTTGGGGTAAAATTTTTACTTTTTTGACCCAAACTGTCTGGCTTGGCTCTCTCCCCAAGCGTGATGGCCAACTTTCAACTTTGCTTTGTACTTTATGGACTTGGGCAAAATCTGGACAGCTAAGAAATGGGATAAATTTTGTGCTTAATTCTGTAATACAAAGCTGAACTATTTAACAAGTCATTTATTATACACAACCCAATGTGATGAGGAACAGAATCAAATTCTTTTCCTGTGGTGTCAGCCAAAGATCCAAGACTTCCTGACCCCCAAATCTGAACATGATGGCTCAACTATGAAAGTAACAGCCAGCCAGAGCCTTGTACACAGTCTAGTATCATTCAACAGAAGGAAGACTCGTTCACCAAAATGGATTTATTGATATTTTACTGAAATCTCTTTGTGTTGCCAGCACAAGGTGAAATGGAACATTGGAAGTAAACCTGTAAAGCTGGTCTGCAAAGGCAGCCAAACCAGATAATTAGGAGAGAGCCACACTCAGCACCATATTGTTAGAACTCATACAATACAAATTATCTGCAGCTGTGAATAAGTTCTATTATTTAAGCTTGGGGTAAAATTTTTACTTTTTTGACCCAAACTGTCTGGCTTGGCTCTCTCCCCAAGCGTGATGGCCAACTTTCCACTTTGCTTTGTACTTTATGGACTTGGGCAAAATCTGGACAGCTAAGAAATGGGATAAATTTTGTGCTTAATTCTGTAATACAAAGCTGAACTATTTAACAAGTCATTTATTATTCGTTGAGATATACTGTCTCTTGATAAATGATTGGAATAATCAAAATATTACTTTTGGGTTTATTTGGAAATAGAGATTTGGAAATAATTTGTCCAGTCCAAGGAAAGAAGGAATGTTAACACCGGAGCCAGTTTTGACTTGATCACTCTAAACAGACCAATTAAAAGAATACGCTTATTATTTTCTTTGGGAGAGCCGGCTAGTGCAGATTGCCAGAGCATTAATAGTTTAACAGAAAAGATTTCTGGAAGAAGGAATATAAAATACATGAAAATTTTATTTAAGGGAGAAAGAGTGAGAAAAAAAAAAAAACTAGCTTGAGTCTGGAAAAGGGAGTGAAAGCTCTCTGGTAAGTGAAGAAAGGGCAAATGAATGTTATAGAATTTTGATTCTAGGGACAGAGACCGTGAAAGATGGACTCTAAAAGAGAATTACCAAGTGAAGGAAAGGACTGAGTTAATATCAACATACACTTAAAGATGTTTCATTAGCTGTGAGAACTTCTTCCAAAGTAATAGAGTGTGTTTTCATTCTTGAAGTGTTCCCCTGCTGGCACAGGTGGTAAAGAAGATGCCTGCAATGCAGGTAGGCCCAGGTTCAATCCCTGGGTTGGGAAGATCCCCTGGAGAAGGGGATGGCAATTCACTCCAGTATTCTTGCCTGGAGAATTCCATGGCTAGAGGAGCCTGGCAGGCTACAGTCCAAGGGGTCACAAAGTGTCAGACAAGACTGAGGGACTAATACTCTCTACTTTTGTAATGAAACACTCTTTCATTCTTGGAAGTAATATCTTCATAACTTAAAAAATATATAAAGTGCCAAGACAATGGAATCAGATTGCATGTCTCTTAAGTGTTAAACCTGATCATTGTTTTCAGGGTAAGAGGATGTCTACAGCTGTAATTAATTTGTACTCTAAGTATGCTAAGAATGAGGGAGCTTGAAGTACTAGTGACCCTGGAAGGGAGCTGGGGAGAAAGGGAAGGTTAATTTGATACATCCTGCAGGATCCAGAACATTTACTTCATGTGCAGTAAAAGCAGATACAAATCTACCCAAAATAAATATTTTTAAAGTTAATCTTCTATATCTCATATTTTCCATAAAGTTTTAATTTAAACATACCTACTGGAATTTTTAAGAAGTTAAATGACTGAAACTCTGTTGCATAAGAGCCTAAAATAAATTTTCTTAATAGTAAATTAACACTGAAGTATGATTGTTTTTAAGCTGCTTTCCTTAGAATAATTTTATTTCTTAAAATTGAATACAATTTTCTCTAGTAAAAATACACTTTTCAAATATATAAAAAATGAAGCATATTCTTCACTGGCTATCATTAAGGGTGAAGATTCTGAGAAGTGTAAGAACATTCATTTTAAAGATAATTGCTTGAACTATAAGAATTTTTGATGTGATTGATATTGCCCATGACTGAAATGTTGCTTGTACTTAAGAGAAAAACACGTTTGCCCAAATGCGCACCTTTTCTTTAAATGATCTCTATTATTTGTTAAGGGCTTCCCTGGTGGCTCAGATGATAAAGAATGTGCCTGCAATGCGGGGAGACCTGGGCTTGATCCTTGAGTTGGGAAAAACCCCTGGAAGAGGGCATGGCTACCAACTCTAATATTCTTGCCTGGAGAATCCCCATGGACAGGGGAGCCTGGCGGGCTACAATTCATAAGGTTGCAAAGAGTCGCACACGACTGAGTGACTTAGCACATAATTTGTTACGGGGTAAAGTAAGTGACCATAATATGACTAATTTTAAAATCTGATAAAAGAAGAAATATTAAAACACAACAAAATTTAAAATTAGGGTAGTTCATTGCCATTCTTCAATAGGCAATATTGAAGTTATATTATTTTTATTGATGGTTGAGTTGTTCCATTTTAACAACTCTTGTTCCCTTGAGTGGGAAAATGTATTTGAAGGCTATTTGTGTTGTTGGAGCAATCTTTGCTACTAGGGTTGTCATTACTCCTGGTCCTTTTATTTAACAAAGCTAGGCTAGAACTATATATTTCTATAAGTACTTTTGTATATAGTTTTGTATAATAATTATGTGAGAAGGGCATGGCAACCCACTCCAGGATTCTTGCCTGGAGAATCCTCAGGACAGAGGAGCCTGGCAGGCTACAGTCCATGGGGTTGCAAAGAGTTGGACATGACTGAGTGACTAAGCACAGCATACATAATAATTATATATATTTATATAAAACATGGGCTTCCCTTGTGGATCAGCTGGTAAAGAATCCGCCTGCAATGAGGGAGACATGGGTTCAATCCCTGGATTGGGAAGATCTCCTGGAAAAAGGAACAGCTACCCATTCCAGTATTCTGGCCTGGAAAATTCCATGGACTATGTAGTCCATGGGGTTGAAGAAAGTTGGACATAACTGAGCAACTTTCACTTTATAGAAAATACAGAATAAATTTTCACTGATACATTCATTAACAATCAGGACTGGGATTTATACTAACCTCTTCCATCTTGCATTTGTATCTCTCTGTTCCCATTTTTCAATTCCTGGAATAATAATAAGCATATCACAGATGACATAATTTTTCAGTTTATGCACAATACACATGTAGCAGTCTCAGAATAACAATATTAACTACCATCAAGAATTTGACAACTGAAAATAGTTTAAAAGAGTTGCAGTTTTTTGAGGGGTCAAATTATCATGATTTAAATATCTTGGAATCATTCATTACTCTGTGGTTATAACTAATGATACATATGTTCATTCATGTGTTCCATTTTACTTTGGAGTTTAGAGATTGATTACTTTTTCATTTATTGTAACATGTTCCCAAAGTTGAACCTACTAACCAAAGACTATGCAAACAACTTTAAATTCTGTTTTCTTCATCCAAGAACCTCAATAGCTGTCATTTTTAAAACCTTATTTATCCTTTCATTTTTAATGTTTGACTATATAAGCAATACTACTCATATTTTGTCACTTAAATAATCTACTTTATTTTTAATATATAATATATGCATATAGGACTTCCCTTGTGGCTCAGCTGGTAAAGAATCCAACTGCAAGGCAGGAGACCTGGGTTCGATCCTTGGGTTGGGAAGATTCCCTGGAGAAGGGAAAGGCTACCCACTCCAGCATCCTGGCCTAGAGAATTCCATGGACTGTATAGTCCATGGGATCGCAAAGAGTCGGACATGACTGAGTGACTTTCACTTTAACTTGAAACAATCAGTTCAGTTCAGTTCAGTCGCTCAGTCATGTCCGACTCTTTGCGACCCCATGAATCACAGCATGCCAGGCCTCCCTGTCCATCATCAACTCCCGGAGGTCACTCAGATTCACGTCCATCGAGTCAGTGATGCCATCCAGCCATCTCATCCTCTGTCGTCCCCTTTTCCTCCTGCCCCCAATCCCTCCCAGCATCAGAGTCTTTTCCAATGAGTCAACTCTTCGCATGAGGTGGCCAAACTACTGGAGTTTCAGCTTTAGCATCATTCCTTCCAAAGAAATCCCAGGGCTGATCTCCTTCAGAATGGACTGGTTGGATCTCCTTGCAGTCCAAGGGACTCTCAAGAGTCTTCTCCAACACCACAGTTCAAAAGCATCAATTCTTCGGTGCTCAGCCTTTTTCACAGTCCAACTCTCACATCCATACATGACCACAGGAAAAACCATAGCCTTGACTAGATGGACCTTAGTCGGCAAAGTAATGTCTCTGCTTTTAAATATGCTATCTAGGTTGGCAATACTACTCATATTTTGTCACTTAAATAGTCTACTTTATCTATTTTTAATATATAATGTATACATATATTATAAAAATTATATGTATATATTCATGCCCTTCCTAGGTAATTTGTAGCATACAATATTTTCTGGTTTTCATTTTGTTTTTATAGAAGCACTGTATTTCAGGTATCACTTTATAGTCATGTAAAGAAATATCCCTTCATTCCTTTTTATAACTGGACAGTACTTTATTGTGTTAATATGCTACTACTTAGCATTCTGATATTGACAGATATTTGTGCTCTTTCTGATCAATGCTTTTAAAATCATTCTTATAATTAATGGCATTGGGTATATATCTTTTTGTATTTTTACTAATTCATCTTTGGTATATATTTATAAAAGGGGCATTGCTGCTGTATGAAAAGATAAAATGTATCTTTAATTTTGCTAGCAGTGTCATGTTCCCTTTATTATATGTGAACTGATTTTTTATGTTGTTCCTCTAGAATTAAATTTAGATAAGATTCATGTGTTACATTGGGTTGACATGTATCTCTGTTCTCTCTTTTTCCCTTGAAAATGTATTTATGGATGTCACCATATATGGAATTCCATTTACTTCTCTTCCCTGTATTTCTTATAAACTGAGTGGTTGATTTAAAGGTTTGATTTTATTTAGGTTTTCTTTTTTCATCATGAAGTGTCCAAATCTTCTATACAAAAGGTGTTGGGTATTTCCACGAGGAGATATGTTACAGCTAAATGGCTCTCTGTGTGATGTGATATTGACAGTCATTGATAACAATTTCCTAGGTTCATTATTAATTAGTGACTCACAGAATGATACTCTAACTCTACTGTAATGTATTTGTGATTATTCATTTCCTCCATTCTCCCTGTGCTCTCTTTTTGGAATTAGGATTAGATGTACGTTCTATGTCCCCTAATTATCATGTAGAGTTTGTAACCTCTATTTCACATTATCTGTATCTTTTATTTCTGGGGTGTATTCTAGATTTTTCTTTTGATTCTATTTTCAAGTTCTAATTGTCACCTCAATTGAGTCTAATCTGCTGGTTAATCATGTCCAATGAAGTTTTAAATATTCAGTCATTTAGTTTTGCACTTAGAATGTCTTTTTATTTTAAAACTATGTGGACAACTTTCATAGCTTGATTTTGCTTGCATTTTTAAGATACTGACACACTTTGAACATACTTGTTTTGTGTCTGTCTCAGTCGTTCTATGACAGAAGCCTTTGTCATTTTTATTATACTTCATTTTTCCTTCCTGGTTTCACACATCGCGTCATGTACCTTTATGCACTGTGCTGTCTGTACACACGTGTGTGTATGCAGATCATTTTCCTTCATGCTTTGTCTGTGAGGGCTGTTTGAGGCCCTAGAAGTATATTCAAGTCAGAATCATTTTAAAATAGACTTGCTGAGAAATTTTAGACTGAGCAGGTCACGGGAAGGCTCACGGTAAACTCATAGAGGTCCAGTTCTGCTTCCAGATGTTCCGGGGTTATTTCCACCTCTAACGTTTCACACAAGCTCAAGAGATGCAGAGATTAATTGAATGTTTACATCCTGCACGGCCGGCTAGTTGATCATTTACTTTTGTGCTGAAGTGATAGCTGTGTGGAGTTCCAGCTCAATGTGACTGTCTATGCTAATGGACCCCCACCTTGACAAATTCTAGGCTCAAGTTTACTGGACTTTGGAAGATAATTTCACGTTAAAAGCCGACATTACCATTTTATGCCTTGATTTCTAACTTTCACGTCTCGTTTGACCTAGTATTTCTGAGTCTTTCTGCAGCCCAGCGGAACAGTGCTGCTTTTTACTGTTCTTCATTGTCTCGGTTGTGTCCAGCTCTTTGTGACCCTGTGGACTGCAGCATGCCAGGCTTCCCTGTCCTTTACCACCTCCCGGAGCTTGCTCAAACTCCTGTCCATTGAGTCAGTGATGCCATCCAACCATCTCGCCCTAGGTTGTCCTCTTCTCTTCCTGCCTTCAGTCTTTCCCAGCATCATACGAGCTATTTAAAATCCGATCATTAGTAGCCTTCAGGGGATATTTAGATCTCCATGCTGCCAGAGAGCACTATTTCATGGTATACTGAAATTTAAAGTAAGCAGGTTAAAACGTTTCTTGCCTGGAAGTAAAAAACAAAGAAAAGCTAAGAACAGTTTCCTAAATACATCAAACATGGTTAATCCGATTGTTTGAATCTCTAGAGACAAAAGAAAGCTTCAGGGTTGACAAGCATATTGTTCTGAACTCAATGGAAATTTTTCTTTACTATTTTAAAGAAAAATTCTTATTCGTAAGTTATCATTCACTGGCATGTTAAAGGTACTAGATTAGAAACTAGAAATGATAGGGCTTGTGTGAGGGTCTTATTGTAATTAAACCACTGATGCACATGTTTAGCAAGGGAGGCAACCCTTTCTGGCAAGAAAGGGAAAGATACAATTCACGATATTTGCAGCTATAGTCTAATGGTAGAAAAACAACTTAATTACAGTTTGATGTACTTGAGAACTTTAAGCAACATTTCCTCTCTCCATATATGTAACTGTCCTTTAATTAACGACAAAAGTTACCAATTCCTGAGTCCAGAAATCTTTATTTGCCAAAGGAATTGATTAATATTCCACATATAACATCATTTAGCTTTACCTAAGTTTTGCCATTTCCTTTTCATCAACCAATATACTCTTTTGGAGTTCATATTGTATTTTGTATGAATTGGATATCCAAGAATGACTGCTTTTACCTCTGACAATCTTGGACTTGTAAATGGATAGCTGCTATCATTTGGTGTGAGATTTACTCAGTTTTAGTTTACTGCCTCATCAAATGTCAGAGATGAATAGGACTGAGGATATTATCAGACCAAATCCTTAAGAAAAAAACACAAAACAAACAGCAAACAAAAAAAGACCAAGTCACAGTGATTGATCTGAATAACTTTTTCCGAAGTCATTTACCTAAGTGTGTTTATATGTAAAAACCGATCAAATCCCTGATGCATAACTGAACAAGTAAATCATATGATCATTCGTACTGTTTTAAGGAAATGGCAACCCACTCCAGTATTCTTGCCTGGAGAATCCCATGGATGGAGGAGCCTGGTGGGCTACAGTCCACAGGGTCGCAAAGAGTCGGACATGACTGAGGGACTTCACCTTCACCTTCATGAAAACCTAGGCCTTTTCAAGCAGTGTACGGGAAATTGGAGATAAAGGGTAAGCAAGGTATGGGAACTGCTCTCAAGGAATTCACAGTCAGAGGAGCGTAACTGTAAAGAAACAGTTTAGACTTCTGGTCAAACACTTTCTAGTTCTGGCCTTCAATGCAGCCTTTGCAAATGTATCATTGGAAAGAAGAAAAAGGAGAAAACTCAAGGAAGCACCAGAACAAAACAGAAACTGACAAAACCTTGTGCTGGAACTTTGAAGAATTGAGGATAGTTTTATAAGGTAGATACGGTGTGTAAGTGAAAAACTGATCTTCAGCGTCTGACTTATCCTAAATTTTGATAGGGGTTATTCTGAATAATAAAACGAGGATGCTTTTCATGTTCCTGTTTAGCGACATACTGAGCATCCAGAGGTGCTTAAAGCTCAACATTCAGAAAACTAGGATCATGGCATCTGGTTCCATCACTTCATGGCAAATAGATGGCAAAACAAAAGAAACTGTGACAGACTTTATTTTCTTGAGCTCCCAAATCGCTGCAGATGGTGACTACAGCCATGAAATTAAAAGATGCTTGCTCCTTGGAAGAAAAACTATGACCAACCTAGACAGCATATTAAAAAGCAGAGACATTACTTTGCCAACAAAGGTCTGTCTAGTCAAAGCTATGTTTTTTTTTCCAGTAGTCATGTATGGATGTGAGAGTTGAACTATAAAGAAAGCTGAGTGCCAAGAAGTTGATGCTTTTGAACTGTGGTGTTGGAGAAGACTCTTGAGAGTCCTTTGGACTGCAGGGAGATCCAACCAGTCCATCCTGAAGGAAACCAGTCCTGAATATTCATTGGAAGGACTGACGCTGAAGTTGAAAGTCCAGTACTCTGGACACTGGATGAGAACTGACTCATTTGAAAAGACCCTGATGCTGGGAAAGATTGAAGGTGGGAGGAGAAGGGGATGACAGAGGATGAGATGATTGGATGGTATCACTGACTCGATGGACATGAGTTTGAGCAAGCTCCAGGAGTTGGTGATGGACAGGTAAGCCTGGCATGCTGCAGTCCATGGGGTCACAGAGAGTTGGACACAACTGACCAACTGAACTGACTGAAGCATCCAGAGACCTGGGCAGTCACTCTTGAGTGTGTTTCTATGATAGTGACAGAAGTTGTTTCCACATACTTGCCCTCATCCCCGAGTAGCTTGGTAAACAAAGAACACAAATGCCAACACTTTACTCTGGTAGGAAAGTTTTATGTACACACATGTGTTTGTGTCTTTATAGAGGTGTGTGAGTCTGCAGTGTAACAAGAAATTATGAAAAGTATAGTCTTCATCACAAAAGAATAATAACAGTGTACACTGGCAAAGCTACTAACAGTGCATCTTGGAAATTATATTTTTTCTACATGCTATGTCAGTAGATTGCTTACGGTGACTGGAAAGTAAGGAGAGAATAATAGTTATTTACCTTTTAAAATTTTATTTTTTCTTAAATTTGTGTTTTCATAGTAGTCTAATAATGCAACTCGTATATTGCCACAGTGGTAGAAATCTATATTTTATAGATGAGTTCATATATTGTGGATTCACATTGAATTTGACTTGTTAGTGATTGCATAATCAAAATCCTTGCAGATGACTAATGTAGAGAAACACACTATCATGCAGTAAGGGAAGGAAAAAGGCAATAAGAATGTAGCCAACTATATAGATGAGTTATATTAGTAATTCTACAGAGTCTTGCTATTGATTATAAGGATAACTTAGGCAAACTTGCTGCTTTTTGATGTGGATTCACATTGAATTTGACTTGTTAGTGATTGCATAATCAAAATCCTTGCAGATGACTAATGTAGAAAAACACACTATCATGCAGTAAGGGAAGGAAAAAGGCAATAACAATGTAGCCAACTATATAGATGAGTTATATTAGTAATTCTACAGAGTTGCTATTGATTATAAGGATAACTTAGGCAAACTTGCTGCTTTTTGTAAAAAAGAAAATGAACTGATTTTCTTTTTTAATAAAACAGCTTTGTTGAGATACAATTCATGTTCTATATAGTTCACTCAGTTAAAATGTATAATTCAGTGGCTTTAGCTGATTCACAGTTGTGCACCCATCATCATGATCAGTTTTAAAATGTTTTTATCACCTAAGATGAAGGAAAGAAAAAAATTTTGTTCCTTTTACCAATTAGTCCTCATTTCCCTCCACCTCACCTGTATGCAAAGTATAGTCTACTTTCTGTATATGTTCCAGTTCTGGACACTTCATAGAAATGCAGTCATGCAACATGTCTTTTTCTGCTTTTTTACTTGACATAATTTTTCAGGCTTCCTCTGTGTTATAGCAGGTACCAGCTTTTCATTATTTTTCTTTGCTAAGTGATATTCCAACAAATAGGTATACCAAATTTTGTTTATACATTTATCAGTCAATGAGCATTTAAAAAATATTTTTGACTATTATGAACAATGCTGATATGAACATTTGGGTACAAGTTTTTGTGTGGCTAGGAAGAATGGAAACAATGAGAGACTTTATTTTCTTGGGCTCCAAAATCACTGCAGATGGTGACTACAGCCAAGAAATTAAAAGACTCTTGCTCCTTGGAAGAAAAACTATGACCAACCTAGAAAGCTTTAAAAAAGCAGAGACATTACTTTGCTGACAAGGTTCTGTCTAGTCAAAGCTATGGTTTTTCCATTAGTTTTGTATGGATGTGAGAGTTGGACTATAAAGAAAGCTGAGCACCAAAGATGTGATGCTTTTGAACTGTGGTGTTGGAAAAGACTCTTGTGAGTGCCTTGGACTGCAAGGAGATCCAAACAGTCAATTCTAAAAGAAAATGTATGGATGTGAGAGTTGGACTATAAAGAAAGCTGAGCACCAAAGATGTGATGCTTTTGAACTGTGGTGTTGGAAAAGACTCTTGTGAGTGCCTTGGACTGCAAGGAGATCCAAACAGTCAATTCTAAAAGAAATCAGTCCTGAACATTCATCGTAGGGTCTGATGCTGAAGCTCCAATACTTTGGCCACCTGATGGAAAGAACTGACTCGTTGGAAAAGACCCTGATGCTGGGAAGGATTGAAGGTGGAAGGAGAAGGGGACGACAGAGGATGAGATGGTTGGATGGCATCACTGACTCAGCGGACATGAGTTTGAGCAGGATCCAGGAGTTGGTGATGGACAGGGAAGCCTGGTCCATGGGGTCGCAAAGAGTCAGACATGACTGAGTGAACTGAACTGACTGAGGATTTTATTTCAGTTGCAGATATACCTAGTAATGTAATCGTTGAGTCATATGAAAATTCTGTGTTCAAAATTCTGAGGGACTATCAGATTGTTTCGGAGAAGGCAATGGCAACCCACTCCAGTACTCTTGCCTGGAAAATCCCATGGATGGAGGAGCCTGGTAGGCTGCAGTCCATGGGGTCGCTACAAGTCGGACACGACTGAGCAACTTCACTTTCACTTTTCACTTTAATGCATTGGAGAAGGAAATGGTAACCCACTCCAGTGTTCTTGCCTGAAGAATCCCAGGGATGGGGGAGCCTGGTGGGCTGCCGTCTATGGGGTCACATAGAGTTGGACACAACTGAAGCGACTTAGCAGCAGCATCAGATTGTTTTCCAAAGACCACTTCACCTATGAAAAGAGATATAGTTTATATCCAATTTTGATGCCTTTCAGTTTAGTTTTCTTGCCTAACTACTCTGGCTAGGACTTCCAGCACCATATTGAACAGAAGTGGTGAAAATGAACATTCTTTCTCATTATATCAGAGAGATAGTAGAGAAAACTTTCAGTGTTTTATGATTGAGCTTTATGTTAGGTATGGGCTTTTCATATATGCTCTTTATCATGTTGAAGATATTCCTTTCTATTCCTAGTTTACTGAGTGTTTCTATCATAAAAGCCTGTTGGATTTTGCAAACTGCTTTTTCTGGTATCTATTGACATGATCATATGTACTTTTTACCTTCCTTCTATTATTAATGGTATTATGTTGACTGATTTCCAGCTGTTGAAATTTCTTTGTATTCCTAAAGTATATCTCACTTGCTTATGGTATACAATCTTTTTAATATCCATTAAATTCTAATTTTTAGAATTTTATTCAGGACTTTTTAATTCATACTTATAAAGGACATTGTGCTGCACTTTATTGCGATGTCTTTGTTTGGGTTTGGTATTTAGGGTAATGCTGGCTTTCTTGAATCAGTTAGGCAGTGTTACCTCTTCTATTTTTTGAAGGGCTTGAGAAGGATTGGTATTAATTCTTCTTTCAATTTTTTTTAGAATCCATCTTCTGGTCCTGGGCTTTATTTTGTTTGGGGGTCTTTGATGATTCATTGTTCTTTATTTATTATAGATCTGTGAGATATTCTATTGTTTCCTTAGAGAGTTTTGGTAGTTTGTGAATTTATAGGAATCTGTAGATATCATTTAGGCCATCTAATTTGTTGATGTATTATTGTTCATAGTACTTTCTTACAATCCTTTTAACATTTGTTTGTTTGGTAGAAATGTCTCCACTTTTTATGTCTATTCCATTAAAATGATTTTATTCTTTTAGGTCTCTCTCTCTCTCATTAATCTGACTAAAGCTCATCAATTATGTTGACCTTTTAAAGAACAGACTTTTGTTCATGCTCTATGTTTGTTTATTCTTCATACTGTTTATCTCTGATCGAATCTTTCTTTATTCCTTCTGCTAGCTTTGGGTTTAGTTTTTATTCTTTATAAATTTCCGTAAGGAGTAAAGGTATTGATTGGAGCCACAAAGATCTCCTACTCTGTTTCAGTGGACATTCTCCTGGTTAATTATTTGCTTGGTTACCATAAAGTTTTGCCTGTCTTCCAGAGTTCCAGTAGGTGGATTCTGACAATTTTAATATGTGGTCAGTGGTTTTTTAACTTCAAAAATTGCTTAACCTACCATTTTGCTGATGTTATTTGACACAGAAACATTTTGTATTCTCTTGAAAAGGACAATTTTGCTGTAAATCTACGTTAATTCACCTCTTCTCTGTCATAATATGTTCTGAAGAGGCCTAGATCTGTGTTAGAAAAATGACTTTATGCTAATCACATCAGATGAAGGAGAAGTAGTACATTGATGACCTTGCTAAGACACATGCTCTACCAAGAATCGAAGAGAAACTCTATCATATCAATAAAAGTTAGGTATACAGGGCAACACCACCATGATGAAGGAAATACAAATTATCTATTGGTCATCTGTAGTGATTAATTAATGATATCATGAATGGTACATAACAAGATGTCTTCATTACTTATTTGATCATGGAGGTCAGGGACAATAGTCTTACTTACGTTTATTTGTATTTTCTAATCTCTAAAAAGAAATATCCATTAATTATAAAGTAAATGTTTTTGACTAAAACATATTTAAGTACTCAAGAAATTAATATGAGAAGGCTGAGTGGGTGGACAAACAAATCTGGACATGTAATTTTTCTTTGCTGAAGTCAAGATTCTTTATCTGTAAAATAATGACTTTACTGTATTAGTTGTTTTCAAAGTGCTCCTTAGAGTCTGAGGAGTCCGTGGATGATCTCCAAGGGTCATTGTTGGAGGAAATTAGATATGAGGCGACTTTCCAAGTGGGCAGGTATCCAAGCCTTCCTCCAAGCATTAATGGAAGAAGTTCCACTTTTGACATACAAGACTTCTGTGTAATATTACTGTATTTTTTATTCTTAAAAGAAAGGCTTCTACTACATTAGAAACATTTTGAAAGCCAGTGTGAAAAATAATTTCTTGGGTTAATTCTGACTATAAACTGTCAAAATACTAAAATATAATTGTTATTTTTTAAAATTGCTGGCACTGTCATTTGACTTTGGCCTGTATAAAGATTTGCAAAATAAATAGAAGGCAAAAGTATCCAGTATGGGTATTTTAAAAGATTTTCATAACAACACTTATTGTCAAGCCTTGTATATTATTTCAGGTAAAATGATAATATATATTATCACTAAAATTATTTTTAATTAATTTTAATTTTGAGATCTAAGAGATATTATAAATAGAATAGTCCTTGAAGTATTCTGAGTGTTTATAAAAAAATAAATAAAAGATTGTAAAAACACAAAATTCCCTCATTACAGTTATCTTTTATTAATTTTCTGTTGTGTAACCAGAAGGATAAATTTTCTGATCTGAATTTTCCAATCTGAACCAGTAACAATGCAATTTCTGCTTGAAGAAACAATTATAGTCTTGTTCTTATACTATCCTACCAAATACATTGTCATCATTGAATTCTCCTGGGAAGATATTTAATCATGTTTATAGGCACAATTTTAGCATATTTTTATTTTTGAACTTCCAGGATTGGATTAAACTATACATTTTTATTTGACTCATCACCAAATTGTTTCTGTTTTTATTGATTTGGAACATTTTAAAATTCATGAAAAAATTAACATATACATCTCTGCATACTTATTGTGTAGGAATATAACAAAATAAAATTGCCTTCAAAAATATTTTTAAAAATATGAACCTCAATTCTTTATTTCTTTTCTCCCATAGTTTTCCAATGTCAGTAGAAATTAAGCCTGGGTAATGGGATATATGTAATGAAAATATCAGTGTCTTTACTTAGCTAGTGGGTCTACATAGTTCATCTTTACTTAAGTTAAACCAATGTTTTTGTTTATCTTTTGCTTCTGTGTTAGAGTTTAATATTCTCAGTCATGCTTGATCTTTATCAGAGGTTAATTCCCCTCTGGCAGTTTAGAGTTGCCACTGTAACACTCTAATTTACAATAGCTGGAAATAAAAAAGATTTGAATTTTGCAATGGTGCTTTGCCAGAATTAACTAAAATCCTGAGGGACATTTACTCCTTTAAAGTGCTTAGAATAAAAGAATGTTATTCACTTATTTCATGTTTGCTGTATAGTCAAATCTATATGATGATGGTGATGATGATGTTACTGTTATTTTTATACCTGCCATTTAATTGAGTGTACGCTGTATGCCAGGGGCATCCTCGGTGGCTCAGCAGTAAACAATCCACCTACAATGAAGTAGTCACAGGAGGTGCAGGTTCGATCCCTGGAGAAGGGCATGGCAACCCGCTCCAGTATTCTTGCCTGGAGAATCCCATGGACAGAGGAGCCTGGCCAGCTACAGGTTGGACACGACTGAAGCAACTTAACACGCACACGTGCACGCATATGCCAGACTCTGTTGGNTCGATCCCTGGAGAAGGGCATGGCAACCCGCTCCAGTATTCTTGCCTGGAGAATCCCATGGACAGAGGAGCCTGGCCAGCTACAGGTTGGACACGACTGAAGCAACTTAACACGCACACGTGCACGCATATGCCAGACTCTGTTGGAGTTTGTTTTTGCAGATTCAGAATCCTTACCTCCCCGTGTTGCAGGTGAGGTGTAGGGGTCAGTGGAGGTTGCTGTAGAGGGGACATCTGTTTACCCAGCAGACCTGGCCCCTGAAGGGACTCCTGGACAAGGACTTTGTAAGCTTGATTCAGGAGGTTTCCCACTGTGATGTGTGCATGGAGATCAGGAAAGCAAGCTCTAGATACCACAGGCTCTTTACTTTAAGTCTTATTTTTGAGTGGATTATCTCAGTGTATTTCACTACCAGTGGAGTCTCTTTTCTTCATTCTTCAAGATCTCCTATTTTCCTGAAGCTTTGCCACACTTTTTACTCTGTTACACTTCACTCACTGAATGTTAAATTTTACTCTTTCAAGAAAAAACGATTCTTGGCATTATCAGTTTAGATGCATCAAGGAGAAGCTTTTTGAATATGTGGTCATTTTGGAGTTTAAGTTACCAAGAAAGTTGATCGTAACATTGTAAAACTAATTAGAAATGGGTTCCCTGCTGTAAAAATGTCTTCTGTAACATTTAAATATTTTTGTTTTCATTCCCTTTGCATTTGATACCCTAACATGCACAGATTGCATGAGGGACTATGTTTGAAAAGTGTGAGTAGAGTGGTGGGGGGAGTGTCTCTGTGTGTGAGAGAGAAAGAGATTAAGAAGATTAATGGGAGTATCCAGTCTAATTTCCTGGCTGTATACATGGGGAAAACAAGGCTGGGAATGAGAAAATCCCTTTACCCACAGCTGACAGCTCCTTATTCGCAGAGCAAAGCCGTGTCTTAGTCTCACCCTCCCACTGCTCCATCACCCTGAACAAAGAATCTCCACCAATAGAGTTTTGCCTCTTAGGGGACATTTGGCAATGTCTGGAAACATTCTTGGTCATCATAGTTTGGATGTTCTGCTGGTAACTAATGAGCAGAAGCCAGGGATGCTGCTAAACACCCTACACTGCACAAGACAGCTCCACTAACAGTTATTTGGTCCAAATGTCAACAGCGCTGAGTTTGAGAAATCCTTCCAAACTGTGAAGTACATCACACTGTGATTAATTAAGAGGTGACAAACTGACTTCTACTATGAGCTTGCTCAAAACCCAGTGACTAAATGTTCAATCCTAATTATGTAAAATATGTCTGATGATTTAAAAGGAAAGTATTCTCTCTGGACCATTGTCTCATAAGTAAGTATTCCTGAGGATTGTTCAAAGTCTCACAAAGATGAATTTATTATAATTTCACAAAGTCTCACCGAGAAGTTCACCACATGCTTAATACAAGCCCAAGTAACATATCTAATCGTTTTCATTAGGCCTATGAGTTGGGCACCAGAGAAAGATCATGACCATGAAGCTCCCATGCAGAGAAGAAACAAAAGAAATTATATCATCAAACTGATTGTGCTCGTATATGCTTCCTGCTCCTACTTGCTGCTGCTGCTGCTAAGCTCTGCTAAGTCACTTCAGTTGTGTCCGACTCTGTGTGACCCCATAGACGGCATCCCACCAGGCTCCCCCATCCCTGGGATTCTCCAGGCAAGAATACTGGAGTGGGTTGCCATTTCCTTCTCCAATGCATGAAAGAGAAAAGTGAAAGTGAAGTCGCTCAGTCTGTCCGACTGTTAGCGACCCCATGGACTGCAGCCCACCAGGCTACTCCGTCCATTGGATTTTCCAGGCAAGAGTACTGGGGTGGGGTGCCATTGCCTTCCCCGTCCTGCTCCTACTTAGAATACAAAAAATTTGCTCTAAAATATTTTGAAGACATTTAAATTAAGTCAACAGACTACTTTTAAAAAATAATTAACAATAAGGATAGTTAGGGAGTTTGGGATGGACATGTAAACACTGCTATATTTAAAATGAATCACCAACAAGGGCCTACTGTATAGCCTGTGGAACTCTGCTCAATGTTATGTGCCGGCCTGGATGGGAGGGGAGTTTGCGGCAGAATGGATGCATTTATATGCATGGCTGTGTCCCTTCCCTGGTCTCCTAAAACTATCACAACATTGTTAATCAGCTGTACCCCAACAGAAAATAAAAGGTTTAAAAAATAATTAGCACTAAGATAGCTTTAATTATTTAATGTTGGGTCTGTTTTAAAGCCCTTTATATACAGTGTCCTTTTTTTTGAAAAGAAGCCAATTTTGGTTTTGATTGAAATGCACTAGGTGATTTGAAATCAGATTAGAAACGTGTATGCACAAAACCATGGAGCACCTTGTCACTCTACAAACACATCCTTCATCAATCAAGAGACAGGCTGGAAAGACACATCTTTTATTAAACTAACTTGTGCCTACCCACATCCATCAGTCACATAAATCTGCATGTCAATATGTGAGTCTCATTGCTGAGTTAGAGAAAGTATTACTTCCCTCTCATTATTTTAGAAATGCAAATTATTGTCTCACAGTGTCCAGAATTTCTTTACAAGCACAACATACAATTTGTAATACAAAGCCAACTCTATTTGTATTCTTTCAACTGAGGGAAAAGTTAAGGTAAAAGATGTAATAAAAGTAAATCAGATCCCTGATAGAACATATTTTAAAAAGAAGAGGCCCCGGTATCAGACAGACCTCAAAGTCACGTTTCTGAGAATGTCAGTCCCTTCATTCATAAAACATTACTAAGGCAATTAAATGTTGCTTTAGGATAACCTACAAATACTGTTAATGATATTAAAATTGTAATAATTAAAAGTTAACAAAACAGCTGAATCCAAGGTCCACAGGAAATCTTTTCCATTTGTCATACTTTGTCAATATTTCTGTTTTTCTTACTTGGTCAGTGAGAGGCATACACGCGTAATGTTTGGCACTATTCTTTCAATTATAAAAACAGAAAAAAAAATAGGAAAAAAATTTAAATCACAAACACTAGCTCAGTGTTTCTTTATTTATTTTACTTTATTTTACTTTACAGTACTGTATTGGGTCTGGCATACATTGACATGAATAGCTCAGTGTTTTAGAGTATATCTTTCTAATTCATTTTCTCTACAAGTTGCCCCATCTTGAGATACCCTCATTAATTTTGTTTTCTTCATTGCTTTTATAGGTCATCCATACATTTATTCACCTATCCATTTATACCTTCGTTCATTTACTCATTGACTTATTTTCCTATTTGCAAAAGATGGGAAGACAAACACAGCATTATATCCTGAAGAAATTTACAAGACTTCCTTGGTGATCCAGTGGTTAAGAATCCACCCACCAACACAGGGGTCATGGGTTCGACCCCTGGTTGGGGAGGATCTCACATGCCCTGGGGAAACTAAGGCCATGCACCACAACTATTGAGCCCACGCTCTAGAGCGCCTGCTCTGCGACAAGAGAAGCCACCAGGAGGAGAAGCCCACCCACCACAGCTAGAGTAGATCCTGTTCACTGCGGCAGGAGAAAGCCGGTGCGCAACAGTGAAGACCCAGCACAGCTGAAATAAACAAAATGTTTTAAAAAATAATAATAAAGAAATTCACAGTTAGCTGAGGAAACACACATGTAAATAAGTCATGAACATCACCTTGGCTGCAGCATCAACTCTTTCCGTGGGAATCAGGAAAGGCCTCGCGGAGACGGTGAGAAACAGCTGTAAAACTGGGTTAAAGTTGCTGCGGGGGTTTTCAGTTTCATGGTTTCTTCAGCCTTCCTCGACTAGGTGATAAGGATCCCGAGGAAAGTCCGTTCTGATGAGGACTTACTCCCCATGGCTCCTGCAGTTAGATGCCGTTACAGCTCTTTATTGGCCTGCAGCTCCCACGCTAATAAAGAAGGCCGGAGGAGAAACCTGATCCCAGTGGGTTGCACGGATGACTTCTCTTCTCCCATCTCCAGAGTCCACACGAGCCAACCGCGGTCCCGGCTCCTCCTGCCCTTCCCGCTGTGACTTCCGTCTAAGTCCTGACCTCGTGACCTTACAATCAGTTAAAGAATGCTTCTCTGGGCTTCGCTGGTGGCTCAGTGGTAAAGAATCCCGCTGCCGATGCAGGAGAAGCAGGTATGATCCCTGATCTGGGAAGACCCCTCCCCCCGAGCTTCGGAGCAGCTAAGCCCCAGCGCCACAACTACTGAGCCATGCGCCCTAGAGCTCCCGGTCCACAGCAAGAAGAGCCAACCCCGAAAAGGCCCTGCTTCCCGAGACTAGAGAGAGGCCTGTGCAGCAGTGAAGACCCAGCGCTGCTGCTACTGCTGCTAGGTCGCTTCAGTCGTGTCCGACTCTGTGCGACCCCATAGACGGCAGCCCACCAGGCTCCTCCGTCCATGGGATTCTCCAGGCAAGAACACTGGAGTGGGTTGCCATTGCCTTCTCCAATGCATAAAAGTGAAAAGTGAAAGCGAAGTCGCTCAGTCGTGTCCTACTCTTAGCGACCCCATGAACTGCAGCCCACCAGGCTCCTCCGTCCATGGGATTTTCCAGGCAAGCGTACTGGAGTGGGGTGCCATTGCCTTCTCTGGAAGACCCAGTACAGCTAAAATTAAATACGTTAAAAAAAAAAAAAAGACTGCTCCCCCACTTCAAGCCTCCTGTCCTTGTCCATGAGCAAGACAAACCTTCCCCAAAAATGTTCTTCAGACTCTCACTCACATCTCAATGGTAAAGTCGTACCGTGTGGCCGAGCGTGTTCATACTGGGAGTCTTGGTAACATAAGGTGTTTTTTTGTTCTGCTTTTTAAGCTGACTACACTGTTGCCCTAAACAAAAATAAAAATTGTTTCGTAAGGAGGAAGTAGAGAAATAATACTGGTGAGCAAATATCAGAATTCACTGGGAAGACCTAACATATAAAGTGAAACTGGAATACACACAAAAATAAGCTTTCAATGATGTCTGCAGAGTGCCTTAAGCTATTGTGAATTGGCCAGCAAATTATGAAAACTCCAAGCCTGAATTTTCTCCTCTTTTTTAATTAGGTGCCTCTTCCTTTTTATGGGATATAGAATGTTAACATAATGGGGTGTGTGTGTGTGTGATAAGTCATAGTGGTAGTGTACTCTCTGAACTAAGACAGAGGTGAGGGACAACCTTGTTTCTATGATGCTGAAAGGTACCATGCTATCAGTCAACAAAGCATTTGTGAGCCAGGTTTGGCAATAAGGACAAAGCAGGACACCTTCTCCACTTTCTGACCCCTAGGAAAGTAAAGCTGTGTGGAACAAGAGAGCCTTCACTTGACAGTTCCAACTGAGACAGTGCCTCCATACACAGTCAGATTTTACTGGCTTAATTTATAAATTTGCCAGAAAAATAATTGATGTGTTAAAACATTAATCTGATTGGTGTGAATTCGAAAGAGCTGGGGGAGATGAAGTGGAGATAGACAAATCGACATTCTTTCAGGATTTGCTATGAAAGTGTGTTGTCATATGCAAAGGGTGAAAGGAGTGAGGACTCAGGAATAATAAAATTGTTTCTAGCTCGAGAGACTGGATGGTGGCATACACGACTAAACATTAATCAAGAAACATTGCATTCTGGCAAATGTATTTTGAAGAAGGAATTTGATAAGATGGTTAAAAATCATTAGAGATTTCAAGTAGCAGGAGTATTAGAAATAAGCAACTGTCACTCTTACTAAGGGCTTCCCAGGTGGCGTTCATGATAAAGAATCCACCTGCCAATTCAAGAGATATAAAAGATGTGGGTTTGAGCCCTGGGTCAGGAAGATCCCCTGGAAGAGGGCATGGCAACCCACTCTAGAATCCCATGGACAGAGGAGCCTGGTGGGCTACCGGCCACTGGGTCTCAAAGAATCAAACACGACTGAAGCGACTTAACACACACAACATAAACTCTTACTAAAGATGTAGAGGAACAAGCTTGGAGTCAGAGAGATCATTTAGGAAGACATTGCAGTGATCCAGACAGGTTATAACAGTTAGCTGAACCAGGATTGTTGCAGGGGAAAGAGAGAGGACTGGGCAGATTACTGAAGTAAAATCAGAAGCAAGTGATGCTGCATTGAACACAGATAGAAGTCAAGGATGACGTCCAGAATATTTTTTTAGCAAAGTTTAAGACAGGTTGACATTACTCAGGCAAACAATGCAGCTTGTCCATGGAAAGATGATGATTTCAGTTTTAAATAACTTGGTGCTATATTGTCATTTTCCCCAGTAGCGGAATATAGTGTGTTGATATATATGAGTGTTGGAGACTCAGAAGAGGATTGGATCCAAATGTAAGTATCTGGAAATCAGTCGGAAGGAAAGGTGATCATTGAAACCATTAGCATGGGTGATATTATCCAGAGAGGTAATAGATTTACATGAAGACACACTGAAGGATGTAAGGATGAGGGGGAAAAGGGCCACCTCCAGAGAGAGGGGAGAGAAAAGTGAGTGGTCACACGGGAGACCAGGAAGATGTAGTGCTGAGATCTGAGAAGTCTTCACGTCGGTGCTGTGGTGAACAATATCAAGGGCTATACAGACGCCAAGTAGCATGGAGGCTGAGAGGAATCCATGGAAAAAAAAAAAAAGTGCCTGTGTGTGAATGCGTGTGCCTGTGTGTGCAGAGGGGCAAGTATGTGTTTTCAGAGACGGTCACTTTGGTGAGCTAAAGGGAGTAGTGGGCAGATTAAGTGGAGTTCTTGCCTGGAAAGAGGTCTTTCAGTCATCTTACCGTGAAACAGAAGAGAATGCTAACTGCAAGGGAAGATGACCCACCTGAAAGCAAGATCCACTGGCATACCTGCGACTCGCCGAAGAACTGATGGTGTTTAGGATCTCATGGGGAAAACCCAGAGGAGAGGAGAGTTCAGTGAGAGAAGGGTATAGTGACTGAGCACATCTTCTGAAAAGACAGGAAGGAAGGAAACCTCAGAGGGTTCACTTTCTGTGGGGGAGCGGTCACCCTCCATTGTATCAGAAAGAATGGAAGGATGCTCTTCACTAGGAAATAGATGACAGATCTGTTATACAGCTGGGACTTTCCCAATGGCTCAGCACATAAAGAATCTGCCTGCAATTCAGGAGACACCCCAGACGCAAGTTTGATCCCTGGGTTGGGAAGATCCCTCGCAGAAGGAAATGGCAACCCAGTCCAGTATTCTGGCCTGGAAAATCCCATGGACAGAGGAGCCTGATGGGCTACGGTCCATGGGGTTGCACAGAGTCAGACATGGCTGAGCAGCTAAGCACAAGCAGGTTATACGGACAAGAATATTCCTCTGGATTAAAAAGAGTGGAAGAATAAAATCTTTTGAAAAAATTAACTCCCTAACTTTCAAATGCTGTTTTCATGCTATTTATTAATATAAGGATACAGTGACTGTGTTTCTTCTGCTCTCTCCTCTGAAAAAAAACTTTGGACATTCTATGCTGTTAATTCAACTAGAAAAAACTTTTTTTTTTTTTTTTTTTTTTGTGGTCTGCCATCACCCATTCATCAGGAAACTTCCTGACAGCTGCATCATGTCGCTGGAAGGTCACTCCATTTGTTTTTTGTCACCCCCCCCTCCCCAGCCCAGGGCAAGGGCCAGAGAGCTCTCTTTGGGGGCCCAGGAGACGGCAGCTCACAGTTCTTGCCTACATGAATGAAATCAAAGGTTCTGACATATGGTTTCTGTATCTTGATTTCTATACCCAAGTAGTTTATTACATATTCTTTTTTCTTTGGGGGCACAATCTAATAAAGATCAGACTGAACCAATGATGCTTCCTATTGTTCCTGTCATCTGCATTATAATCTTTCTTTAAATCTTTTACAGATAGATTCTTTTTGCTTTGCCAACTTTTCTGTTACTGCTGCAAGTTATGCAAATTGCTATTAAACATTACACACACTGGTGGGTGATGCAGGGGTGAGTGTTTCTCCCTTTATTATGCACAGTAAAATTTCAAATAGGTTGTATAGAAGCATTAGATTACGGTGCTGAGTTAGGGAACGGTAAAACGATTTCCTTTTGGATCGCTCACTTGTGATCCACGGAGGGTGTTGTGGTATTGGTTTTGATAAAACTTCACAACCAATAGGAATCTTCTTTGAGTTAGTGTGGAGTGGCCTTAATGCTGGAAATAATCCTGTTGGCCTGGACCCCAGAGCTATACAGATGAGAAAAGGATGCAGGGAGTTCTCCTGTTTACATATGTGTCTGTAACACTGAGCCGCCGGAGCAGCCCAGCCAGCCCAGAGGGTAAGATGCTTAATAACCTTGTGGCTTTTTATTTAATTTTTATATTTTCCTGCTGGGGCAGAACCTGTGTTGTTCTCGGAGCAAAGAAAAAGACAGTTGCTTATAAGATCCAAAACAAAACGACCATAGGTCTGGGAAACAGAGGGAATGGACGTTTCTTCTTAAAGTGGACGTGATTTCTTCCCTCCCTCTTCTGTTTCCCACGGTGGTATTATTTCTCCTGGCAACTTGTTATACATTTCCAGTTTTGTAAAAACAAAACAAAAAAAACCTGTTACTAACAAAACTCATGTAAGATTTTTCAACTCTAAACTTAGACAGTAAGATAATATGTTGATAATAAAACCTTGTCTTGTAGTTCCAAATGAATGAGTTAGCCAATGTGTTTGAAGTAGTATATATTCTTAGAGTAAAAATAAAGTAGAATTGCTATGCAAATCATACGTATGCCTCGTGCATTTAGAGTTATTTTCATTTTGCTGGTCCGTGTGCTGAATTCCTGTCCCTGTTAGCAGAAGAGTATACTTTAAACTTAGCACGAATATTGATTTGTCTATGTAAGTTACCTGGGTAGTGTGGAGAAGAGACATAAAATAATACAATCCTATATAAAATAAAAGGAAATGGATATTTAGAGAAAGTCATTACAGAACTGAAGAAAACATAGCCTCTGGGAAGTATTTGCTTATGTTTCCTGCAAAGATAAATTATGAAATGAAGGTTGAGTGGGCAAAGCTGTTAAACAGAAATAAAAAGGAGATATTCTTTTAAAAAATATAATTATAAATGTGTAACATAGCTTTGAAATGCACGGTGATATTTCTTGATATTCTTGCTTACAGAAGCACTAGTTTTCCTATTTTCTATAATCATCTACAAAAATACACGATTGCTAATATTTTTGTGGGATAGAGTATTGTTACCACTTTTGATTAAATATTTTGTTGTTAATCGTTTTATTGTCAGATATCCTCACATATAAATTAGTTTCTAATTCTGACTTTTCTCCATAGTTTTACAGAAGCATTAGATTAGAAAGGCGTCTTGAAAGGTTAGTGATACAACAGTTGTATAAGTTTTGTGTAATTTTGCAATACTGATTTAATAGCAACGTGTATTTGAGTATTTGGAAAAATGTTTTACATCAATTGCATTTCCCCCCAAAACTTTAAAAAGTAGCTTCCTTGTGAGATAACATCATTCAGTGGGGTCTCTTTTAAAGCTTCCGTGTGTTTTCAATGGATTCAGTATTTGTTTGACACAGGGACATAGCTTGTGGTGTCTCACTATGGGTGTAGCCTTGGAATTTATGATTTTAGAGACACCTTGAAAGAAAAGTCTGGATGCCTGAGTTGAGGTTTAAAAAAATCAGTGGAATTTCCACTGTGATAAGAGAACAGACTATGTAGGATTTTAATACCTTTAAACCAAGAAATTTTTGCAGCTTGTTTTATCTCCCTAGATATGTTCCAGTGTCTCCTAGTTTATAGTCTATGGGAACTTGAATAGCATTTGTATCCTACTGTCGTGTGAAAATTGTATAAACCTTAATTACACTGAATTGGTTCAGAGTAATTTTCAGGTCTACTGTACCCTTCTACTTTTCTTTCTATTAATTTTTGAGCATTTGATACTGAAACTCCTATTAAAAATCTTATCTACTTAAACAAATGATTGTAATATATAGTAGAACTTACATGTAACTTTGTTCTGTATTTTCCAAGTCTCCTGTAAATCTGCTATCACACTTTCATAATCTAAAAAAAAAAAATCAGTGGACTTTGCATAGTTGCTAAAAACCCAAAAGACTCTTCTACGATGTAGAAGTGGTTGGAGCAAAGGATTTTGAGGCAAAAATTAATATAGAGCCAGGTAGGCTAGGGATGAGTAATATCACTGAAGCAGAAAAAAAATATACCTTGTGAGTAGTAGACACTGGGCTCAATAGAAAGCAGGACATAGCTACGGAGCATCTTACAACTCACACCTTAATTTTGTCCTTATAAAATATACAGAGGTGGCAATTACAAATTTCTGAAGATGCAGATTTCTTCTACTCATTCTCTTCCTTCTTCTTCATCGTCTTATTCTTCTTAACCATCAGCTTCTTCTTCATCGTTGAGATACTTTCAACATGTAAGTGTGCTTCTCTGTGCAAGGTAATTGCATACGTATCTACAATTTTGACAGCTATGCAATCAAATGAACTTCATTTTACACAGTATCTTCATTTAATACAGGAAGGAATCTGATGTTCAAAAACGTTAGATGATTTCTTTAAAGCCACAGATATAGTGAGTGAAGCAGGATTCCAAACAACGTCTTTCTGGCTCCAGAGCTCTTCCACTCTGCTGCACTGGTATTTTAAGAATGTAAATCTGGCAGGAGTTAGCGAGATGGTTGGGAGTGGGCTTTGGGGTAAGCAAGCCCCAGGAATGGGTGGTGAGACCACAGGCAGATCAATTTCAGCAACTGTAGGCCAAGCCTATCACAGCCCCCTCAGGTGGCCTGCTCTTGCCTTTGGAATAGAAAGACGAAAAGCAGTCTTTACATTTAAGTTGGCTGTTCTCGTATTCAGCTCTTTTGTTTGTCTTGGTTATTTTCTTGAATGTTGTATTCATACTCAAAGAAGATATATTTTGATTTCTTTTGAGAAATCATCTCTGATTTTCATCTAATATTACTTATTCACAAATGAAATAAATGAAGTGACTGGAAGTGAAATGACATTGGGAACACACTGCTATTCTTTTATTTTTTAATGTGGGCTATGAATGAATGCCTAGTGGCCACATCTTCTGAAAATTACGGAGATACAATTATTATCAAAGAAAATTAACCTATAAGTTTTATTTCAGTGGGTGAAGAGCATATATAAAATTTATACTGCTAGTAGATTACGAGAAGAGTGTACAGATAGTAAAAAGAACAGAACTTGTTAACAACACTTTCCCCTTCAAATAGCCAAACCTTAAACCTATTATTTTGCTTTTCCTCTAAAGAGCACAGAACTAGTCTCTTCAATAGCATTCATTTTCTTCTTCTCTATTTTTCAGTATTTTTAATGAAATAAAATTATAAAACTTCCTTATGTTATAATAATGAGTTTTGAATATATATGCATAATTTCTATGATATCATTTGAGAAGCTTGCTATCACTTATAGGCTTTATTGAAGTAATATCTTTTGCCAAAAGCATCCAAAGAGATAAAAATAGTTGAAATGTAAAGATTCATCCTTTTAAACTTTTCCTTGTTAAAATTATTTGTCATTTCAAATGCTTTGGTCACTGGCTTTATGATATTATAATCATTTAATTAAACTAGGTAACTAGATCTAGGCTGACTTCCAAGACTCTTTCCCAGAGAGGGGATTGTGTATAGCCCCATCCTCTGTGGCTGATTATAGATGCTCATCTGTGATCAAGTGTGAATTGAGAATTTGGTTATTAAAAAAAAAAGAAATAGGTATTTTATTGGAGAAAATCAGACCATCGAAGAGAAGATGGGTTGGGCTCAAGGCCATTTGACTGAAATCATAGCTTTGCAGAGGATTATTCATCTTTCTGTATGTGTAAATATTACCTGGGTGATTCATAATCAATGGTATTTGCCAAGAATTGCTGTTAGGTGTAACAAAGATATATGGATATTTGAAATTAAAGTTCTGATAGAAGCATTTTTTTGGTATGTGAAGACAGAGATATCCTTAGTATTAGGTAGGAAAAATATGCTCATTGCAGAACTTACAAATGGTGTGTTTTATCCTAATGCTTGCTTTTAATTTGTAGAATTAAAGTTTCAAAAAAAATAGAAGTGAGTCTGTCAGCCACTGACTCATGAACATATGTTTCTAAGATGCAGGAACCATTTAGAAATGTAACAGGAGGTAAAGTGACAATATTTCAATGAAGAGGAGCCTGACACAACTTTAGTTTTTATGGAAATAGTTCTGAGGGTTTTTCAGAGTCTTTCATTTCCTCCCCTAGTGAATTTAGGATTATGAAGGCATTATGTCAAAAGTTGAATTTATGAGGGCTGCCAAAGTTCTAATGGCTTTATTATTCAGTGTATATTCATAGATTCCTTTCTTCTGTTTGCTCATCATCTGAAAGAGGTAAAAACATAACTCACATATTGTAAGTGCTTGGGGGATAGTAACCCTTTGTAGCAAAGATGGGGGGTGACAGTGGAAGCACCAAACAACCCCTGGAGTTTAACATAGTTCTGGAAGATTCTATTTGTAAGCTTTTCCTAGGTAGAAGCTTGAGTAATTGCAGGTGTTGCATAAGGATCAGGTGTGCTTCACTCCATTTAAAAAAAAAATTATTTATTTATTTTTGGCTGCACTGGGTCTTCATTACTATGTGTGGACTTTCTCTAGTTGCGGCAGGCAGGGGCAGCTCTCTAGGTGCAGTGAGTGGGCTTCTCACTGCAGTGGCTTCATGTTGCAGAGCACAGGCTCTAGCCCGTGGGCTCAGTAGATGTGGTACATGGGCTCAGTTGCTCTGTGGGCTCTTCCCTGGCCAGGGGCTGAAGTGTCTCCTGCATTGCAAGGCAGACTCTTAACCACTGGACCACCCTTCATTTCATGCTTAGTTCAGGATCTCCTGGAGGTTAAACTAACAGCAGAACTAAGTTGGGCCAAAACCAGACAGCACAGAGCTGCTCTCATCTCATTCTCAGATGCTGCCCAGGTTTCTCTGTTCTTTTTACAATGACAAAGATTAAGTTATGAAACTTACAGCTGTGTGGACTGAAAACACTGATTGTGGCAACTATGACTCAATAAGTGGATCTAAGGATGTTGACACTGTATGAATCTACTTACCGGCTTCTGAAGCTTGGATCAAAGTGAAAGTGAAGTTGCTCAGTTGTGTCCAACTCTTTGTGACGCCATGGACTGCAGCCCGCCAGGCTCCTCTCTTCATGAAATTTTTCCAGGTAAGAATACTGGAGTGGGTTGCCATTTCCTTCTCCAGGGGATCGTCCCAACCTGGGGACTGAACCCAGGTCTCCTGCCCTGCAGGCAGACTTTACTGTCTGAGCCACAAGGGAAGCTTGGATGTGGGACTACAATAAATTTGACCTATTAGCATAGCTTGATGGGAAACACTCCAGTATTCATGGAACCATAAACAGGACCACTCTCTTATATGTGCAGTGTGAAAAAAAAAAAAAGAGGAATCAGAGATGATTTCTTGGCTTGATCCAAGAAGCTGGAATAATAAAATGTTTGCTGACAGAGGGAGGCCAGGAGGAAGAGTAGATTAGAGGGTGCTGTTTAAAAATTCGTTTTTGGACATGTGAGATTTGAGATGCCAATTAAATATTGCAGTGCTGATGTTGTCAAGAGCTGAAAGAAGATCTGAAAGAAGAGCTGAAAGAAGATCTCAGGATGGAGAAATAATTGGGGTACACATCAGAAAGTAGGTGGATTTGAAGGCAGAGGACTGGATGCATTCAGCTCCACCGATTGCCACTGGGGAAGAGGAACGAGTACGAAGGCTCAACACTTGAGCACTTCAACCTCAGGAGTGTGTGATGGGACAGCTCACTCAAGTGGAATAAGAAGCAGCAATCAGCAAGGTGGGGCTTCCCGGGTAACTCAATGGTAATGACTCTACCTGCCAATGCAGGAGATTGGGTTCCATCCCTGGGTCGGGAAGATCCCCTGGAGGAGAAAGTGACACCCCTCTCCAGTATTCTTGCCTGAAAAATGCCATGGTCAGAGGAGACTTTTGGGCTATATAGTCCATGGGGCCGCAAAGAGTTAGGCATGACTGAACACATACCATCAGTAAGGAAGAAAAGCGTGAGAAACGGGTTTTCTAGAAGCCAAGTAAATGAGTGATCCAGAAAGTTGTAATGGCCAGTTTATACAAATGCTACTAATTGGTCAAGTAAGACAAGAATTTCAAGCCTGGAATTAAACACTGGTTAGATTTAGCAATGTGAAAGTCATTGTTTTTGTAGAGATCTAGGCTTGCATATTGTTGAAGCTGAAGCTCCAAATTTGACCACCTGATGTGAAGAACTGACTCATTGGAAAAGACCCTGATGCTGGGAAAGATGGAAGGCAGGAGGAGAAGGGGACGACAGAGAATGAGATGTTTGGATGGCATCACTGATGCTATTACCAACNCAAATTTGACCACCTGATGTGAAGAACTGACTCATTGGAAAAGACCCTGATGCTGGGAAAGATGGAAGGCAGGAGGAGAAGGGGACGACAGAGAATGAGATGTTTGGATGGCATCACTGATGCTATTACCAACTCATGTCGATGGACATGAGTTTGAGCAAGCTCCGGGAGTTGGTGATGGACAGGGAAGCTTGGTGTCTTGTAGTCCATCAGGTTGCAAAGAGTCGAACATGACCGAGCAACTGAACAACAACAGGCGTTAGTTCTTTCGTCTGGATTTCCACTATCGATAGAATGCAGTTTCTAAGCACAGATTTGTAAATACCATTGTTATTAATTATGTAAACTTGAAGTATAGGTTGAAAACCTCTGTAAGATAGAAAAATATTGCCAAAAGTCACAGAATATACTTTTTAATTAAAAAATTGAAATATAATTTTCTACTCCTGTACAATTCTCTATGAAAAAGAAACCCTTTAGTTTTTTTAGATATTTTAGAGTAGAACTGTCTAATTAGAATATCATTCAAGCAACATATACAATTTAAAGTTACATTAAAAAGTCAGAAAATAAACATGAAGTAACTTAATAGTATAGTTTACTTAATGAAAGTGAATTTGTTAGTTGTTCAGTCGTGTCCAACTCTTTGAGACCCCATGGACTTCAGACTACCAGGCTCCTCTGTCTATGGAATTCTACAGACATGAACACTGGAGTGGGTAGCCATTCCTTTCTCCAGGGGATCTTCCAGACTCAAGGATCAAACCTGTGTCTCCTGCATCACAGAAAGAGCCACCAGGAAAGTCCCAATTTGCTAAATGTGGAAAATTCTGTAACTCATATGTTAAAATATTATTCTAAAATATAATCAATATAAAATTTCGAATGAGATATTTTACATTTTTGTTTGCTATGCTGTGCCTAATTTACACACACAGTAAATCTCTGTTCAGATGACCCTCATTTCAAGGGTTCATCAGCTCCGTCTGGCCAATGACTGCCATGTTGGACAGTGCAGGACCCAAAGTATAAACAAAGTGTTCCCATAGCAACCATAGGTCATGTTTAGGCATTATATTTATGTCTGTGTTATAAATAAGTGAAGATGTGTCTTTGGATGACCTTCTCAAGGAACAGGTTTACCTTAGGTTTTCTGGTTCTGAACCCAGTATTCTCTAGGTTTCACTATACCATTCTGATGATGTTCCATAGCTATATTTTTGTGATACTGAGAAGTATGTGACATATGGTGACCTGTGGAAATAACTGGTGCCAGTATGTTCTTTCCTTGCCACAATTTAAGAAAACCTAATTGGTATGAAGAGCAGGAAATGATAAAAATGATGAAACACAGTTTCTAAGAATCCACACATTT
Organism: Oreotragus oreotragus; assembly: GCA_006410675.1. Taxonomy (NCBI): domain Eukaryota; kingdom Metazoa; phylum Chordata; class Mammalia; order Artiodactyla; family Bovidae; genus Oreotragus; species Oreotragus oreotragus. The sequence continues at coordinate 590,916 of SJYX01017735.1, read as the reverse complement.
CTTAATTTTTTTCCCTTCTTTTTATGAATTAAGCAAAAGATAAAAATCTTGGAGAGCAGAGAGAGGAAAAAAAGGTAAAAATAGAGTTTTTGAGGAAGATTTTAAATTGTGGCATCATCAGGATTACCTGGGAAAGAGTTGAAGAAAAAATTTTTTATATGATTGAAAGGTAAATATAAAAAAGCAAGTTTTAAAAAAATGAGTTTAATCTGATTTCAGCTCTTTGCAGTTTTCCTTGCATATGTCTTACATTTTCTCTTTTAGGGGCTGGAATGCCAGATCTTTTGAGAAATATAAACACTGGCTATTAACTTCCTGTTATTTTGACATTTTTAATCTAATTCCTTACTTGTCTTTACTAATTAAATAAGAAAACTAAGCATACAGTAAAATAAACACATGAAAACTGATTCTGGATCAATTAGCAGTTGTGCTAAGAACTGTTTTATGGTTAAATTGTTTCTTTCTTTAGTGTTATCTGTTTTTATGCCAAAGGACCAAAAAAAAAAAAAAAAAAAAAAAGCCAAACAGAATCATCAACCCTTAGAAAGATAATTGGAGAAATTGAGAGACTCTATGTCTAAACAAATCACTAATACATTTTGGCTAAAATGGAGAAAGTATAGACAGGGAAGAAGTTACACAATCTCATAGAGTAACTGATCTTCAAATAAAAATCTAACATTTATATCTTTAAATAGTTCATGTCTTTTCTTTCTTAAGATTACACGTGTGCATACTCACTCACCACTTTTTGGGACCCTTTGGACTGTAGCCCACCAGGGTCCTCTGTCCATGGAATATTGGAGTGGGTTGCCATTTCCTCCTCCAGATCTTCCTGACCCAGAGATTGAACTCACATTTCTTGCTTCTCCTACTTTGCAGGTGGTTTCTTTACCACTGATCCACTGCATAGGTGAAGGTGAAGTCGCTCAGTCGTGTTCGACTCTTTGCGACCCCGTAGACTGCATAAGCCCCTCTAAAATTACAGAATCTTACAAATGAAATGTTATCAGTGAAATCAAGATTTTGGGTATATTATTATAAGAGTAGCTTAAGTATTATATAACCACCATATCTGTTTTTTGAAGCTAAGGTTTTTTCTCCCCAATGATATATCTGAAAACTGATTACTTGTTTTATACTAACTAAAATTTAAAGAATTAGAACAAAATGTAGGATTGATATTATTTTTATCTTAGTAGAGTCCATAGATCTATAGACTATAAATCTAGTGACAGTGACTAAGATAAGAAGTCAACATTTTTTCTAAATGTCAACATCTTATTAGCTGCTGTTCTGATAATTTGTGATGAAATATATGCCTATATCAATACATTTCAGTTTGTTACATAAGAATGTTCAGTTTTGAGCAATTTTATTGCTCTCCTTTGCTTTTTCTATATTATTTCAGGGGTTTACCTTGTAGCTCAGTCAGTAAAGAGTCTGCCTACAATGCAGGAGACCCTGGTTTGATGCCTGGGTCAGGAAGATCCCCTAGAGAAAAAAATGGCAACCCACTCCAGTATCCTTGCCTGGAGAATCCCATTGACAGAGGAGCCTTGCAGGCTATGGTTCATGAGGTCGCAAGAGTCGGACATGCCTTAATGACTAAATCACATATTATTTCAATTCAGTTTTTCTTAGAGTTAAAATACTCCTTAGCAAGAAAAAAAAAATTGGTTTAAGATCCTTAATACCATAAATAAATATAGTACTATAAATGCATAGTTTTAATTATATGCAAAATCAATTTTGCATGTTCCATTTATATTTTTTCCATTCATGTCATAAGAGATATAAAGCAGTTTATAATACTCCTATTCAGAGCCTTGTGATTTCAAACCAAATTAATCATGTGTTTTAAGAAAACAACATAATTGTGAAAGTAGAGAGGTCCATATTCACTAACAACTTTATTTTCTGAGTCTTCTGTAATCTTAGTTGCACGGGCATACAATTCAAGGACTACATCTGACTTGTAGTAATTTAGAGCTGTCAGAGCCTTCTCTGAACTCCTGCAGTTCTGCACTTTGAACATATTGCCATGGGTGGGTGGAGGCAGCTGGTTTCCTGTTTAAAATATTTTGAGAACTTTTGAAAGTTCAGTTCATTCTCAGCCCAAAGTTTCTTCATTTTCCATCAAGAAAAAAAGAACTGAACACGTGTAAATATTTATATTTGGAAGATTAATCAGGAATATGTGATTAAACTCCAAGAATTGGGTTAGTCTGTGTTATAGTTTATGCAATTCTATTATTTCCAGTTCTTTCAACATGTTTAAAGTAATTAGTTTTGTTTGGTTCAGGACCTACTTTTTGTTATTTTAAAAAAGTAGAAGCATCTAGATCATTTGCTACAAGTAAATCTTTGGAGACAAAAATTTAATATATTTGAATTTGACTTGAATTTCCATGAGGATATTTCACGTGTAATCAGAATGTAAGCTCCATGAGGATGGATATTTAAATCTATTTATTTACTGATAAATCTTCAACCCCTGGAACAGTGTGCCTGGACCTGGTGAAAATTCAGTAAATATTAGGTAAATGGATGGGCTTCCCTTGTGGCTCTGTCAGTAAAGAATCAGCCTGCAATGCAAGAGACCTGTGTTTCATACTTGGATTGGGAAAATCCCCTGGAGAAAGAAATGGCTACCCACTCCAGTATTCTTGCCTGGAGAATTCCAAGGACAGAGGAACCTGGCAAGCTATTTAGTCCATGGGGTCACAAAGAGTCGGATATGACTGAGCAACTAACAGTTCACTTAGGTGAGTGAATGCCTGAATATTTAAGGCTCAAAAGCTGAAAAATTATGTTGTTCTACTTTAGCAGCATGCATAAATAAGTAGACATTATTGCATAAGCATGTTTATGTTTTTAGTATAACGATCCTCAAAATGTATTGTTTCACATTCATTTCCTGGTTTGTGTGTCTCATTTTGCCTTTGCTTCGTATAAGATGCAGAAGTAATTTAAAAACCTTTAACTGAATGAAAATAAAAGTAAAGACAACTGGGGATAAATATGGTACTTTAGAAATCTTAAAATTACTATCATTAAATTAATTAAACAAGGAGGTCTTTAGATGAAGGGGTTCAAATGCCGTGGTGGCCTGTGGATGTGAAACAAAATCTAAGCCCATTCAAGGTCACTGAATTGAAACATAAAGACAACTAATCGCAAACAGGCAACTTGGGGTAAACTACATCTAATCAATCATTTCCTTATTTTGCTTCCACTTTTTCTTTGTAAAAGTCTCTCCTCAGTCTACATCCGTGAAATCTTCTGGTTTTGTACTACCTGACTGGAATTAAATTTTGCTCAAATAAAAAGTCTTAACATTTTTAATATGCCTCAGTTTATCTTTTAACACTATTTACCAGTTTGTTTTTAATTATGTGTATTTTAGATTGTGTGATAATTTTCACGTCACATTTAGAGCTGTTGGGAGAGTGCTCATTTTGAAACAGGGTGTGTCATGCTGAAAAAATACAAAAAACAAACAAAACCCTAACAGGACCAAAACTTCAGAAAGAAGTAGTGAGCAGCGTCTTTCAGAGGGATTAGATTCTACCTACCTATTTTTTTAACCAAGGGAATTATTTGTAAACTTCAGTGAAGAATTTTCATAATGAACAGGCATCATTTGAACGTTTGCATCAACGTACTCAGCAGGTGGTGAAGCCCTGCTCAGGGGTGGTTATCCATCACACATGCGGCTTCTATCTGATTACAGTGAAAAGGGGACAACAGAATTTCCCAAAGTTTTTTTCAGTTCTACAATGTCATTAGAAAGAAAATGGAGGCAGAACTTACTCCCAATCTGCTTGAACAACCTAGAAAATAAAATCCCTAGTGTTAGTGTGTTTTGTTGTTATTCAGTTGATAAGTCCTGTCCAACTTTTTGCGACCCCCTGGAACACAGCCCATCTGTCCTTCAGTATCTCCTGGAGTTTGCCCAGACTCATATCCACTGAATCTGTGAAGACGTCCAACCATCTCATCCTCTGTCGCCTCTTCTCCTCCTGCCTTCAATCTCTCCCAAGCATGTTTTAGTTCTGCAATATTTTGGGGTGCTTACTGAATGCAGGTTACTCTCTGGGTGTGTATAAATTTAGCAATTTTTAGAGAGATTGTTTTGAAGAATTTTCTTCATTAGGAAGACTAAATGTATAAAACTGTATAGAGCCCCATGGAAAGGTTCAGGAGAACAGTTTTCTTTCTGTGTTGATATGATGCAGACTTTAAGAAAGGGGGAGTTTTGAAAGGAATAGCCAAGGTGATTACGTGATTGAAAGGTACAAGGCTTTTGGGAGAGATGACAGGTGAAGACCGTGGGTTTCACGGAGCATGAAGGACAGCCATCTGACTCTCACAGGTAGAGAGAGAAGCTGAGTCAGATAATGAATGTGTGGATCTGGAAGAGACAAATACTAGACTGAGCATATTCACATAAATAGATAGATGATTCAGTCACCAAATATAGGTACCTTTTAAGGTGTCCACGGTGGAATTAAATATAAGATTCTCCTACTGACTCCAGATGAAAGTAAAACTCTCATGAAGTATACGCAAAAATATACTTGTAGTAGGTTTTCATCATCACACGATGAGTGCTTAATCTCTTATTCTTTAGCATTCTAGTGTAGAAAATAAAGAAGATTGGAAAAGCTTAAGTCATGGTTGGGATTTATAGAAAGGAAAAGAAGCTTTCCATATTTCTATTAGGAAGGTTCAGTATTTTAATGGGAAATATAATTTCATTTAAAATAGATTCAAAATCCAGATTACATTGACATGTCAAATAGTCTTTGTTCTACTTTATGAAAAGAATTATATTTCAAAATGTGTGTTGTGACAAAAATTTACATGTTAACCAAAGCATTTATTTCAGAAAAAATTTTCCTTTTAAGTTCACTGAGCTTTATATTCATTTAGAATGATGACTATATCTTATCATTGGACTATAGATGTTATAAAACATTCGAAAATAACTTTTAAGTGATGGTGAAGTTAAATAATAGAAGAGTTTTTAAAGAACATAATAAATAATTTGAATAGTCTCTCTACATGTTAGCATTACATATATGTAGAACCTGTTACATCTTTCAGATGATGAGTGTTAACTGAGTAGATTAATGTTTTGAATAAATTTGTCCCAGGTGGTGCCAGTGGTAAAGAGCCTGCCTGTCAATGCAGGAGACAAAAGGGACAGGGGTTCCATCCCTGGGTTGGGAAGATCTCCTGGAGGAGGAAATGGCAACCCACTCCAGTATTCTTGCCTGGGAAATCCCGTGGACAGGGGAGCCTGTGTGCTACAGTCCATGGAGTGACAAAGAGTCGGACATGACAGATAACTTAGTACTTAGCACAAAATACAAAAAGGGAGGACATTAATATAAATGAATCATCAGGCTTTTTCTGCTTTTGTTTGCTACAGAATATTTGGGGAAACGCATAAAAGAAAATAAAGCAAAAATTATGCATAATCTGCATAATTTTATATTTTGAAATTATGAAACATGCATAGTTTAGTTCAAACTAGAACTGCATTTCTCATACAAGAAATATTCCTTCTGAAGAATTAACGTGTAGGAATTGAGCATTGACACCAGAGGAATTTATTTTAATAATCCAAGACTAAAAGCTTGGCTAGAATAAGAAGTGAAATCAAGCAAAGGAAACTTGAAAATTCTGAAAAGGAGAGGAATAGAAAGGAGACCAGCAGGTAAGACAGGTGCAGCTGTACAAAGGACTTTACCTTTAATCCTAAGGATACAGTAAGTCCCCTACCTATGAACCTTCAAATTGAAAACTTTCAAAGATGCAAGCGTGTGTTCTTATGTCCAATCACTTCCAGTGTGAGTGAGATTGCAGCTTGCCCTCTGTCTCCTATCGCTGACGTTCCTTCAGCTCTGTCATCTCTGACCTATTCTTTTTCCTCCAGTCAGTAACTCTTCCTACTTGTTCACTTGATGCCAGCCCCTGGATGCAAGCTGTTGTTTTGTATTATGGTACCTTTCAAGGTACTGTACTGTAAGAATAAATGTATTTTCTTTGTGTGTATGTATGTTTGTTTTGTATTATTTGTGCAACAAGCATTATAAATATATTACAGTATAGTACTCCATAGCCTATTGTGTTAGTTGGGTACCTAGGCTAACTTTGTTGGACTTATAAACAAATTGGACTTTCAAACAAATGCGCTCTCAGAACAGGACTCATTCATGTGTAACGGGGCTTACTGTAATGGGAAAGCACTTACACAACACTCTAAGTCAATTCTACTTCAATAAAAAATAATGGGAAAGCAATTGAAAGCTTTTCAGCAAAGGTGAAATAGTCAAATGGGAAATATAAAAATATCTCTCCAGTTATTGAGTGGTGAACATTGGTGAGTGGGAAACAGTCACAGATCTATTTCAGTAACCTAAGAGTGAGATGATTGTACTTGGACCAAGGGGACTGAGATGGAGAAAAGTGAACACAGAGGTAAAACTTCTTAGAAAGTAAAATGAACAGGATGTGGTAATTGAGTACAGGGGATGATGAACAATTAGGAAGGAAGTCTAAATTTTTGCTTTGCACAACTGAAGGGGTATTGGTGACGTTAACTAATAGGAAAAAGTGGAGGAAAGCCAGAGTTAATATTCTACAGAATAAGAAATATAGAGTTTTCTCTAACCTCCCTGAAACAGCAAAATTCACACTTTTCATTTCCACATAAACACACACACATATACACACAAGAAATACACTTTTCATTTCCAACAAGCCTGAGGATTCCAGATTAGCGAAATAAGATTTGTTGTGGCACAATGGACATACATAAACATAATCGCATGCATATACATTTTGGCAGTGGTAAACTCATTTCTAATAGAATGAAAAGAGTAGCATTAGTCTGGAGAAGGCAATAGCACCCCACTCCAGTACTCGCCTGAAAAATCCCTGGACAGAGGAGCCTGGTAGGCTGTAGTCCATGGGGTAGCTACAAGTTGGACACGACTGAGCGACTTTACTTTCACTTTTCAACTTTCATGCATTGGAGAAGGAAATGGCAACCTACTTCAGTGTTCTTGCCTGGAGAATCCCAGGGATGTGGGAGCCTGGTGGGCTGCCGTCTAAGCGGTTGCACAGAGTCGGACACGACTGTAGCGACTTAGCAGCAGCAGCATTAGTCCTCTCTGGAANCAACTTTCATGCATTGGAGAAGGAAATGGCAACCTACTTCAGTGTTCTTGCCTGGAGAATCCCAGGGATGTGGGAGCCTGGTGGGCTGCCGTCTAAGCGGTTGCACAGAGTCGGACACGACTGTAGCGACTTAGCAGCAGCAGCATTAGTCCTCTCTGGAATAATCAGATGAATATGTTCTATGTTCTAGTCACTATAAGGATAAGAATAAATAAAATGCAAGCTCATAGACGGTGGTAGAAACAGATGTGTTAAAATTAGTCTGTGGTATCATAAATCCAGAAAAAAGTAATGAACCAATGTGTGGGGCCACCGATGAAGGAAGAACAGTCTGGCAATGAAATATAGTGTAGATCCGTTGTTCTCTCATTATATTAGCCAGCCTTCACCACCATTACACGCACACAGACACACACACACACAAGGGACCTCTATGTTTATTGTCAACTTCACCCACATTTTTTAAAGGCACAAGACATGTCTTTATCTAGACTGTGTACCTTATAGAGTACAAGTGTAAGCTGATTGTTGATGACAGGATTAGGGTAGCCTTGCCTCTGTTTATACACTCTCTAAGAAACATGAATCTTATCTGGGCAGGAACCAAGGAAAAAAATAAGTTTGAGTTACTGACTTCAATTTATCATTTCATTGTTCCCATAGTTTCTGATAATTCAGAAGTAAGATTGTTTACATTCCTATGTCTTGTTCTTTGTTTCATCTTGACGTGCTTTGCTTTCTCAATTTTAATAATCTCATTTCCCCTGATTTCATTTTACCAGATATTTTATTGCCCAAAGGAGGCATAGAAAATAGATTGTTCAAAAAACTGATTCTCAGGATAATATCCTCTAGCTTCAACCGAAGTTTTGGTACTAAGAGATTAGAAATGTGCGAACATTCGTTCAATATCATGCATCTTCATCTCAGTCACAAATTCATGACATACAGAAAGGAAATTTTATGTAGTAAAAAGAATCATAAAATAATAGTTACTATTTATTGAATCCCTACATCATGCCTAGATCTTTACATATATGATAGTGCTGCATTCTCACAGAAAACTGATAAGGTATTCTTCATGTTTATTGCTAAAACTGAATCTGAGAAAATTTAATTAACTTCTCCAAAATTTTAATACCTAGCCAGAAGTTAAATCAAGTCCTTTTTCACTACCTTTCTGCCTGTTACCTTCTCACTTTTTATAGTAACAAAAGAAATTGCAGAAATTTTCTTTGAGAGCCAATAGTTATTTTAAAATCAGGAATAATGGCTAAAAACATGCAGGGAATAGGGAGAAGAGGTAGATCTGACTTTATTGTATAGCAAAATTAGAAATAAAATGTTTTTGTATTCATGTTAACTTCTTCTGTTATGTTTAATAAGATGTTCTTGACTCCTCTCTTGTTTCCCATCGTGGCAGAAAAACAAAACAAAACAAAACAAAAAGCTGTGCATTGTATTCAAGCCAGCATAGTTCCCAAGGTAATCAGATCACTTACTCCTTTGCTGTTTAGAAAAAAAAAGCAGTTTTTAAAAATTGTTATCTTGAATTTATTTTACTAGTAGGGACAATCTGTTACTATAAAATGTTACATGTGTTTTTCTATTTTCTATTTCCATTTATTATTACTTTTATGAAATGCTTATTATATTTGAGGATTCTTTTGGCTTATAATAGTACAGATAATCTCAAAGTGGAAAAGAATATGAGTTAGTTCTCTAGATTTTATTCAACAGAGATCCAGGAGACCAGGGACTCTGAGATTAGATCTTTTATGCTGTTAAAGATTACTAGAAATTTACAAGTAGATCTGGCCATTGTAAACACGATGAACAAATGGAAATTGACATCTGAATTTAGTCTTCTTCCAAAATATCAGTTACTTTCTTTTTCACATTTTCCATTTTGACTTTAGCATTTGAATAGCAAAATAATTATCTGGATTCTGTTTTTATGTTTCCCAAATGTTTGAGAAAGGAAGTGTGTTCCAAGAAGATGGAGGAAGTGCTTGAGTTTACTTTTACTTCTTTTTCCCTCAAGTCCAGTTATCTTTGTGCTGTTAATGCACACCAGTTTGAAGCAGGCCTAGGTAATTTCACTGGTGATCTATTTAAACTGAATAGTTTAAAAAATGCAAGAAGGATAACAGAGGAATGTTATCAAGCAAATGATCATAAGGTGTGTGTGGGGGTTGTGTGTGTCTGTGTATGTGTGTGTGTATAGGGGGGAAAAAGGCTGAATGTCTACTCTGTCATGAAACTTGTTAAGGACTTTGCAAACCATTTGTTTGCTCTCACTTCTGTCTTTATTTCCATTGATAAAGAAATTCTGATCATCTGAGCATGATTGTTTTAATGAGACTTAGTTTCTTAAGGCAAGGAAACATCTGAAGAACTTAATCTGAGTAGTTAGATAACTAAACTATGAGTCAACTAGTGCACTACAGTATGTCCCNACATGAATCTTATCTGGGCAGGAACCAAGGAAAAAAATAAGTTTGAGTTACTGACTTCAATTTATCATTTCATTGTTCCCATAGTTTCTGATAATTCAGAAGTAAGATTGTTTACATTCCTATGTCTTGTTCTTTGTTTCATCTTGACGTGCTTTGCTTTCTCAATTTTAATAATCTCATTTCCCCTGATTTCATTTTACCAGATATTTTATTGCCCAAAGGAGGCATAGAAAATAGATTGTTCAAAAAACTGATTCTCAGGATAATATCCTCTAGCTTCAACCGAAGTTTTGGTACTAAGAGATTAGAAATGTGCGAACATTCGTTCAATATCATGCATCTTCATCTCAGTCACAAATTCATGACATACAGAAAGGAAATTTTATGTAGTAAAAAGAATCATAAAATAATAGTTACTATTTATTGAATCCCTACATCATGCCTAGATCTTTACATATATGATAGTGCTGCATTCTCACAGAAAACTGATAAGGTATTCTTCATGTTTATTGCTAAAACTGAATCTGAGAAAATTTAATTAACTTCTCCAAAATTTTAATACCTAGCCAGAAGTTAAATCAAGTCCTTTTTCACTACCTTTCTGCCTGTTACCTTCTCACTTTTTATAGTAACAAAAGAAATTGCAGAAATTTTCTTTGAGAGCCAATAGTTATTTTAAAATCAGGAATAATGGCTAAAAACATGCAGGGAATAGGGAGAAGAGGTAGATCTGACTTTATTGTATAGCAAAATTAGAAATAAAATGTTTTTGTATTCATGTTAACTTCTTCTGTTATGTTTAATAAGATGTTCTTGACTCCTCTCTTGTTTCCCATCGTGGCAGAAAAACAAAACAAAACAAAACAAAAAGCTGTGCATTGTATTCAAGCCAGCATAGTTCCCAAGGTAATCAGATCACTTACTCCTTTGCTGTTTAGAAAAAAAAAGCAGTTTTTAAAAATTGTTATCTTGAATTTATTTTACTAGTAGGGACAATCTGTTACTATAAAATGTTACATGTGTTTTTCTATTTTCTATTTCCATTTATTATTACTTTTATGAAATGCTTATTATATTTGAGGATTCTTTTGGCTTATAATAGTACAGATAATCTCAAAGTGGAAAAGAATATGAGTTAGTTCTCTAGATTTTATTCAACAGAGATCCAGGAGACCAGGGACTCTGAGATTAGATCTTTTATGCTGTTAAAGATTACTAGAAATTTACAAGTAGATCTGGCCATTGTAAACACGATGAACAAATGGAAATTGACATCTGAATTTAGTCTTCTTCCAAAATATCAGTTACTTTCTTTTTCACATTTTCCATTTTGACTTTAGCATTTGAATAGCAAAATAATTATCTGGATTCTGTTTTTATGTTTCCCAAATGTTTGAGAAAGGAAGTGTGTTCCAAGAAGATGGAGGAAGTGCTTGAGTTTACTTTTACTTCTTTTTCCCTCAAGTCCAGTTATCTTTGTGCTGTTAATGCACACCAGTTTGAAGCAGGCCTAGGTAATTTCACTGGTGATCTATTTAAACTGAATAGTTTAAAAAATGCAAGAAGGATAACGGAGGAATGTTATCAAGCAAATGATCATAAGGTGTGTGTGGGGGTTGTGTGTGTCTGTGTATGTGTGTGTGTATAGGGGGGAAAAAGGCTGAATGTCTACTCTGTCATGAAACTTGTTAAGGACTTTGCAAACCATTTGTTTGCTCTCACTTCTGTCTTTATTTCCATTGATAAAGAAATTCTGATCATCTGAGCATGATTGTTTTAATGAGACTTAGTTTCTTAAGGCAAGGAAACATCTGAAGAACTTAATCTGAGTAGTTAGATAACTAAACTATGAGTCAACTAGTGCACTACAGTATGTCCCTTTGTAATAAAGAGACATGATTGAGGGGGGAAAAAAACAGGTGAACCTCTTAATTTTATTCTATAGGTACAAACTTCATCAACCACTTGACTGGAATTAAACACAGTGACTTTACAGGACATTTCTGTATTTTAGGCCCATTTTAAATCTCTACACTCAATCGCTCTGCTGCTGCTGCTGCTGCTAAGTCACTTCAGTTGTGTCCAACTCTGTGCAACCCGCCATAGACGGCAGCCCAGCAGGCCCTGTCCCTGGGATTCTCTAGGCCAGAGCACTGGAGTCGGTTTCCATTTCTATCTCCAATGCATGAAAGTGAAAAGTGAAAGTGAAGTCGCTCAGTCGTGTCCAACTCTTAGCGACCCCATGGACTGCAGCCTACCAGGCTCCTCCATCCACGGGATTTCCAGGCAAGAGTACTGGAGTGGGGTGCCATTGCCTTCTCCGAAACCACTCTAGTTCACCACAACTAATTGAGAAACACTGAGTTCAAGCAAGGTGTTGAATTTCCATGGACTACATCTCCTTTCAGGCAGAACTGATGGATCTGTAGTTTGCCAGGGCTGTGAACCACATGGACTGGTCCATGTTGTCATGTTCTTCCCCTTGTGTGACTGACAAATTCTTACTCACACAATAGTGCTACTTTCTCAGCCAGCAACTAGCTCCTGTTAGAGCTCACGTTACTGTGTTGTGATGATAATATTCTCTTTGTTATATTTCTTCTGCTGCCTCACCTAAAAGCCATTTCTTGACACCTAGAACTCTGGGTAGATGTAGTAAAGACAGCGCTTGGCCACTGGCTTCTTTCTGATTCTCTAAATGATGGTGTTCGGCCTTGATGACTTCATGCTAACTGAATAAACTGTAACCATAAGCCACTCAATGAATTTTTACAAAGGACATACCTATCTAGCGACCACCCAGCTCAAATAAGCAATAGGAACTTGTACACCTTCTCTAACCTTCCCTCATGCCTGCTGCCTGTCATTCCCACTCTCCCCAAAGGTAAACACTATTCTGACCCCTGTCATGAGAGTAACTTTATTTCTTTTGAATTTATTATAAATGGGATCATGCAGAATGGATCATTTTGTACAGCTTCTTTCACTTACCATTTTGTGAGGTGCTTCTTTCTCTGGCACCCATGAATCCATTTTTACTCTTATATAGCATTCTATCACATGACTATAGCAAAATTTTCAGGATTTGAAATAGCTCAACTGGAATTCCATCACCTCCACTAACTTTGTTCATAGCGATGCTTTCTAAGGCCCGCTTGACTTCATATTCCATGATGTCTGGCTCTAGGTGAGTGATCACACCATTGTGATTATCTCGGTCATGAAAATCTTTTTCGTACAGTTCTTCTGTGTATTCTTGCCACCTCTTCTTAATATCTTCCACTTCTGTTAGGTCCATACCATTTCTGTCCTTTATTGAGCCCATCTTTGCATGGAATGTTCCCTTGGTATCTCTAATTTTCTTGAAGAGATCTCTAGTCTTTCCCATTCTGCTGTTTTCCTCTATTTCTTTGGATTGATCACTGAGGAAGCCTTTCTTATCTCTTCTTGCTATTCTTTGAAACTCTGCATTCAGATGCTGGAATCAAGATTGCCGGGAGAAATAACAATAACCTCAGATATGCAGATGATACCACCCTTATGGCAGAAAGTGAAGAGGAAATAAAAAGCCTCTTGATGAAAGTGAAAGAGGAGAGCAAAAAAGTTGGCTTAAAGCTCAACATTCAGAAAACAAAGATCATGGCATCTGGTCCCATCACTTCATGGGAAATAGATGGGGAATCAGTGGAATCAGTGTCAGACTTTATTTTCTGGGGCTCCAAAATCACTGCAGATGGTGACTGCAGCCATGAAATTAAAAGACGCTTACTCCTTAGAAGGAAAGTTATGGCCAATCTTGATAGCATATTCAAAAGCAGAGGCATTACTTTGCCAACAAAGGTCCATCTAGTCAAGGCTATGGTTTTTCCAGTAGTCATGTATGGATGTGAGAGCTGGACTGTGAAGAAAGCTGAGTGCTGAAGAATTGATGCTTTTCTACGGTGGTGTTGGAGAAGATTCTTGAGAGTCCCTNACTTTGCCAACAAAGGTCCATCTAGTCAAGGCTATGGTTTTTCCAGTAGTCATGTATGGATGTGAGAGCTGGACTGTGAAGAAAGCTGAGTGCTGAAGAATTGATGCTTTTGAACTGTGGTGTTGGAGAAGATTCTTGAGAGTCCCTTGGACTGCAAGGAGATCCAACCAGTCCATTCTAAAGGAGATCAGTCCTGGATATTCTTTGGAAGGAATGATGCTAAAGCTGAAACCCCAGCACTTTGGCCACCTGATGCGAAGAGCTGACTCATTGGAAAAGACCCCTGGGAGGGATTAGGGGCAGGAGGAGAAGGGGACAACAGAGGATGAGATGGCTGGATGGCATCACCAACTCGACGGACATGAGTTTGAGTGAACTTCGGGAGTTGGTGATGGACAGGGAGGCCTGGTGTGCTGCGATTCATTGGGTCATAAAGAGTCGGACACGACTGAGCGACTAAACTGATAGCAAAATTTTTGTATCCATTTTTAGTTAACAGACTATAAACAAGCTTACTTTTGAGCTATTGTGCATGCATGCAAGTTGCTTCAGTCTTTGCAGTCCTATGGACTGTAGCCCACCAGACTCCTCTGTCCATGGAATTCTCCAAGCAAGAATACTAGAATGAGTTACTATTCCCATCTCCAGGGAATCTTCCTGACCCAGGGATTGAACCCAGGTTTCCTGCACTGCAGGCAGATTCTTTACCATCTGAGTCACCAGGGAAGCTTGAATGGTTAGGCATAATGTATAATTATTATGGGTAGTAGTTTTGTAGTGTGGTTTTAAATTTGCATTTCCTTGATAACTAATGATGTCATACCATTCCATGTGTTTATTGTCTATGTGAATATCATCTTTCATGAAGTATATATTTTTAAATTTCTCATTGCTGTTCAGTCACTAAGTCGTGTCTGATTCTTTGCTACCCCATGAGCTGCAGTATGCCAGGCTTCCCTGTCCTTCAGTATCTCCTGGAGTTTGCTCAAACTCATGTCCATTGAGTCAATGATGCCATCCAACCATCTCATCCTCTGTCACCTTCTTCTCCTCTTGCCCTCAATCTTTCCCAGCTAGCATGTCTCGAGAAATCACATTAACTTTTTCTTGAAGNCTCCTGGAGTTTGCTCAAACTCATGTCCATTGAGTCAATGATGCCATCCAACCATCTCATCCTCTGTCACCTTCTTCTCCTCTTGCCCTCAATCTTTCCCAGCTAGCATGTCTCGAGAAATCACATTAACTTTTTCTTGAAGATTTATAGTAATTCATTATACATTCTAGATTTGAATCTCTAGTGAGAATACCTATGGGTAATACCTTCTCCCAAGCTATTGTTTGCATTTTTCATTCTGTTGACAGTATCTTTTCTTGAATAGAAATTCTTAGTTTTAATAAAGCTTTATTTTTAATTATTTACCTTATGGTCAGCGTTGACTGTCCTAGTTGGAAATCTTTGCTTACTGAAAGGTAATGATTTTTCTGAGTTAACTTTCAGAGTTTTATTGTTTTCTCTTACATTTATAGGTCAATGCTTTATTTGAAATTGATCTTTTATTTGGTGTGATGTAGGAATTAGTTCCATGTGCATAGATGTTTGAGCTGGCACTTCTTTTGAAGAAAAGGAAATAAATTTCCAAACAGAACTGCCCTAAATCAGGGACCACACTGGTCTGGGTCTGTATTTGGATCCTCTCGCTTCCATTCATCTGTCTTCCCTCTGGCCAACAACCTCACTGTCATAATTACTATAGGTTTATATTGTTCTAACATCCAGCCACTTAATTCCTCTAAGTTTATTCTCCTTTAACTTTTTCTTGACTATTTTTAACTCTTGTTATTTCCAAATGAGTGTTCAGTTCCGTTCAGTCACTCAGTCGTGTCCGACTCTTTGCGACCCGAGGAATTGCAGCACGCCAGGCCTCCCTGTCCATCACCATCTCCCGGAGTTCACTCACACTCCCGTCCATTGAGTCCGTGATGCCACCCCGCCATCTCATCCTCGGTCGCCCCCTTCTCCTCCTGCCCCCAATCCCTCCCAGCATCAGAGTCTTTTCCAGTGAGTCAACTCTTTGCATGACGTGGCCAAAGTACTGGGTTCAGCTTTAGCATCATTCCTTCCAAAGAAATCCCAGGGCTGATCTCCTTCAGAATGGACTGGTTGGATCTCCTTGCAGCCCAAGGGATTCTCAAAAGTCNCGGTCGCCCCCTTCTCCTCCTGCCCCCAATCCCTCCCAGCATCAGAGTCTTTTCCAGTGAGTCAACTCTTTGCATGACGTGGCCAAAGTACTGGGTTCAGCTTTAGCATCATTCCTTCCAAAGAAATCCCAGGGCTGATCTCCTTCAGAATGGACTGGTTGGATCTCCTTGCAGCCCAAGGGATTCTCAAGAGTCTTCTCCAACACCACAGTTTAAAGGCATCAATCTTTCAGTTTCCACAAAATAAACCTTCTGAGGGTTTTAATTGGAATTACATTGAATCTACAGGTTAATTTTTATGAATTGTGCTATTTTTTTTTTTTACAATTTTGAGCTTCCCAATTCATAAACATGATATATTCCTCTGTTTATTTAGTTAGCCTTTAGTCTCTCTCAATAACATATTGCAGTTTATAGGACATATACTTTCATATCTTCTGTTATATCCCTATTTTAATGTAGTTGATGCTATTATAAAATAATATTATTTTTTAACATTGGATATTCCATATATAAGTATTAGTTTCTAAAACTGAGAAATACATATGTTGAATTTATATCCAGGAACTTTAGCAACTTCACCTATTATTTTTATAGTTTGTGTACTGCTTTGAAAATTTCTACTAATACAATTATATTGTAGGAAAATGACAGTTTCATTTCTGCCTTTCTACTTCCATTTCTTTTCCACTTGCTAAGACCTCTCCTCTTGTGTAATACTGAGCAGTAGTAGTTTTTGCAGGTACCCCTTTCTCATTTCTGATTTGCCAGGAAATGCTTTCAATAATTCACCACTAAAAATTATTGCTTTGGGTTTTTGACAGATAACTATCATCTCACATATTTTCCCTTCTATTTTTGATTTGCTAAAGTTTTTTTAAAATATCAACTTATGTTCAATTTTTTTCAAATGCATTTTATTTATCTTTTGAGATTGTTCTTGTTTATTTTGCTAATATGACTTATTACATGAATTGCAATGATTGGTAATCAAATGCTAAGTCACTTTTATATTCCTGGAATATAATCAACTGCTTTGCTTTATATATCCTGTTAACCACCAGATTTTTCTTGCTAATGTTTTAGTGTATGTTTTTCATGGGAGCTATCTGTCATCAAGTTCTTATCAGGTCTTCATATCAAGGTTGTTTTGACCTCATAAAGTTATTAGGGTGTGTTCACTTCTTTTACCTTGGAAAGTTTGTGAAAAATTAGTGTCATTTCCTGGTATGAATATATTGTCTTTATAAATTAATTATAAATAAATTTTGTTGGATTTTAGAGACTCTTTTCTATTAAATAGCTCTCATTCATTCATTCATACAATACATATTTACTTAAAATCCATTCTAACTCAGGCATTGTGCTAGCTGCTGGGCTTCTGGGAATGGAATGATAAGCAAATATGGTCCTTACTCATACTGAACTCACAGCTTAGTCAGTGGGAGAGATAATGAAGAAGTGGAGTACTTAGTCGTATCCAACTCTTTGCGACCCCATGGACTATAGCCTGCCCAGCTCCTCTGTCCAAGGACTCTCTAGGCAAGAATAATGGAGTGAGTTGCCATTCCCTTCTCCAGGGGATCTTTCTGACCCAGGAATTGAACTTGGGTCTCCTGAATTGCAGGCATATTCTTAATTATCTGAGCCACCAGGGAGGTGGGAGAGATGGAGGGTGATCAAATCACTTTAAAACATGGACCCCAACTATGTTATACATTTATGAAGGATGAATATCAATGTTCACAGATCATAGGAGGGGACGTGATAAAAGTCATGACTGTGGAAGCTTCCTGAGGAAGCCAATAGACAGAAATAGATCAATTAGTTTGAACTGGCATCTAATTCATACAGTTAGAATGCTATAAATGAGAATAACTGATTACAGTGTGGATAGTCATTTTCTGTGGAGACCATTCCAATATCACAAAAACTGCTGTGAGGATTTCCAACAATGGATATTTTTATTGTTTAAAACAGATTTTACAGATGCAAATGGATAAATATTTAATATGTCAAATTGGCATTTTAGTTTGAAATAGGGAATTTTTAAAAACTGATTTTTAATCACATTCCTAAAGTGTAGTAGATTTTATTGGAAAAAAGTTGATGCAGAAAAATAAAAATATTGAAGTGTGCCTGAGTCATCATTTGAATAATACAGAATAGTCAGACTAAAAAAGCTAATATATGTGCAACGCTTAGGAAAGTTCTTGACAATTTCACATTTTCTCTTTTTCTCTATCTCAATTTAAGATGCAAATAATTTAGTTTGTCTATCATTTGATTTGCAAAAATTATTCTTATTTAAAGATAATTATAAAATATTTTAGTGGTTAGTAATTAGAAAACCAATTATCCTCAAATCAAATTTGATGAATGAAATTGCAAAACTTCATGATTTAAATGCTGCCTTATGTATTCAAAATAAGCACTACTGGACTTTAAAAAGCGCTGTTGAATAGAAAGATTTTCTCATATGGTTGTGCTTCACAGTCAAAAGATAGATGAGACTTCCCTGGTGGTCCAGTGGTTAAAACTCTGTGCAGGGGCCACAGGTTGGCTCCCTGGTCAGAGAACTAAGATCCTGTACACTGCATGGTGCGGTAAAAAAAAAAAAAAGAAAGAAAGAAAGAAAAATTCTAAACAATTAGTAGACAGTTTTTCTTTCTCCACAAAGAAAACAATATCTTGCTGTCAACTGGAAAAGATACTTTTAATAATTTAACTTATCAGCATATTAAAATGTAAAAATGAGCATGTCCATTTTTACTTATCACTAGGGAAGAAATTTATGTGCACTGAATTAAATGTACTAGCAACTTCAAGTCTTCTGTAATTGTAGACAGTCATGTGCTCTTGAGAAATGTTTTAGGAAAGTAAATTGTACTCTGCCCTCATTTTCTAATTTTAACTCGTTAAAGGCATTGTTGAATGTCAGTTTATATTTCCTGCTACCATTACCTCTTCAAAGGACCAAAATATACTAACCCAAAAACTCCAAATATTTCTCCCTTGTGGCTTTTGACTTCCCAAATATCAACAGAGACTAAAAATTGATTTTTTGGACAATTCAATATTTTTTTGTGCCGACTGTGCAGTCTTTTGGCTATTTCAATGTAATCTGTAAAGAAACTTTTCTCTGCTGTCAAACTAACACCAAAACTTTAGAAAAGTGATTAATAAACTGAAGCTATCTATAAATTCTAAAGTTGCACTAAGTTTCACTGAAGTATAACAGGCAAAAACATAATATAATATTTGTTACATTTATTCCCTTAAATACAATATATCTGCACTGCCATGAACCCTTTACATTTTAGCACTGTCTGAAGAAATATCATAAAATGTGTTTTCTCTTAACCTATGATTGACATTTGGATTAATATTTACTGTTTCCTTTTCCCTCTTTTATATCATTTAAGTTTTCCATTAATACTGACTTTAATTGGCAAAATTTAACATTTCTTTAGTGCTTACACTTTTGTGTGAGGTTACACTGAATTGTCATGGATGGCCATGACAATTGATGATTTGAGTAAGGGATTTAATAGTCATGGTTGTCTNTTTTCCCTCTTTTATATCATTTAAGTTTTCCATTAATACTGACTTTAATTGGCAAAATTTAACATTTCTTTAGTGCTTACACTTTTGTGTGAGGTTACACTGAATTGTCATGGATGGCCATGACAATTGATGATTTGAGTAAGGGATTTAATAGTCATGGTTGTCTTTCTGTATTGCTGCATGACAAACTGTATCAAAATTTTGTGACCTTATTTAATAAAACAGCATTTATGGTCTCACCATTTCTCTGGCTTCGGAATCAGGTGTGGTCTGTCTCTGACTCACTCAGAGGGCTTCAGTTAAAGTGTCAGCTGGGGCTGGAGTGATCTTTAGGGTCAACTTGGGGTGGATCTGCTTCCAAGCTCCCTCAAATTGTTGTGGGCAGGGTTTAATTTTTCATAAGCTGATGACCAGCATAAGCCCCCAGTTCCTTGTTGTGTGAGTTCCTCAGCAGTCCCTCTGCTGTAGCTCTTGGCTTCATCAGAATGACCAAGAAAGGGGTTGGTAGACTGCTACCAAGATGGAGGTGGTGTCCTTTCCTAAAGTAATTTCAGAAGGGATACCCATCACTTTTATAAGATTATATTTATTAGAGTGAGGTCATTAGGGCTAGGTCCAGTGCATGGGAAGGAATTACATACAGTTATGACTATTAACACCCTATGGCAGAAAGCGAAGAGAAACTAAAGAGCCTCTTGATGAAGGTGGAAGAGGAGAGTGAAAAAGCTGGCTTAAAACTCAACATTCAAAAAATGAAGATCATGGTATCTGGTCCCATCACTTCATGACAAATAGATGGGGAAACAGTGGAAACAATGACAGACTATTTTGGGGGATTCCAAAATCACTGCAGATGGTGACTGCAANGAAGAGGAGAGTGAAAAAGCTGGCTTAAAACTCAACATTCAAAAAATGAAGATCATGGTATCTGGTCCCATCACTTCATGACAAATAGATGGGGAAACAGTGGAAACAATGACAGACTATTTTGGGGGATTCCAAAATCACTGCAGATGGTGACTGCAACCATGAAATTAAGACACTTGCTCCTTGGAAGAAAAGCCATGAAAACCTCGAGAGAATATTAAAAAGCAGAGACATTATCTTGGTGACAAAGATACATATAGTTTAAGTTATGGTTTTTCTAGGAGTCATATATGGATGTGAGACTTGGACCATAAAGAAGGCTGAGCACTAAAGAACTGATGCTTTTGAACTGTGGTGTTGGTGAAGACTCTTGAGAGTCCCTTGGACTGCAAAGAGATTAAGCCAGTCAATCCTAAAGGAAATCAGTCCTGAATATTCATTGGAAGGGCTGATGCTGAAGCTCCAATATTTTGGCCACCTGATGTGAAGAGCCAACTCATTAGAAAAGACTGCTGGGAAAGATTGAAGGAAGGAGGAGAGGGGGATGACAGAGGACGAGATGGTTGGATGGAATCACTGACTCGATGGACATGAGTTTGAATAAGCTCTGGAGCTGCTGAAGGACAGGGAAGCCTGACATGCTGCAGTCCATGGGGTCTCAAAGAATCTGACATGACCGAGCGACTGAACAACAACAAAACACATGAAAGGAAGTTTCATCAAAAATTATATACATTATAGTATATAAACACACAAAAATACATTTTTTACCTATCAAGAAAATGCAGATTAAAGCCACACTAAGATATGCCTATCAGAAAGGTTAAAATGCAAAAAATTAGTGACAACACCTATGCTAGAGAGGATGAAAGTGTAAAATGGTACAAACACTCTGGAAAACTGTTTGGCAGTTTCTGATAAAACTAAAACTTTATTTCCCAGCGGTTGAACTCCTGGCCATTTATACTAGAGAAATGAAAATTTATGTTCTTACAAAACTATGTATATCAACGTTTATAGCTGCTTTGTCTCTAATAACCAAAAACTGAACACAGCTCAGATGTCTTTCAGTAGGTCAGCAGGGTAAACAAACAGTGGCCCATACTTACTGTGGGATACTCCTCAGCAATAACAAGCAAAAACCCAAACCCAAACCCAGAGTGTGCACACTTACAGCAACTTGGAAAATTTATAGACTATTGCACACAGTGAATGAGCGAAACTGCCAGTCTCTAAAGATTGTATGATGCATCCACAAACTTTCATAATGTTTTTGTGATGAGAAACTTTTAGAAATGAGAACATTTAGAAGTGGAAATAATTTAGTGGTTTACAAGGACTGGGAACAGGGTGAAGGACATGAAGATGGTGGGTTGTGTCTTGAGTGGATACACAAACCATATATGTGATAAAATTGTCTAGAAAAAAACACACAGACAAACAAAATTGTTGTTCAGTTGCTTGGTCATGTCCCTATCTTTGCAACTCCATGGACTGCAGCACGCCAGGCTCCTCAGCTCTTCACTATCTCCCAGAGTTTTCTCAGATTCATGTCCACTGAGTTGATGATTCTATCTAGCCATAGATATTTATGCCTGCCACCCCCTTCTCCTTTTGCCTTCAGTCTTTCCCAGCATCAAAGTCTTTTCTAATGAGTAGGCTCTTCGCATCAGGTAGCCAAAGTATTGGAGCTTCAGCTTCAGCAACAGTCTTTCCAATAAACATTCAGGGTTGATTTCCAAATGGGTACAAGCTAAATTGAGAAAATCTGAATAAGGTCAGTGAATTGTTTTGATTTCAGTATCCTGGTTGGGACATCGCATGTGATTTTAGAAGATGACATCAGTAGGTAAAAATAGTTCACAAGTACATGGGTTATCTTGCTATTGTTTCTTTAACTGTGCACGAATTTATAATTATCTCAATAAAAATTCCATTATAAACAAAGTATATATCTTCTTTATTTTGTATTTTCTCTTGATTTCTTAGTTTTTCTGGCTCCAGAATGTAAAAGCGAATAACAAATAGAAGCCTCTCAACTAACGTAGAGAGTCATTAATATTTATTACAAAGTTACATAATGAGGATTGACATTTTAATTGTAAAGTACAGATATTTCAAAATACTAGGCAATAAGGTTCAGTTTACTCAATATTAGAGTGGAAATCTCTCCTGTCTTTAGGGTAGTTGAATTCCCTGTCTAACTTTCAAATGTTTTGTGTTATGGAAACCTCAAATGTGTTTTTTAAAAATTCTTTTCCCTTAAGGTTTAGACTCAGGAGTAATTTAAAGGAAATTCCATCCACATGTTATAACTTAATATGTTAGACTTATTTTTTCTTTTTTTATTATATTTGATGTCTGAGAACTCTCTTGAACTACTTCTTTCAAGGATCTTTTGGCAAGATTAGACTAAGTCAGAAACCAAAATTTTCAATTTGGATTTCAACATACATCAATAATGTGTAGATTCTGTACCATGCCAAAAATTTTTCTCATTTTGAATCTAAATGCCATAAATAGAGAGTTGAAGATAAACAGTGGCATTGAAAGACACTGAAAACAATTCTGGTTAATGTTAATTCAGAGTCAGTAAATTTTCTTAATCTTAAATTGTACTTGATTTTTGAAATTTGTTAGTTTTCTTATTAATTCTTAAAATAATTTTGTGTCTTATCACTTACTGTTTAACAGAAATGAATGTTCAGCAAACTACCTCAACTGCACATCTGCCTCTATTTAACCGGATCTGTCAAGTAATTTTTAATCTACTCTTTTAAAATAGGCCCTGCTCTTTTCTATCACAGCATAAACTGTGCTTAGTAAACATGTAGGATTTGGATGTAAAATATAATCTTAGTGTGTATTAGTGATTATTAATTTCTGGCCTTATAATGAAATGAACATTTACTGAGAGTTTGACAGTCTCTGCGGATTCTGCAGATGCCTTATATTTTTTTGAATCTGAAAAAGACTTTATAAGTATATGAAATAAACCTTGGAAGCAACGGTGAAACAGAAATTACTATCCAAAATATACTGAAAGTAACTATGATTTTCCCTTAAGTCTTTGCACCTGTATAATTATAGTTAAAATATATTAAACAGAAAAGTCATGAAAGAATCATTTTCTCCAAGTACTGCTGGCATTCCTAAATACACACAAAATTGTAGTTCAAGCTCCTAAATACCACTATTAAAATCATGCACAAGGCAGTTAAAATATGTGCTTTCTGTATGTATAGATATGCAAATTTACATTGTATATACATATACATACATGTGTATACATATATGTATATGAACACATGTACACATGTATATACATAAACACTCATGTATATGGTATATATTTTTGGAGGTGGCTTGTAAAAGCACCTTAAGGGTATTGAGGCCTAAATACCTAAATTTTCTTCTTTTGAACAAGCAATTTAAAGCTACGTTGATGGCGAAAATCTGAGCTCCAAATGATAATCTGTTTTGAGACATAGGCAGTGAGAATAAGGCTTGGAGTTTTCACGACCCAGCCATCTTCTTCAAACAGCCTTCCTGGCGTTTAGATCTTTCTGTTACAAGTAATGCAGAAAGTGATATTGGCTGCTAAGTTCTGTAACCTTGTGGACGGTTCAGTGGGTTGAAACTAAATTCTTTCCCAAAGACTTCAGTCTTCTTAAATTAAGAGACAATGAGATCACACACATTTGCTATGGTGTTTGGGTCGGGTGTTGATATTTATCCTGAGTGTTTGTGAAAGAAACGATTCAATATAGTGGCAATATTGCTGAACTTTGAGATGAAAGATCTCAATTAAGACCTGTGTCTTTGACTTATCAGATTTTTTGACATTGGTCAAGGCACTCATACCTGCTGAACAGAACTTCCATAAACATCATTTGTAAAAACATACATTAAAGGTGTTTTTAAAATCATTTTATTATATGTGTATATATATGTATAACATGCATGCATGCATGTATATATATATACACATAGCTTATGCCTTAAAGATTTTAAATGTTCAGTGCAGCACATATTGATATCCAAGGATTTAGGGAAGAATATTCCACTCACAGTTTCAAAGGCAGGAATGAGCAAGGTCTCTTCAAGGATCAGGAAGAAGGTCAGCTTAACCGGATCAAGAAGGGAAAGTGAAGAAAGTGAGAGAAATTGAGGTTTGGGAGGGAGGCTGGAGCCAGATCATGTGAAACTGAGACTGTGATTAAATGTTTTCATTTATTCTAATTGTTATAAGAAGGCAATGGTAAGTTTTAATTAGAGAGTTATACATTTATACCTAAAATTTTTAAAGGATTCTTTGGCTGCTGCATAAGTGTTAATAATCCTTTAATTGTAGCAATGTTGAGAGAGGAGGTGATTGTTTTCACAAGACAGAGGCAGCAGAGGTGGAGAGAAATGCTTGGATCTAGGAAATAATTTGAAGGAACAAGACAATAGAACTTGCTGGCTATGTGTGGGTCGGAGAGAAACCAGGTTTTTGACTTGAGCTGTTGGATGGATGGTGGTGCCATTTACTGTGACACTCGTGTGCGTAAGTGCTAACTCGCTTCAGTCGTGTCCTACTCTTTGTGACCCTGCACACTTTCTCCCGCCAGACTTTTCTGTTCAAGGGATTCTCCAGACAAGAATACTGGGGTGGGTTGCCATGCCCTCCTCCAAGGGATCTTCCTGACCCAGAGACTGAAGCTGCATCTCCTGTGACTCTTGCACTGCTGGTGAGTTCTTTCTCTTGGAGCCACCAGGCAGGCCCTACTGTGATGTTAATAACAGGAAAACCCCCAAATTTGCAGAAGGCTGGGGCTCAAAAGTCCAGTTTGGCCAATGTTAAGGTTGAGATAGAGATTCCAAGTAGACACCAAGTGGAGATATAGAGAACATTTTGCACTGCATTAGTCTAGAGCTCAGGTGAAGTGGAGAGACTAGAGTTGGGAATTTGATGCTCAGTGGCAAAGGTGTTTTCTTTAGCGTCATCAGGCTTTCAGTCTCCAGTATGTAGGGAGGAGCAGCAGGGAGAAACAAAGGAGAACAAGTAGGAGGAAGTGCTGAATAATCAGAAGAAGGTGGTGATAAGGAGAACAAAAGACACATGTGTTTAAAAAGCAAGGAATTTTCAATTGTTTTGAAAGTTACTGAAGTCACATTCAGTTCAGTTCACTTCAGTTGCTCAGTCGTGTTCGACTCTGTGACACCATGAATCGCAGCACGCCAGGCCTCCCTGTCCATCACCATCTCCCGGAGTTCACTCAGACTCACGTCCATCAAGTCTGTGATGCCATCCAGCCATCTCATCCTCGGTCACCCCCTTCTCCTCCTGCCCCCAATCCGTCCCAACATCAGAGTCTTTTCCAATGAGTCAACTCTTCTCATGAGGTGGCCAAAGTACTGGAGTTTCAGCTTTAGCATCATTCCTTCCAAAGAAATCCCAGGGTTGATCTCCTTCAGAATGGACTGGTTGGATCTCCTTGCAGTCCAAGGGACTCTCAAGAGTCTTCTCCAACACCACAGTTCAAAAGCATCAATTCTTCAGCACTCAGCCTTCTTCACAGTCCAACTCTCACACCCATACGTGACCACAGAAAAAACTATAGCCTTGATTAGACAGACCTCAGACAGCAAAGTAATATCTCTGCTTTTGAATATGCTATCTAAGTTGGTCATGATTTTTTTTCCAAGGAGTAAGCGTCTTTTAATTTCATGGTTGCAGTCACCATCTGCAGTGATTTTGGAGCCCCCCAAAATAAAGTCTGACACTGTTTCCACTGTTTCCCCATCTATTTCCCATGAAGTGATGGGAC
>SJYX01017735.1:552323-563550 GCA_006410675.1 Oreotragus oreotragus | reverse complement strand
AGTCAATAAAGCAGAAATAGATGTTTTTCTGGAACTCTCTTGCTTTTTCCATGATCCAGCGGATGTTGGCAATTTGATCTCTGGTTCCTCTGCCTGTTCTAAAACCAGCTTGAACATCAGGGAGTTCACGGTTCACATATTGCTGAAGCCTGGCTTGGAGAATTTTGAGCATTACTTTACTAGCGTGTGAGATGAGTGCAATTGTGCGGTAGTTTGAGCATTCTTTGGCATTGCCTTTCTTTGGAATTGGAATGAAAACTGACCTTTTCCAGTCCTGTGGCCACTGGTGAGTTTTCCAAATTTGCTGGCATATTGAGTGCAGCACTTTCACAGCATCATCTTTCAGGATTTTAAATAGCTCAACTGGAATTCCATCACCTCCACTAGCTTTGTTCATAGTGATGCGTTCTAAGGCACACTTGATTTCAAATTCCAGGATGTCTGGCTCTAGATGCGTGATCACACCATCGTGATTATCCGGGTCATGAAGATCTTTTTTGTACAGTTCTTCTGTGTATTCTTGCCACCTCTTCTTAATATCTTCTGCTTCTGTTAGCATTTCTGTTAGCATTTCTGTCCTTTACCAAGACCATCTTTGCATGAAATGTTCCCTTGGTATCTCTAATTTTCCTGAAGAGATATCTAGTCTTTCCCATTCTGTTGTTTTCCTCTATCTGTTTGCATTAATTGCTGAAGAAGGCTTTCTTATCTCTCCTTGCTATTCTTTGGAATTCTGCATTCAGATGCTTATATCTTTCCTTTTCTCCTTTGCTTTTCACTTCTCTTCTTTTCACAGCTATTTGTAAGACAGACAGCCATTTTGCTTTTTTGTGTTTCTTTTCCATTGCAATGGTCTTGATCCCTGTCTCCTGTACAATGTCATGAACCTCATACCATAGTTCATCAGGCATTTATCTATCATATCTAGGCCCTTAATACAATTTCTTACTTCCACTGTATAATCATAAGGGATTTGATTCAGGTCATCCATGAATGGTCTGAATTTGGTAATAAGGAGTTCATGATCTGAGCCACAGTCAGCTCCTGGTCTTGTTTTTGTTGACTGTATACAGCTTCTCCATCTTTGGATGCAAAGAATATAATCAATCTGATTTTGGTATTGACCATCTGGTGATGTCCATGTGTAAAGTCTTCTCTTGTTTGTTGGAAGAGGGTGTTTGCTATGGCCAGTGCATTTTCTTGGCAAAACTCTATTAGTCTTTGCCCTGCTTCATTCCACATTCCAAGACCAAATTTGCCTGTTACTCCAGGTGTTTCTTGACTTCCTACTTTTGCATTCCAGTGCCCTATAATGAAAAGGACATCTTTTTTTGGTGTTAGTTCTAAAAGGTCTTGTAAGTCTTCATAGAACCATTCAACTTCAGTTTCTTCAGTGTTATTGGTTGGGGCATAGACTTGGATAACTGTGTTATTGAATGGTTTGCCTTGGAAATGAACAGAGATCATTCTGTCGTTTTTGAGATTGCATCGAAGTACTGCATTTTGGACTCTTTTGTTCACCATGATGGCTAATCCATTTCTTCTGAGGGATTCCTGCCTGACAGTAGTAGATATAATGGTTGTCTGAGTTAAATTCACCCATTCCAGTCCATTTTAGTTCACTGATTCCTAGAATGTTGATGTTCACTCTTGCCATCTCTTATTTGACTACTTTCAATTTGTCTTGATTCATGGACCTGACATTCCAGGTTCCTATGCAATATTGCTCTTATAGCATCGGACCTTGCTTCTATCACCAGTCACATCCACAACTAGGTATTGTTTTTGCTTTGGCTCCATCCCTTCATTCTTTCTGGAGTTAT
The DNA here is from genome assembly GCA_006410675.1 of Oreotragus oreotragus. NCBI lineage: Eukaryota > Metazoa > Chordata > Mammalia > Artiodactyla > Bovidae > Oreotragus > Oreotragus oreotragus. The sequence goes on along the minus strand of SJYX01017735.1, from coordinate 561,727 downwards.
TTCTCCACTGATCTCCAGTAGCATGTTGGGCACCTACTGACCTGGGGTGTTCCTCTTTTAGTATCCTATCATTTTGCCTTTTCATACTGTTCATGGGGTTCTCAAGGCAAAAATACTGAAGTGGTTTGCCATTCCCTTCTCCAGTGGACCACATTCTGTCAGACCTCTCCACTATGACTCACTTGTCTTGGGTTGCCCCACGGGCATGGCTTAGTTTCATTGAGTTAGACAAGGCTGTGGTCCTAGTGTGATAGAATGACTAGATTTCTGTGAGTATGGTTTCAGTGTGTTTGCCCTCTGATGCCCTTTTGCAACACCTACCATCTTACTTGGGTTTCTCTTACCTTGGGCGTGGGGTAGCTCTTCTCAGCTGCTCCAGCAAAGCGCAGCCGCTGCTCCTTACCTTGGATGAGCGGTGTCTCCTCAGCACTGCCCTTCCTGACCTTCAGCGTGGGATGGCTCCTCTAGGCCCTCCTGCGCCTGCGCAGCCATGGCTCCTTGGACGTGGGGTGGCTCCTCCTGGCCAACGCTGCTGGCCTCAGGCTCAGGGTGGCTCCTCTCGGCCTTTGCCTGTGACCTCGGATGCAGGGTAGCTCCTCTTGGCCTTTCCTGTGCCATCTCAGCCTGGTAGTCTAGGCCGGTGCCCCAAGCTCAGACATGGGGTAACTCCTCTTGGGTGCCGCCCTTCAGGCATGGGGTCCTCCCAGCTTCTGCCCCTAACCTCGGATGTGGGATAGCTCCTCCTGGGTGCTGCCCTTCGGGCATGGGGTCCTCCCAACTTCTGCCCCTGACCTTGGACGTGGGGTAGCTCCTCTCGGCCACCTTTAGTGGGCCGGTCGCAACCACCTGCGCTTAGTGTGCCAGTCGCATTAGGCAAGGGAAAAGATGAGTATCTGACTTGGCAATTGTGATCTTGACAATTTTGAAACTTCTGAAGATTACTATGGCAAATATTTTGGGTACAAGGCCCTCATTAACTCTTACAAAGAGTAACTGCAAATTCAAGGGCTGACAGGTTACCTTTTGAACTCTAAGGGGTGTGGGTTCCTTAAGTCTGGTCTTTCCCTTGTCCAGAATAAAAGTTAAATCTTGTCGTATCTCTCCTGTATGCTCCCTATAGCATAAGAGGAAATGATAGTATTGTGATTTCCTTGAGTTGGACTTTTTAAGACTTTTTGTTTGAACATTTGAAAGGGTGAAATTTAATCTCTGCCACCAATATGGTCATAGATCGTCACACTGAAAATTAAATTCCATATCATGTTTAAGAAATAGAGCCTCGCACACAATATCATGCAAGCCTTTGTGTGAATATTGTTTTGCTTTAGTAAGAAGTGTGTGTGTGTATGGTCAGTCACTTCAGTTGTGTCCGACTCTGCGACCTTATGGACTGTAGCCTGCCAAGCTTCTCTCTCCATGGATCCTCCAGGTAAGAATACTGGAGTGGGTTTCCATGCCCTCCTCCAGGGGATATTTCTGATCCAGGGATCAAACCCGCATCTACTGCATTTCCTGCATTGCAGGTGGATTCTTTATCACTAAGCCACCCGGGAAGCCTTTAGTAAGAAATAGGGTGAATGAAACAAAGTATTTGGGAATATCATGTATAGATATAGTTCACTAATATGCAGATACATTAGGACTGCTTCTGATTTCAATTTTTCCTCTTGGCTTTTTGAAGTGGGATATATTTTAGTCGATTTGGATTATTAATGTAAAGAATATACTGTTGGGAAAATTGAACAGGGGTCACAAAGAGTTGGGCACGACTGAGTGATGAACAGACAGACTAAGAATAAATATTTTTATTAACACTTTTTATAACTGCATTTCAAAAGTAATTATGACAGCCATTTGGGTTGTATTCTCCAAATTTCATTATTAAGCCTGTAAAAACTTGCTGGTCAGCTGATGCAGAGCAATTTGGCAGCTACACACATTCCATCACATGGGTGTGAGAAAATGCTGAATCCTACTGACATGAGAAGAGCTTTCTCTTGCTCACGACAAAGTGGTAACCAGATCCATGAAGAATTTCTGACTTACCCACACACATTCTTTAAGAGCAAATGGGAATGACATAAATGGCTTAGGAATTTTGTTTAGGAAATGCATAGCAAAATTGGGATGGTTTGTGGTCTTATTCACCACAAAATGAACATAAATAATGGAAAATATTGATGAATTCTATATTAAAGGAAATTTAACAATTTAAATTATTAAAACAATTTTAACAAAGGAATAGCTTTTAAATAAAGAACAAACAAAAAAAGAAACAGAAAGTCATAGGTCCTCTCAGTACCACTTGGCTTGCATGAAACTGATGAGTTATTTCAATGGCTCATTTGCTCTCACGTTGCTGCTGCTGCTGCTAAGTCGCTTCAGTCGTGTCCAACTCTGTGTGACCCCATAGATGGCAGCACACCAGGCTCCCCCGTCCCTGAGATTCTCCAGGCAGGAACACTGGAGTGAGTTTCCATTTCCTTCTCCAATGTGTGAAAGTGAAAATTGTAAGTGAAGTCGCTCGGTTGTGTCTGACTCTTAGCAACCCCATGGACTGCAGCCCACGAGGCTTCTCCATCCATGGGATTTTCCAGGCAAGAGTACTGGAGTGGGGTGCCATTGCCTTCTCCAGCTCTCACGTTATGACTTAACAATTAGAATTTTGAGTTGTTGGGTATATGCTCTTCTGGATTTTATTTTAATTTTCTAACTAATATTTATAGACACAGCTTTATAGTCCTCTACACTATTTAATGTCTATGAAATTACAAAATGGTCTAAACATTGTTGCCGTTGTTCAGTTGCTTAGTTGTGTCTGACTCTTTGCAATTCTATGGATGGCAGCATGCCAGGCTTTCCTGTCCTTCATTGGACAGGAGGCCCTGGAGTTTGCTCAAACTCATGTCCATTGCAATGTAAATTCCAGATTCAGTCACCTGCTCACCTTTAGAAGGTGGTAGTATCTTTGACATGACCAGGTTTTTGCTGTTCTTTCAAATAAAATGTACACCCTGTTAGCCACCTGGAGACACCTGGAAATTGTAGCAAGATTATTCTTACATGAAAATAAATTTGACTGGGCTCTCTAGCTCTACTGCAGCTAATACTAATTTCAGTTTTTGGCTCAAAATATCAACGGGTATTTTGGCTTATCATTTGGCACTATTAAATTTGATTAGATTACTTAAGAAAATTGGGGTAGTTTGTGGTTTCCTTCACTGAAACCTTGAAATAAGCATAAATACTAAAAAATGCTAAGGAGTTCAACAAGTGTCAGGCTGCCATACAAATAGATAGTAAGTAGCATAGATTTTATACGTATTGTTAGAAGAAATATACTTAAGCTATAAGCTCAAATCTTAGATAAAGTATCTTTCTATCTTAATATTTGTTTAGAGATGAGACATTTCATAAATATTTTAAACCAGAACTTTCTTGAACCTGATTGATGTGCCCAGTACTACAGAAAGTAGGTAAATTATGCTATATCTTCCAAGAAATTCTAAATTATCTGAACCTAAATTTGTGCTTGGCAGGCAGACCACTATAAAAACTCCAAGGTGATCAGCCTGCCAAACCCCAGAAATTTTATTTTTCCAAGATTCATTACAAATGATACCTTGGTACTTTATAAAGTGGATTGTGGATTTTGGATCTTTATGTCTACAAATCACATTCCAAAGAAGTAAGATTGATAAGTTTCCCTGTGACCCAAAAGGTTATCCTTTTAATGTGTAACAGTAATTCTTTTTTTTTTTAGCCTCTAAAAATGTAGAAAACACTGATATTGTCTGGAAATGGTAACAATAATAGCAAGATGCTATGTGGAGAGATTATTTTGAAATATTTTATAAGAAATGAGGTTATTTTTTATCATGGAGCATTATCTTAGAAACATTATTTTTCTCAAGTAATATTTCCTGAAAACCTAAAGGAAAGATATCTCATTGATATAAAACAGTGATACATGGCTTCAACAATTCTAAAGAATAGTAAGAAGTTAGAAAGATAGGACAGAGAAGGCAATGACACCCCACTCCAATACTCTTGCCTGGAAAATCCCATGGATGGAGGAGCCTGGTGGGCTGCAGTCTATGGGGTCGCTAAGAGTTGGACAGGACTGAATGACTTCACTTTCACCTTTCACTTTCATACATTGGAGAAGGAAATGGAAACTCACTCCAGTGTTCTTGCCTGGAGAATCCCAGAGATGGGGGAGCCTGGTGGGCTGCCGTCTATGGTGTCACACAGAGTCGGACACGACTGAAGCGACTTAGCAGCAGCAGCAGAAGAAGAAGAAAGATAGAAGCAATGAATAGTTGGCTAAGAAAAGACAGGGCTTATCACATGAGTTCCAATTCTTTAAAATAAAGATGATTTCTATTTGATCAGATAATGAAATTTAAGTTCAATAATGGCTTTTGGAAAACATAAATATACATGTTTTAAAATGTTTACATTTGTGTTTATTTTATGCTATACTGATTTTAGAAAATAAAGTAAGCTTTATAGGTAATCTGTACATATTTATATTATATTATTTAGTTGCCTTCTTTGTGCAATCCAAGTTGCCTCTTTTCACTTGGATAATGATACATTTTTCTGTGGGTTGACTCCTTCTGAGTATCTGATTTGAACTGGGACGAAGTCTGACCTGCATCAGGACCCTCAGCCTTAGTTTCTTCATATCTGGGATAGAGATAATTATAGTACTGAACATTTCACTGAATAAAATTCATATGTTATAAAATTGAGATTATATCCCTTATTCCATGATATTCAGACCTTTTTTATAAATCACATTTATCTGTTGCTATCCCTAATCTTTAAGTACAGCTTTTCACCTGCAATGTGGGAGATCTGAGTTAGATCCTTGGGTTGGGAAGNTCACTGAATAAAATTCATATGTTATAAAATTGAGATTATATCCCTTATTCCATGATATTCAGACCTTTTTTATAAATCACATTTATCTGTTGCTATCCCTAATCTTTAAGTACAGCTTTTCACCTGCAATGTGGGAGATCTGAGTTAGATCCTTGGGTTGGGAAGATCCCCTAGAGAAGAGAAGACTACCCACTCCAGTATTCTGGCCTGGAGAATCCCATGGACTAGTATTTGTGCAAGTATTTCCTGCTTCTATATGATTCTAAAATCTTGAATTCACATCAACAAATGTACACTATAACTGTCTGTATAATTTAACACTGTGTATGGATTTTAAAAATATTGTATTTTAAAAATATTGTGGGCAACACTTGATCTATCTTCATGTGATGTTATATTGTCATTCTCTGTAATTATTTCAGATACCTCACTATCACAACTGCAGTCTTCACATTTAATATTTAGTGTTCTCTTGCAAAACATTCCTAAAAATATATTGTATTTTTCTGCTTTGACCCATACAAATTGCATAGGTTTTCATGCTAATCACTTGTGCATGTTTAACAGGCCACATTTTATAGTGCAATATGATGTTTTACTTTCCTGAATATTAAAAACTGGTTCTTCTTTTTCTCTTTTTATCACAGTGAATGGCGTCATGTATACAGCAACAAATGTTCCTTAACATTATCTTTAGTATCTGAATCAATCTATTTTCTTCTTGCTTATGGCTTTTGTTAACATTATTGTATGTGCATTAGAGATCCTATACTTCTTAGAAAAAAAAAAAAGACAGGCTTCATTTAGAATTCATTTCCTATAGGTTAATGGAAAGCAATAAGTATAAACAATAAAACAAAAATCTCTTTGGACGTGATTTTGCTCTGCTCTGATAAAGTAACTTCTGCCAAAAATGCTTTTATTTCTGGTTCACCTCATTCTTCTGATAACATAAGACATCGTATGAGAGAGACTTTTTTCAGTACGTAGGTGTGTGTTAAATCACAATACACTGCTTATTTCTTTCAAAGAGAGTAAAAATTTGTGATGGTTAGCTTGACTGGTTGATGTTGGTAATTAGCAAGATCCCAAGATGGCAGTAGACATGTCACTAACACAGAGGAGGCCAAACGGAGGACCTCAGATGTAGGGTTTCCAAGGGAAGTGAGAGAGAGGCAAGCATAGGTCCTACGAGCTGCTACCTGAAGGATGGGGTGGTGGGCATGTGGAGAGAGGGGACCAGGCTCCTGCCTAGCAACTGGGTTGCACCGAGGAGATCGCTGAGGTGAGGTTTGTGCAAGGAACAGTCACACCAGGGTGGCCAAAGCACAGAGTAGTGCACAAGGCCAGACCTTGCAGCTCCTTTAAGCAATGAGGAGGACAATGAATTCACTTGAAACACATCAGAATCAGCCAACTACTTGCAGGATGGTTTAATGGGAGCTATCTGAACATAAAAATATCCAGAATGGAACTCTGCCCAACGTATTTATGAATTAACCTAAAAGATGATCTCACCAGAGTGGATATGGAAAGGCATTGGCCCTGGATTCAAAGTTCCTCAATTCCCCAAATGGACTGACCTCTTCCTTTTTTTAATCTTTCCTTTTATTTTTCTTTAATTTTTTCCTTAATAAAGTATAGCTGATTTACAATATTTAGTTAGTTTTAGGTACACAGCAAAGTGATTTAGTTATGTGTATATGCNTCCTCAATTCCCCAAATGGACTGACCTCTTCCTTTTTTTAATCTTTCCTTTTATTTTTCTTTAATTTTTTCCTTAATAAAGTATAGCTGATTTACAATATTTAGTTAGTTTTAGGTACACAGCAAAGTGATTTAGTTATGTGTATATGCATGTATTTTTTCAGATGATTTTCCACTATACATTGTTATAAAATATTCAGTATTGTTTCCTGTGTTATACAGTAAGTTTTGGTTGCTTATCTGTTTTATGTATAGTAGTTTGTGTTGTTAATCCCATACTCCTGATTTATTTTTCCCCTGGTTCTCTTTTCACTTGTATAACGGTACGTTTTTTCTGTGGGTTGACTCCTTCTGAGTATCTGATTTGGACTGGGACCAAGTCTGACCTGCATCAGGACGCTCAGCCTTAGTTTCTTCATATCTGGGATAGAGATAATTATAGTACTGAACATTTCACTGAATAATATTCATATGTTATAAAAGTTGAGATTATATCCCCTTATTCCATGATATTCAGACCTTTTTTATAAATCACATTTATCTGTTGCCATCCCTAATCTTTAAGCACAGCTTTTCGCCTGCAGTGTGGGAGGTCTGGATTCAATCCCTGGGTTGGGAAGATCCCTTGGAGAAGAGAAAGCTACCCACTCCAGTATTCTGGCCTGGAGAATCCCATGGACTACAGTCCATGGACTTGCAAAGAGTCAGACACGACTGAGCAACTTTCACTTTCACTTTTCTCTTTCAAAAGAGAGGGAAGGAGGGGACTTGCTTGGCAGTCCAGTGGTTAAGGCCTCTTGCTTCCAGTACTAGAGTCATGGGTTTGATCTATGGTGGGGGAACTAACATCCTGAATGCCACACAATGTGGCCAATTATTTTTTAAAAAACTAAACCAAAATAGAGGAAAGAAACTGAAAAAATCAAATAGTACAACTGTCCATGGTGACATATGAGTATGACTTGTGTAGCATTGAGAATAACAGTCACCTTGCCTGGGCTAGCCAATCTGTACACAGTTTCCCACTTAGAGGTCACAAGAACTCAACAAGGCACATGATAATTTGTTTTCCTTTACAAATAAGGATATGAGTCAAAGGAAATTTATGTGATTTGCCCATGATCACTTATCTATAAAATGACAGTCAGAACTCACATCAATAGACTCTGGAGTCCAATGTCTCACACATAAAACTCCTCATGGGCAAGAACTATTACATTTAGTAATATAGTCTATACATTGTGGACCCATCAAATTTTATTAATATGGCTATATACTGCATTCAAAACTACTTGCAGTAATCATGGCAGCCTGATATTTTTAAAAACAGCTTTATTTAGGTATCACTGGTATAAAATGCTACATGTATTTACTGTACACAATTTGATGAGCTTGGTCCTATGTGTGCACTCATGAAAGCATCATTTTCAAGATAATAAACATGTCTATCACCTCCAAGTTTCCTGGTGCTCCCCACTCCTTTTTTGTTTGTGGTTAAAAACTATGCAAAAATCAATATAAGAAACCAGATTCAAAAGCATTAGAATATTTTCCCATATATCAAAGACTCTGTGCTACAAACACTGACAAATGCTTTCATAGTCATCTGAAATAAAACATGAACATTAGGTACAAATGTATAGAGAAAATGAATGCTTTAATAAAGACACATAAGGATTACATATCCCCACTTAAACTTGCTTGAGAAACACTTTAGGACAAGAAATATTGTTCAAGTTTCACATCTGACTAAACAAAATTGAGTGGGTTAAATCCCACTCAATTTTGTTTAGTCAGATGTGAAAAAATACAGAGTTAATTGACAGGTAAGATCTCCATGTACCAGAATCCAGTTATCAAGTCACCAAAAACTAGTGAGACAAACCAAAGGCAAAAAACCCCAAGACACATATTAATCAAATTAACAAAGATCAAACACAAAAAACAAATATTAAAAGCAGCAAGGGAAAAACAACAAATAACACACAAGGGGATTCTCATAAAGATAAGAGCTGATCCTTCAACAGAAACTCTTCAGGCCAGGAAGGAATGGCAGGACATATTTAAAGTGATGAAAGAAAATAACCTACAGCCCAGATTATTGTACCCAGCAAGGATCTCATTCAGATATGAAGGAGAAATCAAAAGCTTTACAGACAAGCAAAAGCTGAGAGAATTCAGCACCACCAAACCAGCTCTCCAACAAATGCTAAAGGATCTTCTCTAGACAGGAAACACAAGGGTGTATAAACTCAAACCCAAAACAATAAAGTAAATGGCAATGGGATCATACTTATCAATAATTACCTTAAACGTAAATGGGTTAAATGCCCAAAAGATAAAGACTGGCTGCATGAACACAAAAATAAGACCTCTATATATGTTGTCTACAAGAGACCCACCTCAAAACAGGGGGCACATACAGACTGAAAGTGAAGGGCTGGAAAAAGATATTCCATGCAAATAGAGACCAAAAGAAAGCAGGAGTAACAATACTCATATCAAATAAAATAGACTTTAAAACAAAGGCTGTGAAAAGAGACAAAGAAGGACACTACATAATGATTAAAGGATCAATCCAAGAAGAAGATATAACAATTATAAATATATATGCACCCAACATAGGAGCACCACAATACATAAGACAAATGCTAACAAGTATGAAAGGGGAAATTAACAATAACATAATAATAGTGAGAGATTTTAATACCCCACTCACACCTATGGATAGATCAACTAAACAGAAAATTAACAAGGAAACACAAACTTTAAATGATACAATAGACCAGTTAGACCTAATTGATATC
>SJYX01017735.1:473866-535180 GCA_006410675.1 Oreotragus oreotragus | reverse complement strand
TTCCTGCATGTGACTGGTGATAGAAGCAAGATCCGATGCTGTAAAGAGCAATATTGCATAAGAACCTGGAATGTCAGGTCCATGAATCAAGGCAAATTGGAAGTGGTCAAACAAGAGATGGCAAGGTTGAATGTCGACATTCTAGGAATCAACGAACTAAAATGGACTGGAATGGGTGAATTTTACTCAGATGACCAAAAAGAAGAGTGCACCAGAATCCAACCTGGTGAGGGGAGAAGACGGTGGATGTGATCACATCTTGTTTTCAGAGCCAAAAGTGATCTCTTGTGTCTGGCGACACCATCCTGTGACTTGAGTTGGGGGTATTGAGGTTGTGCTGTGAGGTCTGTGCCTAAAAGGTGACTGCAGTATAGTGCTGGCGGCAAGATTCACTATGGCTTTATTCCTGGTGTTTCTGACTCTGCACGTTCCCCATTTGCTTTTCTGGCTCTCCCAGTGATTCCTTTAAATGAGCTGATGCGAGTGTATTGTTTGTCAATCACATAGTTGATATCGGGATAACGTAAGGCAACAGGCAGTGGGGGCATCTGAGGACCAGTTCTGTGACGAGAGGTGGGGTTTTTCTCCTGGCTGTGTGCCTCCACGCCTTGGTCTCTGATCCTTTTGGGCATCTCTGAGCTTAACAGTATTCTTTAAAATCATCTCTTTTCTAATTACCTATATATGGCTTTGGCTGTTTGTTGAAAGATGCTGGAAATGCTGAAAATGAAAGATATTGAGAGATGTTACTGCTGAAAGATGTAGTTATAAGTAGGAGTGAAATCACAAAGTGACAAATATGTTGCTTATTAAAAGTATCCTTGTATAATTTTTTATTATTCATCATGTAATATTAACTTTAAATTTTAGACTAACGGAAACTATGCTGCTGCTAAGTCAGTCGTATCTGACTCTGTGCAACCCCATAGATGGCAGCTCACCTGGGATCTTATATCTAGATCTAATTAGAAATTAATTATTTATGCCTGGCAAAAAAATGGACATTTATAGGTCTCTAAGAAAATACTGACTAGATACTTTACAATGAAATTTCACACAGGTTCAAAAATGAGTTAACATCTCTTGTCAGATAGTAATGTTTCAAGGATTTTATTTCTGGAANTAGAAATTAATTATTTATGCCTGGCAAAAAAATGGACATTTATAGGTCTCTAAGAAAATACTGACTAGATACTTTACAATGAAATTTCACACAGGTTCAAAAATGAGTTAACATCTCTTGTCAGATAGTAATGTTTCAAGGATTTTATTTCTGGAAAATATTTTGATTAATCTTTTTGTCTAGATGTTTAAAATTTATGCTCACTTATTATGAGATTATCATGGGATAGTTAACAAGTATCAAAAGATTTCACAGAAATATAATTATATTCATATCTGTTTATAAAACCATTTTGGTTCATATATTATTTTTAGAACATGAAATATTATATATACTAGCGGTTTGATTTTTTAAAGTTTATATAATCATATTAAAATATTTTTTCTGAGGTTTCTCTTAGTAATTTTGTTTTTCTAAAGAACGTGTGCATAAAAGATGCAATATCCTTTAAAGTAAATTAGGTTTTTTTTTTTCTTTTTTGCCTTCCTGTAGTTCAAATAATATGAAGATAATTTAAATTCCAATTATAAATTTAAGTATAGTTATCAATTTTGAAAATCTCTCTCAAATGTAGAACAAATGGATTAGGCCAGAATATTAAGAATTTAAAGAATGTCCTTTGTTGCATACATTTAAGTGTTCACTGTCCTTACAGCCTAATGCTCGAAACAAAGTTACAAATTTTTAAAATAAAGCTATGCTAAATAAAATCCAAGCATCACATTGCTATTAAATAAATTTTAATGAATTGCCTATTCTGTCACTTCTCTGACTAAATTGTACCCTTTTACATAATAAAATGTATAATTTTCTTTTCAGTTCAGTTCAGTTCAGTTCAGTCGCTCAGTTGTGTCTGACTCTTTGCGACCCCATGAATCGCAGCATGCCAGGCCTCCCTATCCATCACCATCTCCCGGAGTTCACTCAGACTCACATCCATCGAGTCCGTGATGCCATCCAGCCATCTCATCCTCGGTCGTCCCCTTCTCCTCCTGCCCCCAATCCCTCCCAGCATCAGAGTCTTTTCCAATGAGTCAACTCTTCGCATCAGGTGGCCAAAGTACTGGAGTTTCANCCAAAGCAAAAACAATATCCAGTTGTGGATGTGACTGGTGATAGAAGCAAGGTCCGATGCTGTAAAGAACAATATTGCAAAGGAACCTGGAATGTCAGGTCCATGAATCAAGGCACATTGGAAGTGGTCAAACAGGAGATGGCAAGGGTGAATGTCGACATTCTAGGAATCAGCGAACTAAAATGGACTGGAATGGGTGAATTTAACTCAGATGACCATTATATCTACTACTGCAGACCGGAATCCCTTGGAAGAAATGGAGTAGCCATCATGGTCAACAAAAGAATCCAAAATGCAGTACTTGGATGCAAGCTCAAAAACGACAGAATATCTATATATACAGACATCTAAATATATCTACACACACACACACACACACACACACACACACACACACACACACACTGGAATACTCTTCAGCCATTAAAAAGAATGAAATAATGCCATTTTTAGCAACATGAATGGACATGGAGGTGATCATACTAAGTGAAGTCAGTCAGATAGAGAAAGATAAATAGCATATGATATCACTCATATGCAGACTCTAGAAAAGGATTGCTACAAATGAACTTATTTATAATACAGAAATAGACTTAGAGAATGAACTTATGGTTACCCAGGAAGAAGGGTAGGGGTGGGTGGATTCAGAGTTTGGGATGGACATACACACACTGCTATATTTAAAATAGATAACCAAGAAGGTCCTACTGTATAGCACAGAGAACTCTGCTCACTATTCTGTAATAACCTAAATGGGAAAATAATTTGAAGAATAATAGATATATGTATAACTCAATCATTCAGCTATCAACTGAAACTAACACAACACTGTTAATCAACTATACTCCAATATAAAATAAAAATGAAAAAACCTAAGAAAACATATTAGCAAGAGGTCAAAATGCAAATATACTTCCAGCCACATTCTCTTACAACTACTGTGATAAGATGTGACATAAATGGTCTTCCACAGGGGGTGAAAGAATAATGATTATAGCTGAGGACTCCCATGTCACAAACACCACATACCCATGAATGTATGATACAATTTGGTGAGGTGGTAGAATGTTGAAATTAAGCCCACAGTATTCAGAGCACCACCCCCACATTTTATTAGCTCTGTGATATTTGTAAATTTAATAAAGCTCTCTGTGCCTGTGTAAAATGGGGGTAGAATTTTCCTTATCTGGTTCTTTCAAGTATCACATGTAAATACAAACAAAAAATTTGGCTTGGCACCTAATTATGACAATATCAATGTTTATCCTTGTTATTACTGAGTATCTCACTCTCCCGAAGTTGTAAAAGCACTAATGTAGGATTTGTGTTAAACAACTAAAAAAAAACAAACAAAATCACTCCTTGGTAGGAGTTATACACACAGCACACATACATAGGCATGCACACACTAGGTTATCACATTGGCATTGGTCTCTTGACTTCAGGGAGCATCTTTATGTTATTCTGAATTCTCAGTCAGGTGTTTTACATGTGTCTGTTTCATTAGTATTGGTTTCTGGAGATCTACCTTTTTCTTTTTTTTTTTAATTAAATTTTAGTTGCCCTGGCTCTTCATTGTTTCACACCAGCTTTATAGTTGCAGCCAGCCGGGGCTACTCTCTAGTTGCGGTGTGCAGGGCTTCTCATTGTGGTGGTTTCTCTTGTTGTGGAGCATGGGCTCTAGGGCATGTGGATGCGGTAGTTGTGGCACATGGGCTTAGTGGCTCTATGGCATGTGGGCTTCTCCCAGACCAGGAATCAAATCTGTGTCTCCTGCATTGGCAGGTGGACTCTTTGACCCACTGTACCACCAGGAAATCCTAACTTTTATTTTTATTTGTAACATATTTCCCTGTTTCTTTGCCTCACTGTTGAGCTCTGCACATTAGACAAGAGTCACCTTTCCCAGTCTTCACAGATGGGTCTTGTGAAGGAGAAGACAATCCTCTCAGCCAGAGATGTAGGCTATTTCACAAGCCTTTGTGGTACTCCAAAGCACTGTCTTTTTCTTAGCAGCCGTTGGCCTCTCGAATCTGAGAGGTCCCATTAGTGCTCTAAGACAGGCAGAACTGAAATTTGTCCCTTGAAGAGCAGCAGGGAACGCTAGGATTCTGGCAGTGCAGTCCAACTCCTTTGATCCTCAGGGGAAAAGCTTGGATCTGGAGTGTGTCACTGTTTGCTCTGCCCTGCACTGGGCAAGGAGCGTGTGCCCCCAAGATCCTTCCAACTGCTGCTTTGCTCCCAGTGGCCTCCAGGGCCTGGCATTTGTCAGGCCCTCTTGTTCTCAGGGATAGGCAAGCTAGAAGTCAGATTCTTGGGTAGCAGAAAGAAATGCTGGGGTGCTAAATGTGCAGGCAGAGTCCTTTCAGGGAGAACTTCGTGGCTGAGCTGTATTGGCTGCTCTCTGTGCTTGGTCAGGGGAGGAGCTGTGGGAGGAGCCTGCCTGCTCTTTTGAAACTATCACTTTGTTCTCCCAGGGAGTAGCCTATGCCAGCACTGTCATTATCTAGAGACAGATGAGTTAGGAGCCGGATCCTTCGGTACAGATCCCTGAGGGAAAGCACTGGGGTGGGGTGGGGGGTCGTGCAGCAAATATATAATCAGACATAAGATATATTACTGATGAGAGGCAGATTCCCCAGGAAACAAATGAGGCTTCAGTATCATCAGGGCCTCTCAACTGCACCGACTCTTGGGAGTGCTGGGCGTTTTGGGTAAGTTGTAGAACGTTCTAGATGGGGAGAGGAAGCCAGCTTTCCAACAGGAAACCAGTCTATTGAAGCATTGCTGGCAAATTTCCTATTTTTTCTCAGAGACAGCAATCTGAATTTCCAAGAAAACCAACAAGCACTGTTATTTTTTTTCTCATTATAAATAATGATTCAACATTCTACCTAATTTTGTATTCACAGTCCTGTATCATTATCCTTATAGAAGCACCCAAAAATTGCACAAACTTCAGATCCCACAAAATCTAGACCCAAACTTGCAACTGACCTCTTGGCTTTTGCATTAATTTGTATAATTTGTTCTCAAACCCCTTCTCCATCCTGCACATTTAATTTTTGTTGGTCTGCCCAATTCTAATTTATGGGAGAAAGGTAAATATTCCCCAACGATTTATCTTTCATCAATCAGTGGAAGTTTATGTAAATTAGGACTACAGATTTGATTTGGAACATCAGTGAAAGAGCTACTGTTCTATGTTTAAAACTGTATTATATTCAAACTGGTGTTTAAGTGAACATATATATTCATTACAAGTAGAACTTATATCTCCAAGACCATATCACATGTGGATCAATGATAGCCTTTCATGCTTGTTTCATTCTTTCTTGGTAAGGACTAGCACATGGCAACAAAATATTTCTCTACTCTTTTTGATTGCATAGCTATTGACCCTGATTGATTTCTTATGGTGGTCAGCTTACAGTGCTTCCCATTCTAGGCACTGAGGCAGGAACATGGAAAATTCAGCTGCTACAAAATAAGACTGTTTTCTTTTATCATCATCATCGTACACTAAAAACTAGCATGTATACCATATATAATGCATTTAAGGAATAATGAAGTGATCAATGCCAATTGCTAGCCAACACTGTGATTAAAGAAAGATGCTCTGCTTCATGCTGTGCAAATTTTGGTGGTTCCAGGATTTCAAGGAAAAAAATGGCAGCATGGGAGAACCCAGCTTCTTCCACCTTCCCTCCTGTATCAATGGCTAAACAGCTAAGCATTAACCAAAACAACTCTCAGAGACCTCTAGAGTCCACTTAGGAAGTCTGAGCAACAAAGTAGGACCAAAAAACTGAGACTAATTGCACAAGAAGGAAAAGAGGACAATTTCACTTTGCCTGTATCATCCCATCCCCCAAGCCGGCACTGTTCAGGGTCAGGAAGGAACTTCGCAGCTAGAAAACGTTCTTCCAGTCAGGACAAGAAGAACAGGGTGACTGCCCAGCTTCTCAGGACATTGTGTGAACGTCCTTTGGTTTCATTCAACCCAGGCTGGCAAAGGTGATATGGTACTGAGCCTGCGAAAAACAAGCAGGGAAAGTAGAGGCCAGCCACCATTAGCTGACATGCAGCAGGAATGATCCTCACTTGCAGATACCTGTTCTTCAGACAAACTCAGATATCACCACTTATTGTTTTTTAAGAAAAGTAGACCATTTATTAAATAAAATTTTTAATTGAATTTGTTACAATACTACATCTGTTTTATGTTTTTTGTTTGTTTGTTTGCTTGACTGCGAAGCATGTGAGATTTTAGCTCCCTGACCAGGAATTGAACTCACACCCCCGCCTTGGAAGGCGAAATCTTAACCCTGGACTTCTAGGAATGTCTGAGATTTCACCACATATAAAGCTGAAGGCCAGCACAACCACCAGAGATGCCTGAAAATCTCTCCAGCTCCTGCTCCACAGGCTTCCACATTTGCAGATGCCAGGTGCCCAAGTCCCTCCTGGCTCCTTTCCCACACCACCCCCCTCCAAGTGGAGACTAGAAACTTAGAAACTGCTGGCAGAAATCCAGAGTCTCTGTGACCATGCCAGTGTAAGATATTAACTTCCTGAATTCCTCTCCACATCCATTGGAGCTCGGGAGCCACACTGGCAGCCAGATCTGGCTTCAGCAGCTATGAAAGTGAAGGCACCAGCCTTGGAGTCCCTGGCTGAACTCTACCATTGGGCCTGCCTCTAGTGCTAAACTGTTAGCCATGCATTTGCACACCACTGGCCTGATGCTTGTCACCAGCTTACACTTCTGTGTGTATGCCTGGAGGGAGAGTGTACAAGCACACGGGAACACACAGGACCCTGGCAGCTGCTTTTCAGTTCAGATCAGCCCCTGTCTTCTTTCATTGACTGGCAGCATATGCCCACCTGTAGCTAGCCCCTCCAGTGGTACACTTGCATGCCACTGAGCCAAACTTCTACCATGGAATTGTACTGCCATGCACACCCAGGGTGGTAAAAGATCAGTTGCTCAGTTGTATCTGACGCTTTGCAACCCCATGGACTATAGCCCACCAAGGCTGTTCTGTCCATGGGATTTCCCAGGCAAGAACACTGGAGCGGGTTGCCATTTCCTTCTCCAGAGGATCTTCCCAACCCAGGTATTGAGCCTGGGTCTCCTGCATCACAGNTGACGCTTTGCAACCCCATGGACTATAGCCCACCAAGGCTGTTCTGTCCATGGGATTTCCCAGGCAAGAACACTGGAGCGGGTTGCCATTTCCTTCTCCAGAGGATCTTCCCAACCCAGGTATTGAGCCTGGGTCTCCTGCATCACAGGCAGATTCTTTACCATCTGAGCTACCAGGGAAGCCCCAGGGTGATGGTGTACATTCGTAGGAGAGCATGGCAACAGCCAGTGAGCCGATAGTGGACCCAGGCCCTTGCTACCTGCCCTGGCCCCCAAACCATCACTATTAATGTGTCTGCAACTGGCCCCTGTCACAACATAAGTACCTACAGATGACCTCCACAGCTGTGTGTGGACTACAGCAGCCTGAGCTACAGAGACTTCATGGCCTCCTCAGACCACTGTCACCACACGCCTCTGCACTTGGTGCCCTGCATCACTAGACCTCAGGTGACAGCATGAGCCAGCGTGGTCCCACCCACAGGTGAAAGTCTTCTCTTACTGAATTCAATCTATAAAGTCTAGAGGAAGTGACTGCTGCTTCAAATGTGCAGACATCCGTGTAGACTACAGAGATTACAAAGAATCAGGGAAATGTGTTAAAAATGTGTTCCAAAAGAATACAGTAAACCTCCAGTAATTGGTCCCAAAGAAATGAAGATTTGGGAATAATCCAGCAGAGATTTCAAGGTAATCATTCTACAGATGCTCAGAGAGAGACAAGAGAATATGGATTAACAATTTAATGATATCAGAAAATTATACAATAAAAATGAGACATTCCACAAAGAGATACAAAACATAAGAAAAATGAAATAGGAAATTTGGAGCTTAATACAATGACTGAACTGAAAAGGTCAATACAGAGCTTCAACAGTAGACCTGGACAAGCAACACACAGTATAAAGAGGAATAAGACAGAAACTAAAATTACCCAATCAGAGATACAAAAAGGAAAAACAATGAGAGGGAATGATGAAAGCCTACACAACTTATGAGATACCATCAAAAGAAACTGCAAGGACTATTGCAGTCCCAAAAGGAGAAGAAGGAGAAAAGGGAGTAGAAAGTTTCCCTTTAAAAAAATAATGGCTAGGAAATTCCCAAACCCACAGAGAGATTTGAACAACCAACTTAGTGAACCTGTGACCTCCAATTTTTGATCTGAAATGATCTTTTCCAAGACACAATAATAAAACTGTTGAAAGACAAAGAGTTTAAAAAGCAGCCAGAGGGGAAAAAAATCTCATAGAAGGGAACCCCAAATAGGCTATCAGAGGATTTCCTTAACAGAGACCTTGAAGGCCAAAAGAGAATGGGATGATATAGTCAAACTTCCGAAATAAAAAAAAAAAATGCCATCCAAAAATACTTTATTCAAGAAAGTTCTCCTTCAGGATTTAAGTCCAAATAAAGGTTCTTCCACATAAACAGAAGCTGAGAATTCCTCAACACTAAATCTGCCTTATAAGAAATGCTAAAGTAGTTTGAGCTGTAGCAAAAGGATGTTATTTATAACATGAAAACATATGCAAGACAGCAAAAGAGATACAGATGTGTAGAGCGGACTTATGGACTCTGAGAGAGAAGGAGAGGGAGAGGGAGAGGGTGGGATGATTTGGGAGAATAGCATTGAAATTTGTATACTATCATGTAAGAAATGAATTGCCAGTCTATGTTCAATGCAGGATGCAGGATGCTTGGGGCTGGTGTATGGGGATGATCTGGAGGGATGATGTGGGGTGGGAGGTGGGAGGGNATGGGGTAAGGAGATACCCAGCATCATTACATTATTCAAAGGTGTATTGCTTTGTCCTGATAATAACACCAAGATTGATGTTTCCTGGAAAGTATATTTATTAATATCCATAATGTTGAGTGAGAAAAAATTCTAAGGGCACATCTTTCTTTTCCCAGTTGAAAGAAGGTAAGATTAAGTAAGAAAATTGGTAGAGTCATTTTAACAAAGAGTTCAAGACTTTGTGTCTCAGTTAAGTTGAAAAAATCTCATTCACTTGCATTTCAGATGTGTATAAGAGACAGGTGTTGCACTGATGTGGGGTGGGAGGTGGGAGGGGGGTTCATGTTTGGGAGTTCGTGTAAAAAAATAAATAAATACAAAAAAAATAAAAAAAAAATTAAAAAAAATAAATAAAATAAAATAAAAAAAAGAAAACATATGAAAATGTACCATACACTGGTAAAATTAAGATACTCAGATAATGAATACCATAATACTGTAAGATGGTGAAGTATTAATTAATTGTAGTATAAAGGTCTTTTATAATACTTTATCTTTTACCTACAGCTACAATTAGTGTGAAAAACACTATTGGCCTTCTTTTTATCAAAGTCTTGCCATGTTCTGAAGTCTTTTCTAGGCTTCTTGGTAGAAGAACATATACCAAAACAGAAAGGTTTATAAAATGCAAATAGAAATCCTCTGGAGAATAAATCATAGCATACCCCGATTCCTCTGTTTGCCTTTAAAGATGTGAAGATCTGAGAGAATATATAAAACCTAAGCACTGTCTCTTATACACATCTTAATGTAAATAGTGACAGTAAAATTTAAAGGGGGGGGCAAAAGGATAGAGTTTTGTCTGCATTTGAAGTTTATTTGTTATCAGCATAAAACAGATTATTCTATATAAGTTTTATGTAAGCCTCATAGGAACTATTGACAAATAGCAAAAAGCTAAAATAGATTTCCAAAATGTACAGAGAAGGGAATCAAAGCATACCACTACAGAATAATTATCAATTTAAAAAGGAAGGCAACAGGAAAGGAAGAAAAGAAAACCAGAACTATAAAAACATTCAGGAAACAATAAGATGTATTAGCACCGCTTATTAACCAATACTCTAACTTTTAATTGAATTTTCCAATCAAAAGGCACAGAGTGGCTGGATGGACAAACAAACAAACAATTTAGGACTCATCTCTATGTTGCCTTCATTATACTCACTTCAGCTTTAAGGACACACATAGGCTCAAACCGAAGGGATGGCAAAAGGTATTCCATCAAAGCAGATACTTTGATTCCATCAAAGAGAGCAGAGGTAGCTCTACTTATATCATTCTATCATGAAAATGGGGTGAATTCAATAAGAAGATACAATAATCACAAAAAGTATGTACCGACACTGAAAACAGCTAAATACATTAAGCAAGTAGTAACAGATTCATGGGGTTGCAAAGATACAGACACACCCAAGCAACAGTGTGTGCATGCATGCGTGTGCACGTGCACGCACACACACACACACACACACACACACACACCATATCCAAAGGGAGAAATAGACAACAATCTAACTTTAATATTTATAGGAGAGTGAGTGATAGAGAGTGACAAAGATTGAGAAAGAGGAGAAGGAGACTAGAAGTTCAAACAATGCGGGCAATTCAGTCTACCATTCCAATAAACACATATCGTAGAGGAAGAATAAGAAGAGAAGCATGAATATGCTGATACACTGGCTGGTCCTAGTTCAGACCTTCCTTCCATAAAGTTTTGAGTGTGATTTTAGGATTTAAAGATGTATAGTTTTCAGGGCTTCCCTGGTGGTCCAGAGGTAAGAGTCTGCCCACCAATGCAGGGGACATGGGTTCGATCCCTGATCCAGGAAGAACCCACATGCTGCGGAGCAACCAAGCCCATGCACCACAACTACTGAGCCTGCTCTCTCGAGCTCACAAGCCACAACTATTGAGCCCACACACTACAACTACTGAAGCCCGTGTGCCCTAGGGCCCATGCTCCACAACAACAGAAGGCACCACAATGAGAAACCCACACAGCAATAAAGAGTAACCCCCACTCACTGCAACTAGGGAAAGCCTGTGGGTAGCAACACAGACCCAGAACAACCAAAAACAAATAAATATTTTAAAAGATGTGTATTTTCATACAATATACCATCTGAAAGCCAGTCAGCACTTCATTTCATGCTCAAGAAACAGAAATCTACTGCCATGCTTAGAAAAAAATCATGGGTTGGATTTTTAAGGTAGTTTTTAGCCCTAATGTGTCGCCTTCCTAAGGAATGAATGTCCAAGTGTCATTTTGACTTAATATAATGTCTTTTGTTCCTCACTCTTATACACAGAGAATGTCACCTGCTACTTCAGTAAACAAAGGATATCACAGCCATAACATCATCAGCCACTGCAGCTGTCTCAATGTTGCACCCTGAAGGGCATTCAGGACAGAGAAAAATTGGATACTGGCTTTAGATAGTCAGGATGCATATCAAAGGAATAATTCTAATGAGTCTAGACTCATGTCTTTTCTCATATACAAAAGTACTACAATAATTAACTTGAAATGTTTATTTGTGATTAGCAGTAATCTTTGAATGTTCAACTACATATTGCATTTATCCCCAACAAAAACTCCTCTATATCCTGGGTCCTCCCTTATCTCTTTGGAGCAGTTTCTCAGAGCTGTCTGAGAGGCTGAATCCCAGGCTACAGTCCTCAGTAAGATCATCATATAGAACATAACTCTCAACTTTTAGGATAAGATTCCTGCCAGTTCAAGGTTTAGATAGGCACCTTCTGAGCTGGGAGAATGTAGATAGCTGGGAGAATGTAGACACCATATTCCTCAATGAGTGAGCATACAGCTCCAGCCCCTACACTGGTATCACTAAGTATCACTATTCAATTCACCTCAATAGCAAAGACTTGATGACAATTCATGTCAAAATTGTAACTATATTTCTCTGTAACAATATAACTGTACAGAGTTTGACTGGACCTAGACCAAGAGAGTAACTGGGAACCCCTATCTGTTACTGTATCAAAGACAAGATTTTCTTGCAGAACTTACTGGGTCATCAGTTTAATTTAATTATAAGTTATGCACGCATAAGACAGCCCCGTAGATATGCATGTTGTCTTAAGCAAAGTCAGACATCTAATCATTTTACTGAGAGTATTCGCCAACTCTTTTTACTAGGCCAAATCTCAGGTATGGAAAATTAATTAGCTCATTAGACGTCTCATCATAAAATGCACTTACTTTCCCCATCTGTGAAAGGAATCTCTCCTGTGTATTTAATTTTTACCTTTTCCCCATTTGCGCTCCCATTTTGTTCTCCTCTGTAGCTTGCCCCCTCTAAATACATGTGACCTATTACAAAACACACGGACTCTGTTAAACCAATTAGTATGTATTTTTAGGTATTAGTGTGTGTGTACCCATGAACAACTATCTTTTAAATTTTGAACATCAGGAATTTCAGGTTTCTGTGTAGACATCTGGGTAGAGGTAAAACTAAAGAACTGGATACATGAATTTCAAAATCAGAAGAGCGATATTAGCTACAGGTAACACTGAGGATTAATCAACTTATAAGTGACAGGCGGACATCAGGGGCGAGTGCAGGATGAGAAAAGATACATATGCATGGAATAGTGCAGTGAGTTTAAGATGGTGCTACACAGGCTCTATGGCGAGGTACACATCCATAGTAAAATATGAAATTGATGAATTCTGCATACTTAAGACCAAAGCAGATATTACAATCTAAGATGATGGCTTATATTAGGTTTAAATAATTTATTTTCTAAGATTTCAACTGAATATTTGAAGGACATAGCATCAGCAAATTTGACATGTTACAGCCTAATCAAGCAAATAATTGCTTACAAAATCTATTTTGGAAAACTATTTTTCTGATGGAAAAGCTGTAAATGGATGATCAAGTGATTTTCCTAAGATTTGGGATAAATATCAATTAAGTTAGCCCTCTGTCTTGCTTCTTCTTGGGTGATCAAAACCATCCCCAAGAAGAAGAAATGCAAAAAGGCAAAATGGTTGTCTGAGGAGGCCTTATAAATAGCTGAGAAAAGTGAAAGGCAAAGGAAAAAAGGAAAGATATATTCATCTGAATGCTGAGTTTGAGAGAGTAGCAAGGAGAGATAAAGAAAACCTTCCTAAGTGATCAATGCAAAGAAACAGAGGCAAACAATAGAATGAGAAAGACTAGAGATCTCTTCAAGAAAATTAGAGATACCAAGGGAACATATCACAAAAAGATGGGCACAATGAAGGACAGAAATGGTATGGACCTAACAGAAGCAGAAGATATTAAGAGGAAGTGGCAAGAATACACAGAAGAACTGTACAAAAAAGATCTTTATGACCCAGATAATCAAGATGGTGTGACCACTTACCTAGAGCCAGACATCCTGGAATGCAAAGTCAAGTGGGCCTTAGGAAGCATCGCTATGAACAAAGCTAGTAGAGGTGATGGAATTTCAGGTGAGCTATTTTAAATCCTAAAAGATGATGCTGTGAAAGTACTGCACTCAGTATGCCAGCAAATTTGGAAAACTCAGTGGCAACAGGACTGGAAAAGGTCAGTTTTCATTCCATTCCCCAAAAAAGGCAATGCCAAAGAATATTCAAACTACCGCACAATTGCACTCATCTCACATGCTAGCAAAGTAATGTTCAAAATTCTCCAAGCTAGGCTTCAACCATATGTGAACTGTGAACTTCCAGGTGTTCAAGCTGGTTTTAGAAAAGGCAGAGGAACCAAGATCAAATTGCCAACATCCGTTGGATCATCGAAAAACAAGAGAATTTCAAAAATATCTACTTCTGCTTCACTGACTACGCTAAAGCCTTTGACTGTGTGGATCACAACAAACTGTGGAAAATTCTTTTTATTTATTTATTTTTTTTACTTTACAATATTGTATTGGTTTTGCTATACTTCAACATGAATCCACCATGAGTGTACATATGTTCCCCATCTTGAACCCCCCTCCCACCTCCCTTCCCATACCATCCCTCTGGGTCATCCCAGTGCACCAGCCCCAAGCATCCTGCACCCTGCATCAAACCTAGACTGGCGATTCATTTCTTATTTGATGTTATACATGTTTCAATGCCATTCTCCCAAATCATCCCACCCTCTCCCTCTCCCACAGAGTCCAAAGGACTGTTATATACATCTGTGTCTCTTTTGCTGTCTCGCATACAGGGTTATCGTTATCATCTTTCTAAATTCCATATATATGCATTAGTATACTGTATTGGTGCTTTTCTAAGAGAAGGGAATACCAGACCACCTCACCTGCCTCCTGAGAAATCTGTATGCAGGTCAAGAAGCAACAGTTAGAACTGGACATGGAACAACAGACTGGTTCCAAACTGGGAAAGGAGTATGTCAAGGCTGTATATTGTCACCTTGCTTATTTAACTTATATGCGGAATACATCATGCAAAATGACAGGCTGGATGAAACACAAGCTGAAATAAAGTTTTCAGGGTGAAATATCAATAACCTTAGATATGCAGATGACACCACCCTTATGGCAGAGAATGAAGAGGAACTAAAGAGCCTCTTGATGAAAGTGAAAGAGGAGGGTGAAAAAGTTGACTTAAAATTCAACATTCAGGAAACTAAGATCATGGCATCTGGTCCCATCACTTCATGGCAAATGGCTGGGGAAACAATGGAAACAGTGATAGACTTTATTTTCTTGGGCTCCAAGATCACTGCAGGTGGTGACTGCAGCTATGAAATTAAGAGATGCTTGTTCCTTGCTAGAAACGCTATGACAAAATTAGCATATTAAAAAGTAGATACATTACTTTGCCAACAAAGGTTCATCTAGTCAAAGATATGGTTTTTCCAGTAGTCATGTATGGCTATGAGAGTTCGACCATAAAGAAGGCTGAGCACCAAAGAACTGATGCTTGTGAACTGTGGTGTTGGAGAAGACTCTTGAGAGTCCCTTGGACTGCAAGGAGATCCAACCAGTCCATCCTAAAGGAAATCAGTCCTGAATATTCATTGGAAAGACTGATGCTGAAGCTCCAATGCTTTGGCCACCTGATGTGAAGAACTAACTCACTGGAAAAGACCATGATAATGGGAAAGATTGAAGGCAGGAGGAAAAGGGGATGACAGAGGATGAGATGATTGGATGGCCTCCCTGACTCGATGGACATGAGTTTGAGCAAGCTCCAGGTGTTGGTGATGGACAGGGAAGCCTGGCGTGCTGCAGTCCATGTGGTTGCAAAGAGTAAGACAGGACTGTGTGACTGAACTGAACTCTGTCCTGCTTGTGTCTTTCCGAAGACTTGTAACGTGATCTAACTCCCTTAGTTGATTATATCATTGCTTTAAGAGTTGCAAGACTACCACTCATTCTCTTTAATGTTAGCTTAGATACCAGATTTCATAGAAAACCACTTAATATGTCCAAACAAAAGTGACCCACTCTTACTGCCAAATGATAAGGGTAGGGCTGGATAACATGGGGTCATGCCATTGCCACACTGACTTATCTCCTTCACTAATACATAGTTCTATCTGTAAAGGAAGACTCTAATTCTATACCATGCATTCCTAGTATGGAAAGTAGTGATGTTCCCTGCCTATTATAGGCTCTTTGGCTAAGAAAACAGCACACACACACACACACACACACTTACACCACAACAAAACAAGACAAAAAAAAAACACCAAAAAACACACACACACACAAAAAAACCAAACAAAAACAGTGATATCAAATCCACATGGCAAAAGGGCATTAAGAGCTTGTTAGCAATTTCCATGCAATGAGTGGGGTTCACTCAATGCTTTTCATTAACACACTAGCTGCTGAGGTTCCCAAAAACCCTGTGGAGAACATTCCATAAAGATGACACCATGAAAAGTGTGACTTCAAGTAGATGGAATTAATGCTGGTGTCATATGTTGGTTATGTTTCCTGCTTTTCATCATAATATTAAACATTAGGGCAATATTAAACAGGTGAGTGGCTTAAAGCTGTACAGGGATTACTTGTTTCATTGAGCTTTGCTTTACTGCACTTCACAGACACTATGTTTTCTACATACTGAAGGTTTGTTACAACCCTGCATTATCAGATTGATGGTTAGCATTGGTTAACAATAAAGTATTTTTTAAATTCAGGTATGTACATTTTTAAGACATGGCTCTTTTGCAACTGAATAGACTACTGTGTAGGGTAAACATAACTTTTATATACACTGGGAAACCACTTCCCCCCAGCCCCCCAAAAAGGGGTGTTAGTTGCTTTATTGTTGTGGTCAAACCTGCAATATCACCAAGGCCTGCCTGTACCAAGGGCCTAGAGAAACAACAACTTTAGCAAGTTCCTGGCAACATAGTTAAGTAGGGATTGGGATTTCAACTGGATCCTCAAGCTAGTTTCTATTTTCAGGTTGGCAAGTTTGGACAACAGGTGTTATGTTTATCATTGCGGATAGGAGTGAGACTCCCTCATCATGCCTGGCCTCACTGCATTGTGACAGAGTATATGGAGGCCTGAGAGGGACACCGACCAGAGAGAGGGCAGACCCCTGGAGTTCTCAGTTCAGTCCAGGTCCTGACACTGAAAACTGTGCCTGGAAGAACACCCAGAACTCAATAGTTTTTATGGATAGCTTACACTTGTTTCAGCAAAACTGAATGACAGAAGTGATTATCATTGATAATCAATTATCAGTGATTCATACTGTTACCATTAGATTTTATCCCCAAGAAGAATCAGGTGTTTAGCTAAGTGAGCGATTAGAATAACTTTCAATTTATCAAAGATTTTTCTGACCAAACTTAGCTTCTTTGTTTTATGTAAAGCTGTTTTAATATTTTTTAGAACACTTTTCTTCAGGAGTTAGCATGTGCTGTGGATAGAATATATATCCCCACAAAATCTACCACGTGAAGACAAAACAAAAAAATGGTTGTTTATGAACCAGGAAGAGGATGTTACCAAATACCCAATTTGTCAATGACTTAATTGTGGACTTCCCAGTCTTCAGAACTGTGAGAGATAATTGTTGCTTAAGCCATGTAGTCCATGGTAGTTTTGTTTCAGAAGTCCAAATGGACAAAACAGTATATTATTTTAGCATGTTACTCCAGAGTCAGAGAGATCTTGATTCAAATCTTGGTTCTATCATATTCCTGTAGTGTAGCTTTGGGCCTCACCTTTCTTTATCTAAAAGAAGATAAATGGTATCTCCCTATATGCTTCTCCTGACAATTAAAAGGTGGATATGATCAGGTATTATTTTAACTCTAATTGATATATTCACCTCTCCCACCTCTCTTTGAACTGCATTGCATATAGAATCACTCAGATTATTTACTTCTTTTGAGGTAAAACAGAAGTAAAATTTCACTAGTACCTAGCCATTGAAGTACCAGTGAAATTCATGAATTCTTCATACAATGTATGTGTTTTCTATCATAAATATCTGTATCAGAATTCTTCCAGCCACCCAGACAGAGCTGACTTTTAATGAATCAGATTAATATAGTCAATATAAAGTTTTTAAATATATCTGCTGATTATGGAGGATGATCAGTGACACAGGAGATAAGAGATAAGGACAGATGGGTGATGTTACATTTTGGCCGAGCGATCTTACAATGCACAGAGGGAGACAAGGATGGTTGAGGTTAAATAGGGACACAGAACAGGACAATCCTTTGGAGAAGGACAATCAGAAAATTTTTCATTGAGAAGGTAAAGTTCGAGTTGACTCTAGAATTCCAACTCATTAGCAGGACAAGGATGAAAGACATTTCTGGCACTGGTAATTGGATTTGCAAAATCATGGTGATATATGATGGCATGGAGGTTTGAAAGAATGAAGAGTATCCTGATACTTAGCAAAAAGGACATGAAGATGGATGGGGGAGTTGAAACAAGAGAAATAGGGCTAAATGACACTATCTTGAGAACACCCTTAAGGCATTTGCTTTTATCAGTCATCATCTGTGTGAACAATAATTATCCACAGCCTCAGACTGAGTATTCAATGGCAAAATCTGAACATACATGACAGAGAAGAAAAACATACTGACACCCATTATGTGTCAATCTCAAGACTAAGGACTAACACATGGTCATATTTAACTGACATAAAATGTATGAAGAATTCCATCCCCTTTCACACTGCCACAGATTAACTCACATGGAAAGATTCTGGGGTAAACAACACAAGGAGAGCTGTGATATCAGAGCTGTTTTCAGAATATCAATTTTGGTGGCTTAAAGACTTAAACACAAGACAAGTACCATAAAACTCCTAGAAGAGAATATAGGCAGAACATTCTGTGACATAAAGTATACCAATGTTTTCTTAGGTCTCCCAAGGCAATAGAAATAAAAACAAACAAAAAAAATGAATGGGACCTAATCAAACTTAAAAGCTTTTGCTCAGCAAAGGAAATCATAAACAAAATGAAAAGACAACAGAATGGAAGAAAGTATTAGTAAGTGATGCAATAGGCAAGGGTTTCATCTACAAAATACACGGACAACTCAGTAACAAAAAATACAAACAACCCAATTGAAAAATGGGCAAAAGACGTTAACAGACATTTTTCCAAAGAAGACATACAGACAGCCAATAGGCACATGAAAAGATGCTTGACATCACTAATTACCAGAGAAGTGCAAATCAAAAGTACAATGAGGTACCACTTCAGAATGGCCATCACATGGATGTGCAGAAAGGGAACCCTCCTACACTGTTGGTGGGAATCTAAGTTGATAAAGCCACCATGGAAAACAGTATGGAAGTTCCTCAGGAAACTGGAAATAGAGTTATCATGTGATCTACCAACAGTATACCTGGGCACATATGTGGACAAAACTATAATTCAACAATATTGAACATGAACCCCTATGTTCATAGCAGCACTGTTCACAATAGCCAAAAGATGGAAACAATCTAAATGTCCACTGACAGATGAATGGATAAAGATGAGGTATAATGGAATACTACTTGGTCTTAAAAAAAGAAGGAAATAATGCCATTTGCCACAACGTGAATGCAACTAGAGATTATCATACTAAGTGAAGCCAGAAATAAACAAATGCCATATGACATCATTTATAAGTGGAATATAAAATATGGCACAAATGAACCTATCTAAAAAACAGAAATAGACTCACGCATAGAGAATAGACTTGTGGTTGCCAAGGCAGCGGGGGATGGACTGGGAGTTTGGGGTTGGCAGAGGCAAACTATCATATTTAGAATGGATAAACAACATGGCCCTAATGTATAGCATGGGGAACTATATTAAATATTCTGTGAGAAACCATAATGGAGGAAAATATTATAAATGTATATATGTGTATAACTGAGTCACTTTGTTGTAAAGCAGAGATTGGCACAACATTGTAAATCAGCTATACTTCAATTTTAAAAAATAAATTATTTGTTGTAGTAGAGCCAGCACCACATAAAGATATTTAAGTTTATGCCCTGCTCTGTTTGGCATCCAATAAGTCAACCTCCCCTGACATATTTCCACTGTAAAACATGAAGGGATGGACCAAGTGATGTCTGCCATCATTTCCTGAAAAAAAAAAACAACAAAACTTTTTAGCTAGATTAAGAAAGAAGACTCAAATTAACAAAATTAAAAATTTCCCAACCAAAAAAGCCCAGGACCAGACTGGTTTCATTGGCTTAATGTTTAAATAGGTATTAATGACTACAGTTAGTAAAACTGTATTGTATACTTGAAATTTGCTAAGCAAGTAGGTCTTAAGTGTTCTAACTAAACCAAAAAAGAAAAATAATAACTATGTCAGTCTATGCGTGTGTTAATTAAATTGATTGTGGTAAGTTTCATAATGTACATACATATAAAATTATTCTGTTGTACACCTTAAATATATACAATTTATATGATTTGCCAATTATACTTCAATAAAGCTGGGAAAAGAATTAATGCTGATCCTTCTCAAACTTTCCAAAAAAAATGAGGAGGGAACATTTCCAAACTCATTTTATGAAGTCAGAATTACCCTGACACCAAAACCAGACAAATAAACCGTAAGAAAATAATGATAAGCCAATATCCCTGATGAATACTTATGCAAAATTTATCAACAAAATGCCAGAAAACTGAATTCAACAGCACATTAAAAGGATTACACACCATAACCAAGGGGGATTTATCCCTGGCATGAAAATATGATTCAACATATCAAAATCAGTAAATGTGATACACCACATTAACAAAATGAAGGATGAAATTCACAGGATAATCTCAATAGATACAGAAAAAGCGTATAATTAAATCCAACATTTTTATGATAAAAATAACAAATTAGGTATAGAAAGATACTACCTCAATATAACAAAGGCCTTAAGTGAAAAGCCCACAGCCAACATTATTCTCAGTGGTGAAAAACTGAAAGCTTTTCCTCTAAGATCTGAAACAAGGCAAGGATGCCCACTCCAGTCATTTCTATTCAACACAGTGATTCAAGTTCTAGCCAGAGAAACTAGGTAAGGAGAGAAATAAATGGCATTCAAATGCAAAGAAAGAAGAAAGATTATTCCTGTTTGCAGATGATATGATAAAGAAAACCCCAAAGACTATACAAGAGATGTTAGAACTGAAAAATGAATTCAGCAAAGTTTCAGAATACAAAAAACGAAACACAAAAGCCAATTTTGTTTCAACACACTAATAAACTGTCTGAAAAGGTAGATAGAAAAACAGTCTTATTTATAACAATATCACAATACTTCATAATAAAATTAAGGAAGTGAAGGGCTTGTACACTTAAAACAAAAAACACTGATGAAAGAAATTTAAAATGACACAAATGAATACATCCTGTGTTCATGGATTTAAAGACTTAATATTGTTAAAATATTTGTACTACCCAATGTGATTTAGAAATTTAATGCAACTCCTAGCAATATCCTTCGGAGAAGGCAATGGCACCCCACTCCAGTACTCTTGCCTGGGAAATCCCATGGACGGAGGAGCCTGGTAGGCTGCGGTCCATGGGGTCGCTACAAGTTGGACACGACTGAGCGACTTAGCAGCAGCAGCAGCAGCAATATCCTTAATGGCATTTTCCCCCAGAAACAGAGGAAAAAATATTCATATGGAATCATAAAAGATCTCAAATAGCCAAAACAAATCTTGAAAAATATGACTCTACCTGGAGGGATTACATTAATGATTTCTATGTATGTTATAATGCTCTTCCCAGGTGGTGCTAGTGGTAAAGAACCCATCTGCCAGTGCAGGAGACAGAAGAGATACAGGTTCGATCCCTGGGTCGGGAAGGACATGGCAACCCACTCCAGTATTTTTGCCTGGAGAATCTCATGCAGAGAGGAGCCTGTGGGCAACAGTCCACAGGGTGGCACAGAGTCGGACGCTACTGAAGCAACTTAGCCTGCATGCAATCATAGCAGTACTACTGGCATAAAGACATACCAATGAATGGAACAGTATAGAGAGCCCAGAAATAAACCACGCATATATGCTCAACAGATCTTTTGACATCTGTGTCAAAAATACACAGCAGGGAAAGCCTAGTCTCTTTAACTAACGGTGATGGTAAAGTGGTTATCTGCATGCAAATGAGGAAAATTGAGACCTTCATTTACACCATATGCAAAAATCAACTCAAAATGGATTAAAGATTTAAATAAAATATGTGAAGCTATGAAACTCTTAAAGGAAAACATAGGGGAAAAGATTCATGACATCAATCTAATGATATCATTAATCTAACACTAGAAGTACAGTCAGCAAAAGCAGAAATAGACAAGACAGACTACATCAAACTAAAAGCTTTTGTATAACAAGTGAAACAATCGAGAGAATGAATCAAGAGAATGAAAAGCCAACTTAAGGAACGGGAAAAAAAAATTTTTGTAAACCATGTATCTGATAAAGAGTTAATTTCCAAAACATATAAAGAACTCTTGTAACTCAGTAGCAAAAAAAAAAAAATCTATTAACCTACTTTTATAATGGAGCAAGAACATGAATAGACATTTCTTCAAAGAAACATACAAATGGCCAACATGAATATGAAAAGATGCTTGACCTCACTAATAAGGAAAATGCAAATCAAAACCGCAATGGATATCACCCCACATCTCTTAGTATGGATGTTATCAAAAGAACAAAACACAATTGTTGGTGAGGTGATGATCAACTGGAACACTTTTACACTGATAATGACAATGCAAAATGGTCCAGTGAGTTTTGAAAACAATATGGAGGTTTCTCAAAAAGTTCAAATTGGAAAAATCATATTAACCAGTCATCCTACTTCTGGGTATTTATCCATAGTAAATTGAAATCAGGGTCTTAAAGAGGCATTAGCACACCCATGTTTAGCCTATTTACAATAGTCAATATGTAAAAATAACCTAAATGTCCATAGAGAGATTAATGAATAAAGCAATTGTGGTATATACATACAATAGACTACTATTTAGCCTTTAAAAAGGAGGAAATTCTGTAATATGTGACAACATGGTTGCACCCAGAAGGTAATTATGCTAAGTAAAATAAGCCAGTCACAGAAGGACAAATACTACATGATTTCACTTATATAAGATATGGAAAATAGCCAAATCCTAAAAAGTAAAGCATAGAATTGTGGTTTCCAGGGGTTGAGTAGAGGGGTAAATGGAGTGTTGATAATCAAGTTATAAAATAATCAGTTTTACAAGATGGATAATTTGTAGAGATCTGCTGAACAATATTGTACCTATATGATGATACTGTATTTCACACTTACATTTTTAAGTGTTCTTGAATTCTTATGTTAAATGTTAAGTCTTCTAACCACAATAAAACTAGCAATTAAAAGAAACCATCCTGCTGGCACCTTAATCTTGGATGGCTAGCCTTCAAAATTCTGTGAAAATGAATTTGTTGGTTAAGCCACCCGGTCTGGTCCTCTGTTAGGGCAGCCTGAATAGACTAATACACCAGGGGAATCACTGCCACGTTGTTCCTAAGTCCCAAGGTTCCTAGTCAACTCATCACCTTTCTGCCTTTCAGAGTGTTCTTACGCTATTTTACCGTGTCAGGTTTAGGACTTTTCATTTTAAGACTGAGGACCTAGAAGAAAGGGGTCATCTCTTGGCCGAAAGCAGAAGTCATCAGGCAGAATTACACGATGATTGTAAACTGTTTCCAATTTGTAAGGGAGCCAATGAAATAGGCCTATGTTAGCTATGTGTCAGGACTAGCTGTTTCTCTTGAGACTCTCCTGTTCATAATGCTATATGCTCAGCATGAATGGGAATAAAATACACATCAGATTCAGTCCCTACATCACTGTCCTCTCTTACTTTACTCTCCAAGAATACCCACCTACGGACCCCGACCAGTTCAAACACCTAGACTTGCTTCTTTGCTAGTTCATGTATCCATGAGGATTTAAGCAGCTTTATGGCTCATCAATACTCACCTGTGCCTTTGTTATAAACCTCCATAGTGGACGCACTGCAAGCCTTACATTTGCCTCCTGTGAAGTTTAATTTCAGCCTATAATATCAGTATCTGCAAGGAGTAATATATATACTTTTTTTTTAAGTTAAGTATCTCCTTCATCCACAAGACACTTTAAATCTATAAAGAATTGACCACGATGGGATGGAAGTTGCTTCCTGTGGATTTTTAAGGAGGAAGATGGATCTTTTTGTCAGGCCTGGATACTGTATTCTCTGAACGGGGAGGTTCCAACACCTTGATGCTTTCCTGATCTCCCATTAAATTGTTCTTTAATATTGACTGAAAGGAGTAGGCAGTAACACTGAGAGCTGCCCTGGTGCCTCAAGGACCCCAGACATGTTACCATCATCTGTGGGGTTGCAGGATAGGATAACAAAGGAAGATTTGGCTTTCTTCCTCTTAGCTCAATGGTATCTGAGAAAATGGACTTCTGGCTTCTCCTGTTTCCCAAGGTGGCCCTCTGTTAGTTATGTAATTTCAAGTCCAATATGCCTTATTCCCCTCATTACTTTGCTATTTTTAAATGCTCAGCTTCAAGAATATACTGGCAATTAACTGTGGCACTTCATAGACATTATTCTTAACCCCCGACCCCGCAATTCATGTAATCTCTGCCCTTCCTAAAGATAATTCAGAGTGGCCAAAAGTTTCATGACTTGGAATTTTTAACATCTTTTTTTGTGAACCAAAGGAGGGTAGTTGCATTGGATGAACAGGTGAAAAGGTTTGGTGCTTACAAGTCCTTTAACAAAACACTTTTTAGATTCACAATGAGTTCTTATCTATAAACAGTTATAATTAAGAGCATACATGTTAGTTTCTTAAATGTGTTCTAGGAAGTCTAAATCCCTCCTCTGCAAACAGAATGAAAAGCTATAAAGGCACAAGTAAATTACCCCAAGTCATCTATACTTAATAATATCTAAATGCCAGTGAATACTGCAATGAAAAACATGAAATATTTTCTATTTATTAAACAATATTTACACTTTCAAACTGTATTTGGAGATGAAAATGAATTCTCTCAACTACATACAAAGAACCTGTTAATTAAAGACAACCGTTTAATTATTAGCAGTTTGCATAGTTAACCAAGGCTCATAATGTTCCAAGCTCCCCAGAAACCGCATTTTCTCACCTAAGTTGTGTGTTCCAGTCATTCTCAAAAGCCAAACTAGAAAGGACTCAGGATACCATAAAACTCAGACTTCATTGGGAGATAAGGAAACTGATGCTCTAGGTAAGTGGCTTGTCCGCAGTTATAAAACCAGTTGATCCTAGACTCAAATGCCTATTTCTTAACTTCTGGACTGTTGGTTTCAAAGCTTGGGCGTTCCCTGGGTAAAATTTGAAACTGACCCAGATACAGGGAGGGCAAGGAGAAACCAAAGAGAGAAAAAGACCACTGCAGATAGGTAGGTGGCAGGTTTAAAAAACAAAAAAAGGAACTTACATGTAGTTTCTCTCCTGCAGCTGCAAGATGATCTCCTCATCCGCCCGCCATCTTAAGAGGCTTTAACTAGGGGCCTTCGCGTGTCTGCACAGGTGGTTTCAGTAACACATTAGGCTCCGAGGCTGCGTCCCTGAGGTAGCTTCTGGGAGTCCGGGTTGGGTGTAAAGAGGCTCTGATTGCCCGCATCCAGCCTCCATCAGGGACCCGCCACCAACACTGACCAACATGACATACATGATTTTCACCTTTTAATGTGTATCAGAACACCTATGGGGCATGCTAAACCACAGGCAGCGGGGTTCCCCCCTCAGAGTTGCTGATTCAGATTATCAGAGGTGGGACCGGAGACTATGCATTTCAAATAAGATCCCAGACAGCTGCTGATGCTGCTGGTCCCAGGGCCCATTCTGAGAGCCACAGCTCTACAGTGGTCTCCTTTTCTATTTACAAAGTATTCTAATTTCAAAGGACTTTTTAAAACTTATTTTGGAGAATTTTAAAAAGACACCAAAACGGACACAAAATGTATAAGGAATTCTCACAAATTTATTGTGTATGGACAATCATCTGATAACGGGCCATCTAAAGGAATTCTTGGGGGCTTCCCAGGTGGCACTAGTGGTAAAGAACTCCCCTGCCAATGCAGGAGACACAAGAGACATGGTTTCGATCCCTGGGTGGGGAAGATCCCTGGAGAAGGACATAGCAACCCACTCCAGTATTCTTGCCTGGAGAATTCAGTGGACAGAGGAGCCTGGTGGGCTACAGTCCATAGGGTTGCAAAGAGTCGGACATGACTAAAGCAACTGAGCATGCAAAAGATATATATATATATATATATTTTTAGCAAAGGACTTCTTCACACACCACTTTATTTTTTTCTGCACTTTCTCCTGGGGACAGACATTCTCATAATTACCAAAATGTAACAGAAATTATGTTTTCTATTATTATTCTCCAGACAAGAATACAGGAGTGGGTTGCCATGCCCTCCTCTAGGGGATCTTCCCAACCCAGGGATCAAACCCAGGTCTCCCTTATTGCAGGGGAATTCTTTACCATCTGAGTCACCAGGGAAGCACCAAAATCAGACTGATTATATTCTCTGTAGCCGAAGATGGAGAAGTTCTATACAGTCAGTAAAAACAAGACCAGGAGCTGACTGTGGCTCAGATCATGAACTCCTTATTGCCAAATTCAGACTTAAATTAAAGAAAGTAGGGAAAACCACCAGGCCACTCAGGTATGACATATCAAATCCCTTGAAATTATACAGTGGAAATGACAAAGAGATCAAGGGATTAGATCTGACAGAGTGACTGAAAAACTATGGACGGAAGTTTGTAACACTGTATGGGGGGTGGTGATCAAATCCATCCCCAAGAAAAAGAAATGCAAAAATGCAAAATGGTTGTCTGAGGAGGCCTTACAGATAGCTGAGAAAAGACAAGAAGTGAAAGGCAAAGAAGAAAAGGAAAGATACATTCATCTGAACACCAAGTTCCAAAGAATAGCAAGGAGATATAAGAAAGCCATCCTCAGTGATCAATGTAAAGAAATAGAGGAAAACAATAGAAAGGGAAAGACTAGAGATCTCTTCAAGAAAATTAGAGATACCAAGGGAACATCTCATGAAAAGATGGGCACAATAAAGGACAGAAATGGTATGGACCTAATACAAGCAGAAGATATTAAGAAGAGGTGGCAAGAATACACAGAGGAACTATATAAAAAAGATCTTAATAATCCAGATAACCATGATGGTTGATCACTCACCTAGAGCCAGACATCCTATAATGTGAAGACAAGTGGGCCTTAGGAAGCATCACTATCAGCAAAGGTAGTGGAGGTGATGGAATTCCAGCTGAGCTATTCCAAACGCTAAAAGATGCTGCTGCAAAAGTGCTGCACTCTATATGCCAGCAAATTTGGAAAACTCAGCAGTGGCCACAGGACTGGAAAAGGTCAGTTTCATTCCAATCCCAAAGAAAGGCAATGCCAAAGAACACTCAAACTACTGCACAATGGCACTCATCTCACATGCTAGTAAAGTAATGCTCAAAATCCTCCAAGCCAGGCTTCAACCGTATCTGAACCATGAACTTCCAGATGTTCAAGCTGGCTTTAGAAAGGGCAGAGGAACCAGAGATCAAATTGCCAACATCCGATGGATCATCTATAAAGCAAGAGAATTCCAGAAATACACTTATTTCTGCTTCATTGACTATGCCAAACCCTTTGACTGTGTGGATCACAACAAAACGTGGAAAATTCTTAAAGAGATGGAAATACCAGACCACCTTATCTGCCTCCTGAGAAATCTGTATGCAGGTCAAGAAGCAACAGTTAGAACCCGAGATGGAACAATGGGGTTCCAAACTGGTTAAGGAATATGTCAAGGCTGTATATTGTCACCTTGTTGTATATTGTCATATAAAAATAGGAACTTTTTATATGAATGCTTATTTATTGTATTAGTAACATGTGTCTTGAGATAATTCTCTGTATGTTAACCTATATGCACACTGTATATTTAATTTATATGCAGAGTACATCATGGGAAATGCTGGACTGGAAGAAGCACAAGCTAGAATCAAGACTGTCAGGAGAAATATCAATAACCTCAGATATGCAGATGACACCACCCTTATGGCAGAAAGCAAAGAGGAACTAAAGAGCCTCTTGATGAAAGTGAAAGAGGAGAGCGACAAAGCTGGCTTAAAACTCAACATTCAGAAAACTAAGATCATGGCATGCAGTCCCATCACTCATGGCAAATAGATGGTGAAACAATGGAAACAGTGAGAAACTTATTTTCTTGGGCTCTAAAATCACTGCAGATAGTGACTGTAGCCATGAAATTAAGACACTTGATCTTTGGAAGAAAAGCTATGACCAACCTAGACAGCAGACTAAGAAGCAGAGACATTACCTTGCCAACAAATGTCCATCTAGTCAAAGCTATGGTCTTTCCAGTAGTCATGTATGGATGTGACAGCTGGACCACAAAGAGTGCTGAGTGTCAGACTGTGGTGTTAGAGAAGACTCTCAAGAGTCCCTTGGACAACAAGGAGATCCAACCAGTGAATTCTAAAGGAAATCAGTCCTGAATATTCATTGGAAGGACTGATGCTGAAGCTGGAACTCCAATACTTTGGCNTCCAGTCATTCTCAAAAGCCAAACTAGAAAGGACTCAGGATACCATAAAACTCAGACTTCATTGGGAGATAAGGAAACTGATGCTCTAGGTAAGTGGCTTGTCCGCAGTTATAAAACCAGTTGATCCTAGACTCAAATGCCTATTTCTTAACTTCTGGACTGTTGGTTTCAAAGCTTGGGCGTTCCCTGGGTAAAATTTGAAACTGACCCAGATACAGGGAGGGCAAGGAGAAACCAAAGAGAGAAAAAGACCACTGCAGATAGGTAGGTGGCAGGTTTAAAAAACAAAAAAAGGAACTTACATGTAGTTTCTCTCCTGCAGCTGCAAGATGATCTCCTCATCCGCCCGCCATCTTAAGAGGCTTTAACTAGGGGCCTTCGCGTGTCTGCACAGGTGGTTTCAGTAACACATTAGGCTCCGAGGCTGCGTCCCTGAGGTAGCTTCTGGGAGTCCGGGTTGGGTGTAAAGAGGCTCTGATTGCCCGCATCCAGCCTCCATCAGGGACCCGCCACCAACACTGACCAACATGACATACATGATTTTCACCTTTTAATGTGTATCAGAACACCTATGGGGCATGCTAAACCACAGGCAGCGGGGTTCCCCCCTCAGAGTTGCTGATTCAGATTATCAGAGGTGGGACCGGAGACTATGCATTTCAAATAAGATCCCAGACAGCTGCTGATGCTGCTGGTCCCAGGGCCCATTCTGAGAGCCACAGCTCTACAGTGGTCTCCTTTTCTATTTACAAAGTATTCTAATTTCAAAGGACTTTTTAAAACTTATTTTGGAGAATTTTAAAAAGACACCAAAACGGACACAAAATGTATAAGGAATTCTCACAAATTTATTGTGTATGGACAATCATCTGATAACGGGCCATCTAAAGGAATTCTTGGGGGCTTCCCAGGTGGCACTAGTGGTAAAGAACTCCCCTGCCAATGCAGGAGACACAAGAGACATGGTTTCGATCCCTGGGTGGGGAAGATCCCTGGAGAAGGACATAGCAACCCACTCCAGTATTCTTGCCTGGAGAATTCAGTGGACAGAGGAGCCTGGTGGGCTACAGTCCATAGGGTTGCAAAGAGTCGGACATGACTAAAGCAACTGAGCATGCAAAAGATATATATATATATATATATTTTTAGCAAAGGACTTCTTCACACACCACTTTATTTTTTTCTGCACTTTCTCCTGGGGACAGACATTCTCATAATTACCAAAATGTAACAGAAATTATGTTTTCTATTATTATTCTCCAGACAAGAATACAGGAGTGGGTTGCCATGCCCTCCTCTAGGGGATCTTCCCAACCCAGGGATCAAACCCAGGTCTCCCTTATTGCAGGGGAATTCTTTACCATCTGAGTCACCAGGGAAGCACCAAAATCAGACTGATTATATTCTCTGTAGCCGAAGATGGAGAAGTTCTATACAGTCAGTAAAAACAAGACCAGGAGCTGACTGTGGCTCAGATCATGAACTCCTTATTGCCAAATTCAGACTTAAATTAAAGAAAGTAGGGAAAACCACCAGGCCACTCAGGTATGACATATCAAATCCCTTGAAATTATACAGTGGAAATGACAAAGAGATCAAGGGATTAGATCTGACAGAGTGACTGAAAAACTATGGACGGAAGTTTGTAACACTGTATGGGGGGTGGTGATCAAATCCATCCCCAAGAAAAAGAAATGCAAAAATGCAAAATGGTTGTCTGAGGAGGCCTTACAGATAGCTGAGAAAAGACAAGAAGTGAAAGGCAAAGAAGAAAAGGAAAGATACATTCATCTGAACACCAAGTTCCAAAGAATAGCAAGGAGATATAAGAAAGCCATCCTCAGTGATCAATGTAAAGAAATAGAGGAAAACAATAGAAAGGGAAAGACTAGAGATCTCTTCAAGAAAATTAGAGATACCAAGGGAACATCTCATGAAAAGATGGGCACAATAAAGGACAGAAATGGTATGGACCTAATACAAGCAGAAGATATTAAGAAGAGGTGGCAAGAATACACAGAGGAACTATATAAAAAAGATCTTAATAATCCAGATAACCATGATGGTTGATCACTCACCTAGAGCCAGACATCCTATAATGTGAAGACAAGTGGGCCTTAGGAAGCATCACTATCAGCAAAGGTAGTGGAGGTGATGGAATTCCAGCTGAGCTATTCCAAACGCTAAAAGATGCTGCTGCAAAAGTGCTGCACTCTATATGCCAGCAAATTTGGAAAACTCAGCAGTGGCCACAGGACTGGAAAAGGTCAGTTTCATTCCAATCCCAAAGAAAGGCAATGCCAAAGAACACTCAAACTACTGCACAATGGCACTCATCTCACATGCTAGTAAAGTAATGCTCAAAATCCTCCAAGCCAGGCTTCAACCGTATCTGAACCATGAACTTCCAGATGTTCAAGCTGGCTTTAGAAAGGGCAGAGGAACCAGAGATCAAATTGCCAACATCCGATGGATCATCTATAAAGCAAGAGAATTCCAGAAATACACTTATTTCTGCTTCATTGACTATGCCAAACCCTTTGACTGTGTGGATCACAACAAAACGTGGAAAATTCTTAAAGAGATGGAAATACCAGACCACCTTATCTGCCTCCTGAGAAATCTGTATGCAGGTCAAGAAGCAACAGTTAGAACCCGAGATGGAACAATGGGGTTCCAAACTGGTTAAGGAATATGTCAAGGCTGTATATTGTCACCTTGTTGTATATTGTCATATAAAAATAGGAACTTTTTATATGAATGCTTATTTATTGTATTAGTAACATGTGTCTTGAGATAATTCTCTGTATGTTAACCTATATGCACACTGTATATTTAATTTATATGCAGAGTACATCATGGGAAATGCTGGACTGGAAGAAGCACAAGCTAGAATCAAGACTGTCAGGAGAAATATCAATAACCTCAGATATGCAGATGACACCACCCTTATGGCAGAAAGCAAAGAGGAACTAAAGAGCCTCTTGATGAAAGTGAAAGAGGAGAGCGACAAAGCTGGCTTAAAACTCAACATTCAGAAAACTAAGATCATGGCATGCAGTCCCATCACTCATGGCAAATAGATGGTGAAACAATGGAAACAGTGAGAAACTTATTTTCTTGGGCTCTAAAATCACTGCAGATAGTGACTGTAGCCATGAAATTAAGACACTTGATCTTTGGAAGAAAAGCTATGACCAACCTAGACAGCAGACTAAGAAGCAGAGACATTACCTTGCCAACAAATGTCCATCTAGTCAAAGCTATGGTCTTTCCAGTAGTCATGTATGGATGTGACAGCTGGACCACAAAGAGTGCTGAGTGTCAGACTGTGGTGTTAGAGAAGACTCTCAAGAGTCCCTTGGACAACAAGGAGATCCAACCAGTGAATTCTAAAGGAAATCAGTCCTGAATATTCATTGGAAGGACTGATGCTGAAGCTGGAACTCCAATACTTTGGCCAAAAATGTGTACTACTGACACATTGGAAAAGATCCCGATGCTGGGAAAGACTGAAGGTAGGAGGAGAAGGGGACAACAAAGAATGAGTTGGTTGGATGGCATGACCGACCCAATGGAGATGAGTTTGAGCAAGCTCCAGGAGTTGGTGATGAACAGGGAAGCCTGGTGTGCTGCAGTCCATCCAGTTGCAAAGAGTCAGACATGACTGAACAACTGAACTGAACTGAAGGAACTTTTTATATGAATGTTTATTTATAGTATTAGTAACATGTGTCTTGAGATAATTCTGTGTATGTTAAGATGCATATACATTATGCATTATTATACATATGCGTTTATGACTCAATGCTCAGACAAAATTATAAAAACATCTATGTGTTATACAACATAAGCCCCTGATCATGGCTTATGAAATCTCATCCTAAACTGCTAACCTTTGCAGTGTCCTAACACTTATCACCTTTGAGACATAACTGATTTAGGCAGTGTTGTCATATGTGTTTCTGGGTATATGTGATGGACGTGGTGCTCTGGACATTTAGTGATTAGCACAGAACAAAGAGAAAATGTAGAAAAAGCTGTCTGAGATAAAGCTTGGAGTTACAATACTTCCTTAACACTGATTTGTGATTTTTAAAAATGTGATTCCTGTTTCTTTTCTTCAAGTTTACTACATTGCAATAGTAAAGAATGGTTTTAGAGAATTTGTGAAATGACAACTATTTTTACCTAAGATCTATGAAAATATTGAATTTATGATACATTTTATTGAGATATAATTTACATATAACATTGTGTAAGTTTGAGGTGTATGTGTTGATTTACTACATTTATATATTGCAATCTGACTACTACAGTTGTGTTAGCTGACAGCTTTATCATGTCACATAATTATCATTTTTTGCTGTTGTTGAGAACAATTAAGACCTATTCTCTTAGCAACTTTGAAGTTTATAATACTGTATTGTTGACTATAGTCACTATGCTGCATGTTCAATCCCTAGGACTTATACATCTAGTACTTGCAAGCTTGTGCCCTTATACAACATCTCCCCAATTTTCCCCCTCCCAAAAGCACTTGGTAACTATTATTCTATTCTCTTTTAAGTTCAGTTTTTTTAGATTATTATTTTATAATAAACCAGTAATTCAGTAAGTAAAATGTTTCTCTGAGTTCTTTGAGCTGTTTTAGCAAGTTAATTGAACTCAAGGAGGGGGTCATAGGAACCTCTGATTTATAGCCAGGTGGTCAGAAGTACAGATGACAACCTGGACTTTGGATTGGCATTCTCAGTTGGAGGGTTGTTGAGTCCTCCAGTTTTTAGTTGATCTGTCAGAAGTACAGGTAACAAACTTGGGCTTGTGTATGTGTCTGGGGGGTGGTATTGTGGGACTGAGTCCTTTACCTATGGAATCTCATTCTATCGCTGGGTAGGTAGTGTCACAATTGAGTTGAATTCTTGGACACCCTACTAGATAGAGTATGAGAATTGCTTGTTGGTGTGGGGAAGCAAGCATACACACACATTGGAATTGGGTCTGGGTAGCTTATTTAGCCAGAGAAGGCAATGGCACCCCACTCCAGTACTCTTTCCTGGAAAATCCCATGGACGGAGGAGCCTGGTGGGCTATAGTCCATGGGGTTGCTAACAGTCGGACAGACTGAGCGACTTCACTTTCACTTTTCACTTTCATGGATTGGAGAAGGCAATGGCAACCCACTCCAGTGTTCCTGCCTGGAGAATCCCAGGGATGAGGGAGCCTGGTGGCTGCCGTCTATGGGGTCACACAGAGTCGGACACGACTGAAGCGACTTAGCAGCAGCAGCAGCTTATTTAGCTGAATACACAATAGAAATGTTTACACCTGTGCACCAAATAACATGGACAGGAATGTTCCTGGCAGTTTTGTACATAAAGACCAAAACTTGGAAACAACACAAATGTCCAACCACAAGTGAAAGGAAAATGATATATTCATATAATGTGATCTATATATATATAATATGAGTCATATAATGGGATACAACTCACAAAGAAACAAATAAACTACTGATAGATGCAAAACTGTGGATGAATCTCACAGACAAAATATTATATGAAAGAAAGCCAAACAGAAAAGTGGAAAATCTATATGATTATATTTATATGAGGTACAAAAGAGCCACAGTACTTCCATAAGGACAGCAATTGAACTCATAGTGGCCTAGAACCAGTAATGCTAAAATGTAGATTTAGTATCATCTCTTTTCATTGTGAAATGTCACTCAGTCATAGAA
Source organism: Oreotragus oreotragus (assembly GCA_006410675.1). Taxonomy (NCBI): domain Eukaryota; kingdom Metazoa; phylum Chordata; class Mammalia; order Artiodactyla; family Bovidae; genus Oreotragus; species Oreotragus oreotragus. The sequence goes on along the minus strand of SJYX01017735.1, from coordinate 501,169 downwards.
CTCATTTGGAGAAGGCAATGGCACCCCACTCCAGTATTCTTTCCTGGAAAATCCCATGGACGGAGGAGCCTGGTGAACTGCATGAAATACATGCGGTCTTGAAGAGTTGGACACAGCTGAGAGACTTCACTTTCACTTTTCACTTTCATGCATTGGAGAACGAAATGGCAACCCACCCCAGTGTTCTTGCCTAGAGAATCCCAGGGATGGCGGAGCCTGGTGGGCTGCCGCCTATGGGGTCGCACCGAGTCGGACACGACTGAAGCGATTTAGCAGCAGCAGCAGCAGCATATAACTCATTATCTTTTTTCTTAAACTCAGAGGTAACAACTCGAAAACAATTTATAGCCTATATTCATCTATGTAGGCTTCCCTGGTGGCTCAGATGGTAAAGAATCTGCCTGTAGTGCAAGTGGCCTGGGTTCGAGCCCTGGGTAAGGAAGATCCCTTGGAGAAGGGAATGCTACCCACTCCAGTGTTCTTGCCTGGAGAAGCCCACAGACAGACGAACCTGGCGGGCTACAGTCCATGAGGTTGCAAAGAGTCAGACACAACTGAGAGACTAACACTTTGACTTCATACATATATGTAGTTAGCACAATTTATACAACTCCTTGTAAGCTACTGTTTAAGTAACTGCAAAGATGTATCTATTCTTGGAAGATCATAGTATAACTCTGAGAGCTTTGCTTAATAAAATATTTTTGAAATTTACAAAAATAAATGTCTAATAAATATCTAATTTCATAATTTAAAAATATATGCCTTATGTTTAGACACATGTTTGTTTCAAAGAATGATAAATAATATGCAGACCTGGAAGAAAGTTACAGCCCTGATTTCCAAACCATACTCTGGATGGGACTGTTTTCTATCCAAGCTGGACTATTCTAAAAAGGCACACAAGGCTGGAAGGTGCTCTGGACATTGAAAAAATTCAGGCCACAAAGACATCTGCTGAGATGTTACATTTTGCTTTTGCTGAAGTTTTGCACCATCCTCTGTTGCCCCAGATACAAAATCAAATGGAATTAAATCCCAGGAATGAAGCTAAAGTCACAGGTTTTGTTTGTCTTTGGAAATCTCAGAATTCTTTTTCAGTATTGCCTTTCTGATCTCTGGAATGGAGTAAACCTTCATACTCTGGAGACAATTTTTACACCAGAGGACATGCTTAAATATCATTTTTCTTTTGGGAAGTGACTGTTTCTTAAATGGTAACCTTGACATATTATTAAATGTGTCACCTCTCCCAATTAAAATATCCTTTTATAAGCCAGGTGCTGCCCTCAGCATTGCAATGGCTGAAATAATGTAGAATATAGAAGATTTTTCACATCAGTGGAAGTGGTAGAGCCAGAAAATGAATTGAACTCCTTTTAGATGAATTTTTTATGGATCAGCAGATTTATTCAGAGTTACTTAAAAAGCAGTTAACATTCCATTAGCAACAAACTGTGATCTGTGTCAGAAATAAGACACTCTTCAGTCATTTATTTTAGCACAAGAAGTCACTTCAGAAAAAAAAAAGTGCAATTATTGAATCTCTAAAAGGCAAATAAATACTGAAGCAAAACTAGGTCATTTTTCTTATAGAATTATGAATATTATGCTTGATTCTTTGCTTCATTTAATCAAAGCATTTGTTCTATTTTTGTAAGTTTGTGATCGGGAAAGATAAAATGATTTTTTTTTTTCTTAAAGAACAGTAAAGTAGACATATTTTCACACAGTTCATAGCAATGGTTTCAGGAACAAATGGTTGGAACTACTGCTTGAAGGGATGAGAGATGCTATTTGGGGTTTCCCAAGCCTGGGTTGTAGGACAAGGGCATTTCCAAACAGGAAAGGATGCCTGGCCTCAAGTGCTGGGGAACTGTGGAGAGGCCAGTGTTCAGAGGCTTATTCACGCCTTACCTTGACGGCACAGGGTCTAAGCTCAAGCCTCTACACTTTAGAATCTCTTTTGGTATTAACCAGATGGAAGCAGATAGTTGAAAAATCCTAAAGGGGTGTATGAATCATGGTGAAAGTTGGCTTCTCATAGAAAACACTGAACCCCTTTTGAAATAAATGGATGACAGCGATGCTGGAGAAAACGAAGTATTCATGTTATTTTTTTCTTTGAGTTATTTACATGAATATGAAGTTAGATCTCTTCTGGGAAGATAGTGTAAATGTATTTACCCCTTTTCCTCCAAGTAAGTGCAACTAAACACATCCATATGTATATATGTATATGTGTATAAATATGTATATTACTCTGAAAGATGGAGAGAAGGCAGATGGGCTAAGAATAACCTTGGAACTCAAGGCACAACATGACTGTGAGTTCCCAAAGAAAGTTTGCTCTCTTTAGAGAAAGGACTCAGAAAAGTTCAACTAAGTAGACAGAAAACTTAATAGCTTCTCTACTCCAGCCAAATACTATGGAAAAAATCTGTTGCCTCAGACTCACCCGCACCAGTAAAGTCCTGTTGACTAAAACAGATGCACAACTTGAGAGTTGCAAGTTAAGTTTTATTTGGGGCAAAATGAGGACTGCAGCCCAGGAGGCAGCACCCCAGATAGCTCTGAGAGACTGCTCCAAAGAGGTAGTGGGGGAAGGTCGATATATACTGGCTTTGGTGAAGGGGGAGTTCAGTGCAAACAAATGTTTACTTTACAAGAGGTTTTCTTCTAGTCACAGGATCTGATGTTACCATGAAGGAAGGGATTTAGTGCTTTCCTAGATATGAGGAGATGCAGGGATTGGGATCATAAAATCTATTCCTAAAAAATATGCAACTATCTAAAGACCTGTCTGAAGATCATGGCATCCGGTCCCATCACTTCATGGGAAATAGATGGGGAAACAGGGGAAACAGTGTCAGACTTTATTTTTGGGGGCTCCAAAATCACTGCAGATGGTGACTGCAGCCATGAAATTAGAAGACGCTTNGAAAGTGAAGGAGGAGAGCGAAAAAGTTGGTTTAAAGCTCAACATTCAGAAAACGAAGATCATGGCATCTGGTCCCATCACTTCATGGGAAATAGATGGGGAAACAGTGGAAACAGTGTCAGACTTTATTTTTGGGGGCTCCAAAATCACTGCAGATGCTGACTGCAGCCATGAAATTAAAAGACGCTTACTCTTTGGAAGAAAAGTTATGACCAACCTGGATAGTATATTCAAAAGCAGAGACATTACTTTGCCGACTAAGGTCCGTCTAGTCAAGGCTATGGTTTTTCCTGTGGTCATGTATGGATGTGAAAGTTGGACTGTGAAGAAAGCTGAGCGCCAAAGAATTGATGCTTTTGAACTGTGGTGTTGGAGAAGACTCTTGAGAGTCCCTTGGACTGCAAGGAGATCCAACCAGTCCATTCTGAAGGAGATCAACCCTGGATTTCTTTGGAAGGAATGATGCTAAAGCTGAAACTCCAGTACTTTGGCCACCTCATGCGAAGAGCTGACTCATTGGAAAAGACTCTGATGCTGGGAGGGATTGGGGGCAGGAGGAGAAGGGGAGACCGAGGATGCGATGGCTGGATGGCATCACGGACTCGATGGACATGAGTCTGAGTGAACTCCGGGAGATGGTGATGGATAGGGAGGCCTGGCGTGCTGCGATTCATGGGGTCGCAAAGAGTCGGACACGACTGAGCGACTGAACTGAACTGAACTAATGAGGAATATTTAAGAACCAACTTAACAATTGATGTCTATTTTGAAAAGAACTGTGACTCTTAGAACTACACAGAATTTGGAAGATGGAAAAGAAAGCTATCCCACTGAGGATGGAACTTGAATCTAGAATTATCTTAACCAGGTTAGGGTTTCACCAGATGAAATTTAATTACAGTCCCTGTTACTATCCAGGGAAGCCAAACCTCATTTGGTTAGAAAACTGTGCTTTAAAAATAAACTAAAAGATTTGGTGGTCAAAGGAATTCCCTGGTGGTCCAGTGGTTAGGACTCCAAGCTCTCACTGCCAAGGGCCTGGATTCAATCCCTGGTCAGGGAACAAAGAGACTACAAGCCATGTGGTCAGAGAGAGAGATCTAGTGGTCAGGTTTTCTCAGTGACCTCCTTCCCCCCAAACCCACCTAAAACATCCAAAAAAGGAAACAACAACCAGAAAATCGAGGTATTACATGCAATAAATTGCAACACTCTGCATGCATCTTGCCACAGCGCAGTGTTTCCCAGCCTTAGCCAGTCAGGAGCATTTGCTCCCACTTGTAGCTCCTCAGAGAGTTCATGGAAGGGGTGGAAGAAGCCCAAGCAACTGTATTTCTAGGCAGAAATGACTTGGGAGTGCCTGCCTTACTGCATTCAGCTCCTTTCTTTGCAGTTTAGAATTTACAGCAAACAGGAGTTAAGTGAACATAGTGAACAAAGGTTCTGCTGTGAAAAGGACTGGATGACACTCACGCCATGTAACTTTGAGCAGTTTACCCATCCTCCTTGAGTTTGAGAATGACCTCTACATATGGTCATTATAGGCACCAGTAAAGTTATCGATGTGACTGCCACTTGTAAACTGAACTCAAGTGTGATGTCCATAAATGCATGTGTTGTGTCAAACCTTCACTGAATAATGGCATTAAGATTGTTCCATGGGGTTTTTTAGTGTTGGATTTTATCCTTTTAGCAAGGAGTCAGTAAACTAAACGTCAAGTTGCAATAAAACCTAGCTTTAACCCCAACTTTGCTTTTTCTTGTTTGAGTCACTCAGGGAAAGATGGCAACCTTCCAGATCTGTTATCTCAACTGTAAGAACTCTTTGCTCCCCTCTCAAAGAGGTGGAATGCATTGTAAAGGATGAAATTTGAGGTGTCTTGTAAGCTCTAAAGCTCTATACACATTGTATGATGCCTGCCTATGCAGTAGCTGGAAAGGGCAAAGCATCTGTTTTCAGATCCAATAATATCCTCGCCCTGTCCCACCTAATCTTTGCCCCCAGGGTTCAGAGGCTCTACTGAGGGGAGGGCCTGCATCTGAGCCATGACTTTTTATCAGCAGTTAAAGGAATGCCAAGAGCACTCAGAGTTCCTGGGGGCAGTGGTCAGCCCCCTGGGGTGGAATCGATCTGTAAACAAAGAGGTTGGCCCACTGCCCTCGTGCCTGGCGTCTTTGCAGGTTCCCAAGAGTTCAGTGATGGAAGGGGCCACCCATTCTCCCCAGTGCCGCTGGCTGAAACTGTCATTACACACCAGATTTCAAGAGTGGAGTTGTAGAATCTGTGCCTGGGAAGAACCGGATTTGGACATCTGCAGTCGATCACTGGCTTCCCAGGTGGCGCTAATGGTAAAGAACCCACCTACCAAAGCTGGAGACATAAGAGATGGTCGGGAAGATGCCCTGGAGGAAGTCATGGAAACCCATTCCAGTATCCTTGCCTGGAGAATCCCATGGACAGAGGAGCCTGGCAAACGACAGTCCATAGGGCGGCAGAGTCGAACAGGACTGAAGCAACTTCCACACACGCACGCAGAGTTGAGCACAGGCTTATTAAGAGCCTAGGAGTGGAAGAAAGCCTTACAGGATGAAACTGCTCACAATGATTAAAAGTGGGGAAGTGAGAACAGCTGTCTGGGAAGATAAAGAACACCACTCAGAGACGCGGGTCGGAATGAGAGATGGCAAGCAGAGATGGTGAGCAGTCGGGAAAGACCAGCAAGCTCCAGTGAATGGGGCTCAGCAGTGAGGTCTGGAAGAGGTAAGCTAAGGAAACTCTTCCCCCAAAAGAACTGCCTCCAGACACTTATATTTATGATTTGTTCAATGTTTTATTCATTCCAAAACCTGTGAGAAACATATCACATTTATTTATAAACCTAAAAATGATCCCTGCATTCCCTTTCAAGACATGTTAAACAGGATGAGCCTTTAAAAAAAAACTACTGGGTACATCTTGAGGATGAAGATCTATTTGTCAAGAAAACTATCACTTTAAATCAATGTTTCTCAAACTTTAGCATCAGGATTATCTGGAGGGCTCATCAAACACTGAGGGCTGGACCACACCCCCAGTTTCTGATTCATTAATTAGATCTGGGGTGAGGCCTAAGAATTTACATCTCTTACAAGTTCCTAGGTGATGCTGAAGCTGTGGGTCCCACAGAACATATTTGAAAACCACTGACCTAGTTAGAGGGGGATCTTTGATCAGGAGAGAAATAAAAATTCAAAGCATCTCCAGTGGGAAATGCACTCCCTGATCATTAACCTTCCGATCTTTTAAGCTGAAGTTCAGAAATATCACCCCTCCCAAGCACATCACTTGGCTTAACTAGCCAGTTTCTCACTCTGTGGAAGTAGTCACAGAAACCCCGAAGGTCATCTGAAAATGGAATTACAGAATGGTTCACAGAACCAGAACCACAGCACGAGGTGGAGGTCACTTGAATGCTCCTAGAGGGCGGTGACCTTTAGATCCGTCCCCTGTGGGGACAGGCCTGTGAAGGGCTTGTCCACTCCCCTTGGACGATGTTTCCAGCTGTGGTACCAAAATCTTGCTCTCTGAACCCCAGATTAGAGAATTCATCATGTATTTAAACATTCAGGAAACCATCCCTCTCAGTACTATGTAGAATCTCCTTTCTGAGGAGATAGACTCAGATGTGGGATATTCCAGATCATTGCTTCCCATCAAAAACAATGTGAGCCACAGATAGAACTTTAAATTTTAAAAGTAAAACTAAGCAGATGAAGGTACTTTTAATATATTTATTTAATCCAGTATATAAATATCCAGTATATAAAAATCCAGTGGCAATATGTAGCCACTGTAAAAAAAAAATGGATATTTTACATTCTTTTCTTACACTATCTTGGAAGTCCAGTGAGTATATTATAACATATCTCAAATGCTCGATAGTCACATATAGCTTGGGTTTCACTTGTGGCTCAGCTGGTAAAGAATCCGCCTGCAAGGCAGGAGACGTGAGTTCAATCCCTGGGTTGGGAAGATCCCTTGGAGAAAGGAAAGGCTACCCACTCCAGTATTCTGGCCTGGAGAATTCCATGGACTGTGTAGTCCATGGGGTTGCAAAGAGTTAGACACAACTGAGCCATTTTCACTTTCACCTCACTGGGCAGAGTAATTCCAGATGACATTTTCCTGACAACTGGATTTGCCTTTGATCTTATCAGCACCAACTACTTCTAATAATTATTTTCCCTTGAGCCATCAAACTCCATCAGACTCCCAAGACTCTCCCCAGTGTGCTGCCCCTGAGAGTGGCTCCCTCTCCAGACAGCAATTGCTCCCAAGTTTCCATCTTCCTCCTCTTCGATAGGAATGGCAATTTTAGCCAGACCTGTGGCCACCCAGAATAAGCACCTCATTCTCCCTTGCAGCTAGGTGAAGTTGTGAAACTACTTTTTGGTCACTGAAATGTGAACATGAATGTATGCAGCACATTCCAGGAACCTTCTTGAAGCAAGAGCTGGCGTCACTCTTTTCCCATCTTCACCTCCTTCTTCCTGGCAGCTGGAATGAAAACCTTATGTCTGGAATTATTGCCACCCACTTTATTACCATAAGATGACCTTGGCAATGGAGGCTTCACAACAGCCTAGGAACCCAGATTCTGGGGACTTCATAGAGCAGAGCCTATGTTCCAACTTTAAAGTGAGAGAGAAAAGAACCTGAAGTGCGTTTAAGGCCATGTTATTTATACAGTTGATATGCTGACCTTAACTCATCATACCTAACTCACATGCCCACCTGTGCATTCCTGGCTTGTAAACATGTCACAGGGGGAGATCCCAGGGAAAGAGGAACTAATAGATGCAGTGTGCATTTTTAGCACAAAATAAAACTAATAATAAATCGAGTGCTTACTTTAACTGGCCTTATGTTAAGTATTAATATTTATTCTTTTCAATGCTTACAATAATCCCTTTGTATAAATAAGGAAATTTAAGAGATGTTAAGTGACTTGTCCAAGATCACACAGCAAGGAAATGGTGAAACCAGCATCTGAATCCAGGTCTGGATGGCTTCATAAACCATCTTTGCTAGATGTGGCCTTATTGGTAGAGTCTGGTCCATATAATAGGAGGGAAAACGGGACACAAGTCCAGTGTTACAAAGTCAACAGAAGTACTGAATTTAAACTCAAATTCATACCCTTATCCCGGCAAGATTCCATCAGTGAAAATGTGAGTCAGCTGTTCTGAGCACTCTGCAAAGCACTTTAGGAGATGAGGAACATCACTTTAAGCCAATTCCCCTAAAAATCAGCTCCCTGTGAGGGCTCTCACACCTGTCCAGCTATTTTTGTCATCACTTTAGCACTCTCAGGATTTAAAAATGGATCTATCTAGGGTAAAACATCTGACTTATTACATTTCTATTAAGTCTAAATTAAATATACATCCTTTTTAAGAACAGCGGGTTTGAGAATACTTTTGAGTGAAATGAAGTGCAAGGGGACTTTTAGAACAATCTTGAGCCAGAAGTCAGAAGAATTTTCTTTTTGTGTATCTCAACTCTTTTTCAGACGGTGGAGAAGGCAAAAGGCCAAGAATGAAACTCCTTAGAGAAGCTGGGGGAAGAACACGTGATTCTCGAATTCAAATCTGTTGTCAGTAAAGGCTGGAGAGAAACACCCGGCTTCAAGCAAGCCAGTGCCTCAGCTTCACAGAGAACCTCCTGGCAGGGGACCAAATGAGAACTGTCTGTGAGGGGTGGTGAGGCTCCAGTCCACAAGAGAATGCAACATGCAGTGAGAGCCTAAAACTTCTGAAGAAGATACTCCTCCTCCATTACTCTCTCAACTCCGTGCACCAGGCGCGGTGGGGCCTGGTGTCAGTGACAGCTGAGCAGAGGTTGGACGCATTATCCGCAGCTCTCTGAATGTGCTTCCCCAAAAGGATATTCCCATCCTGGCAAAGGAAGCCAAGATCCAGACACTCATAAAGAAAATCAACAATGGACTAAGGGGCACCGTCTCCAGAAAGGTCTAAGAAAAGGATGTGGTCGGAAGACACTGACTGGCAGACACTCCTGCCCCTGAGGAGGGGAGCCGGCGCTAGGAGGATCTCCCGCTCTCACTGCCGGAGCGAGTAGTACTGTGGTAGTCACTCCATCCAGGAAGCTGTGCTGGCTGTCTGGACCAGAACTGCAGCCAATGCCAGGATGATGGAGGCAACAGAATCCCCCCAGGAGACTCAGGGTGTCCAGAGAGGCGTGGTCCGTGCATGACAGAAGCCTCCCCACAGACCCAGATGATGGGGTCACTTGTAATTCCATGCTGGACGAGCCTGGGTTCCTGAGCAACAAGGGAGAGTGAGTGCCTCCTTCTTGCTCCCTGCCTGCAGTTTCCCAGGGTGTTGTGCCCCATGCATTCAGAGGAATGATGTGTTAAATGAAAATTAACAGTGAGATTAGTATACCAGGAAAGATCACACATCTGTGATTGTAGGGCCCTCCACTCTTTCTGCTCCCCCTGCTCTGGACTGGTGGGCTGTAGATGATACAGAAAGGTGTCTGTTTTGGGTTGGGATACAGATCCTCATGTTTTAAAAGGGGGAAATATGGGGCTTCCTTGACAGTCCAGTTGTTTAAGACTCTGCCTCCCGATGCAGGAGGTGTGGGGTTGATTCCTGGTCAGGGAGCTAAGATTCCCCATACCTCGCTGCCAAAAGACCAAAACAAAACAGAAGCAATATTATAACAAATTCAATAAGGACTTTAAATGGTCCACATTTTTAAAAATATTTTTAAAATATTTTAAAAATAAAAAGGGAAAGACATTTCATAAGTTATCACTCATCCCAGATAAGAAGATGAAACCATCATTCATATTACCAAATGATTTCCTTTATGAAATGGTAGAAGTGGCCTCAACAGCTTTTAATGGGACCATCTTCAGCTGAATGGTGTGAAGATGTGAGTGAGGAATCAGTTAGTTTGCTTTCTGGCTGGATTTCCCTCTTTAGATACAGATCGCCTTAGGAGCTGCTGTCTTCTAACTGTGATAACTCCGAACTGTTGAGTATTTTAAGCCAAAGCAGTTATTCCCACCTCCCCACCCAAAACATATAATTCTTAACTTGAAAACTATTGTTTTGTATTTTTCTAAGTATCTTGAGACTTCTGTGGTTTGGTTATGGGCTAAAGATACAGAGCAGTTGCAGTAGTCTTTCCACTTGTAACTGTTTTATATCTTTCAGTTGCTAAAAACACAAAAAACAAAAAAATAGTTTATCCTGACGTGCTGCGATTCATGGGGTCGCAAAGAGTCGGACACGACTGAGCGACTGAACTGAACTGAAAGACCTGTCCCACCAGATTCCCTGGAGCAGAGTGCCTCATTACACCCTGAACTCCCTCAGGTGTTATTGAAGGTCAACAGCTACAGCAGCATGGAGTTCAACCTTCACAGAAGCAGACAGCAAATGCCCGTGTTGTTAGGTTGTTGGCAATGCTCTTGGAAAGTGCCAATTTGTAGTTAACAGCCCAAATGGGAGCCTAGACATTCAGACTCACATTTGCCAGGCTGTAAGAACGTGCCACAACCCCCACTGGACTGGTATCAGAGAAGACTGAGTAGGGGGCAGGACTTTCATGCTCATCTCTACTTGGTAGTAATAAGGCTCTGCCTTCAACACAGTCAGGGGAGGCCAATGGAAAGTCTGGACATCTAACCACAGCTTGCAGCAACAAGGGTGGTGGAGAGATAGGAACTTCACCACCTCTGGCTCATCAGGAGGACAACAGCAGCACAATGGAAGGATTAGTGAACTGAAAGAACAATTCTAATTCTAATCTGCATAACAGAGAAATGGGGAATTTTTTAAAAATGAAGAGAGCATTAGGGATCTGTGAGATTATAACAAAAATCTAATATTCATGTCATCAGTGACTCAGAAAGAGAAGTGAAAAAGGATACATCTGAAAAAGTACCTGAAGAAATAATGGAGGAAAACTTACAAAATTTGGCAAAAGACATACATCAACAGTTTTTAAAAGCTGATAAAATTCTAAATAGGATAAATCCAAAGAAATGCATAACAACACACTTGAGACTCGAACTTCTAAAAAGTGAACACAGAGTGAAAAAACATGAAAGCAGCTCAGAGAAATGACAAATAAAGTATCAACAAATTTCTTATTAGAAAATATGGAGGCAAAAAGGAAGTGACACTTTTTTTTAGTGCTGAGAGAAAAGAAATGTCAACCTAGAGTCCTATGTCCAGTGGAAATATTGTTCAGAAAGGAAGCACAGACATTCTTAGACAAAGGAAAATTACTGAAATTTGTCACCTAGAGACCAGTTCCAAAGATGAGAGACATTTCTCTAAACAGAAAGAACATTATAAAAACAGGAATATTGGAACATAAGAAAGGAAGAAAGAATACAGGGAACAAACATATGGGTAAATGCCACAGACTTTCCTTCTTCTTTTGGTGTTTTCTAAATTATGATCGATGTTGGAAGAAAAAAAATTATAACACTCTTTGATGTGGTTTTAAACACATGTAGAGGAAATGTTTTTAAAACTATATAATAAACAAGGGAGGGTAAAGGGAAGTATGGATGCTACACTTCATTTAAACTGATAAAATGATACCAGTAGACTAATAATTTTTGAGTATATAATAAGAAAGCTACCATAAAAATGTTATGCAAAGAGGTACTCTTAAAAACCCTTTAGATGAATCAGAATGGCACCTTAAAAATGTGTAAGTAACTCATAGCAAGACAAGATTATAAACAGAGGGACATAAAATGAATTGAACAAAGATGAATTGAAAAAAAATTGAAAAATAGAAAGATTAGCATTTCTCTTTTGAGAAACATGTATCATTACAGACCGTGTAGGCATCAGAAGGTTAGCAAGGGGATAAAACAAAGATATCTACATACATACATTTGTCAACTCAATTGGCAAGGATGTGCAGAAACTGCAACCTTTGTGAATTCTGTTGCAATTGTAAAATGGTATAGATGCTGTGGAAAACAGTGTAGTGGTTTCTCAAAAAATTAAAAATAGGATTACCATATGTGTCAGCTATTCCACTTCCAGGTATGCACCCATTAACTAAAATCAAGGCCTCAAACACATATCTGTACATCCATTTTCTTTTTCTTTTTTAAATTGAAGTATAGCTGATTTACCATGTTGTATTAGTTTCTTGTATACAGCAAAGTGATTCAGTTACACGTGAATTATTTCCATTAAGGTTTATTACAAGATGTTGAATATAGTTTCTTGTGTTACACAGTAGTACCTTGTTGTTAATCTATTTTTACATATAGTAGTGTGTATTTGTTAATCCCAAACTCCTAATTTATCTTTACCTCACCACTTTTCCCTTGGGTAATCATAGGTATATTCTCTATGTGTATGAGTCTGCTTCTCTTTCATAAGTATGTTCATTTGTGTCGTATTTTAGATTCCACATATGTGCTGTCATATGATGTTTGTCTTTCTCTGTCGGACTTACTTCACTTAGTATGATAATATCTAGGTCCATCCGTGTTGCTGCAAATGTCACCATTCATTCTTTTTGTGGTTGAGTAGCATTCCACTGTATGCACCACATATTTTTTATCCATTCCTCTGTTGATGGACAAAGGTTGCTTTGAATTATAGTTGTATCTGGATATATGCCCAGGAGTGGGATTGCTGGATTATATGGCAACTCTATTTTTAACTTTTCAAGGATCCTCCATACTGTTTCCCATATTGGCTATGTGTTGATTATGCATGTGTGCTGATTTATGTCTGACTCTTTGCAACCCCATGGACTGTAGCCCACTAGGCTCCTCTGTCCATAGGATTTCCGTGGTGAGAATACTGGAGTGGGTTGCCATTTCCTTCTCCAAGGGATCTTCCTGACCCAGGGATTGAACCCAGGTNCTCCATACTGTTTCCCATATTGGCTATGTGTTGATTATGCATGTGTGCTGATTTATGTCTGACTCTTTGCAACCCCATGGACTGTAGCCCACTAGGCTCCTCTGTCCATAGGATTTCCGTGGTGAGAATACTGGAGTGGGTTGCCATTTCCTTCTCCAAGGGATCTTCCTGACCCAGGGATTGAACCCAGGTCTCCTGCATCTCATGCAGTTTCTTTACCAGCTGAGCCACCCAGGAAGCCCAATTTACATTTATATTGGCTACCAATTTACATTTCCACCAACAGTGTAGGAGGGTTCCCTTTTCTCCACAACCTCTCCAACATTTGTTATTTGTAGACATTTTAATGATGGCCATTCTGACTGTGTATACCCATTTTCACAGCAGCATTATTCACAACAGTCAAAAGGTGGAAGCAACTCAAGTGTTCATTAGTGGGTAAAGGGATAAATGAGATGGGGCATGTGTATACACACATACACACAGAGGGGAATATTATTCAGCTATAAAAAGAAAGAAATTCTGTCATATGCTACAATAAGGATGAACACTGAGGATACTAGGCTAAGTGAAATAAGCTAGCCATAAAAGGACAAATATTGTATGACTCTGCTTATCTGAGGTCTCTAAAGTAGTCAAATTCATAGAGATAGAAAGTATAATGGTGGTTGCCAGGGGCTGAAGGGAAGGGAGAATAGGGAGTTATTGTTTAAGGGGTATGTACTAGGAATCTGATTGAACTTTTTGGCCAACTCAATAGTTTCAGTTTGGAAAGATGAAAAGTGTTCTAGGCTAGATAGAGTTAATAGTTGAACAATGTCAATGTAGTTTACATGCCACTACAATACAGTTTAATGCCACTAAACTATAAACTTAATGGTTAAAACAGTAAATCTTGTGTATTTTACCACACAAAAATGTTAAAATGAAAGAAACGTAGTTGACTCAGATAAATAAGTTATGGTTCAGTTGGTAAAGAATCTGCCTGCAATGCAGGAGACCCAGGTTTGATCCCCGGGTTGGGAAGAGCCCCTGGAGGAGGGAATGGCTGCCCACTCGAGTGTTCTTGTCTGGAGAATTCCATGGACAGAGGAGCCTGGTAGGCTATAGTCCTCAGGGTCACAAAGAGTCGGACACGACTGAACAACTAACACACTTTCACATAGATTTATTTAATCTCTATATCTGGTTATATACCTCATCTCCCTTATCCCACCTTAGTCTGACCTTGGTAAATTGTGGAGGCCATCAACCTTCTATATCCCTTATTCCATATGTCACTGTTATTGTGCTTTCTCTTTTAATAGATCCAGAAGGAAATCCATCTGGCAAACACACTCAGAGTAAAGAATTAGCACCTGAAGTTTAAGTATAAAGGAGAAATCTATCAGGATTTATGTATGCTGCCAAGTCACTTCAGTTGTGTCCGACTCTGTGTGACCCCATAGACGGCAGCCCACCAGGCTCCCCGTCCTTGGGATTCTCCAGGTAAGAACACTGGAGTGGGTTGCTATTTCCTTCTCCAATGCATGAAAGTGAAAAGAGAAAGTGAAGTCACTCAGTCGTTTCCAACTCCTAGAGACCCCATGGACTGAGGCCTACCAGGCTCCTCCATCATGGGACTCTCCAGGCAAGAGAGTACTGGAGTGGGGTGCCATTGCCTTCTCCCATCAGGATTTAGGTATAACCCAAGGAAAAACCTTATAGACGGACTTCCCCAGTGGTATGAACAAGCCAGTGAGTGGTATTAGTAAGCAAGATACATCATAGCAGCTCCAGTTTGTTTCTTTCTGCACATTTATTTTTCTACCTGAAGTTGGGCCTTACTGATGTTTTGTCTGCTGTAGACATTGCTATACTTGGCTCTGAAATTTACCTAACTGAAAGATCAAGATCAAAAGAGCTTCTCCCGTCCCAGTGCCAAATTCCTAGGGAAAGAATCTGATTGCTTTTCCCAGGTGAGTTCAATGCTCTTTTTGCAATAGATTGTGGGGTGATATGGGAGGATGAATATGGATACTGAGGACTTAAATCTAGAGACCAGTGATATTTGTCTTTTGAAAGAGATGAAGCTATTGGTAAGACAGAACCAAAGGCATGAGTGAAGCAGATAACTCTGGATGAGCCCCTTCTTGGGGGCGTCTCACAAATACCACTGACTGGACAGCATATGCCTGTAGTGGGGATGCCCTCACCTCTCTGTGATACATATGTCAACAGTTACTACATAACTATTAGAGGATGGGAGTGATTCATCAGTTCCTGTAGTACCTCTCCTATATTCTTCCAGCACTCACTGGCTAGTACAACAGCCCTGGTCCACTGCAAATTTCTGCTTAAGGGCTTTCTTTCATACACATGTGAATTAATGCCCTTAGTAAATGTCCCTATGGAGCAGCCCTTGTGTGTGCATACTCAGTTGCTCAGGCGTGTCTGACTCTTTGCAACCCCATGGACTATAGCCCATCAGGTTCATTTATCCATGGAATTTCCCAGGTAAGAATACTGGAGTGGGTTGCCATTTTCTTCTCTAGGAGATCTTCCCAACCCAGGGATTGAATCAACTGTCCTGTGTTTCTTGAATTGGCAGGTAGATTTTTTTTTTAACCACTGAGCCACCTGGGAAGCCCACAGAGTAGCCCTTAACAATGACAAATGAGAACTGGAGAAAAAACCATGGACCCACTACCCTCTGAGAAATAAGGAGGATAACTCTGAGGCATATTCTTCTATCCTGGACTGCAGAGAACCCCATTTGAACACAGAACAAACCTGCTAGTATTTCATCTTTTTTTGGCTTCCTCTACTTTCATATTTGGTCTCACTCACTTTCTCACTCCTCTAATGGTGCTAACTCCCAAATAGACTGCCTGTCCTAAAATACCATATAATTTTTTTTCCTTTTGGGGATGCGACATAATACAGAAACATAGGACATAAATTGCCAAATGCCCGTCTTCAGGGTTGGCATGATGGCGGGGAACAGGAGAGCTCAGTAGTTGGCAAAGGTTGGCAAAAGTAAGAGAGAAAGAGACAAGGAGAGAAAGCTTCAGGTCTGATGTGGACCTGGCTGAGTCAGGGTGTAGAATGTGAATACGGCTGGAACACTGAGGAAGATCTGATTTATACAGAGAAAAGAAAAAGCAGCATTGGAAAAGATGGTGCAATGTCCTCAGCCAGATCGTGGAGGAAGGTCAGTAACAGACAAACTGACTCAGACTCACCCCCTTGGAATCTAAGCAGATGGAAACACAAAGGGAGCAGGACACTGCTGGCTGCCTGGAGACTTGGGGTTCATGTGGTCAGTGATCTGAGGTGTATTAGGGAAACTTCTCAGCTGCAATCCAGAAGAGTGAATTAACAATTCATTAATATAGTATTGTGTGTATGCGTGCTCAGTTGCTTTAGTCATATCTGACCCTTTGCGACCCCATGTACTATAGCCTGCCAGGCTCCCCTGTCTGTGGGGTTCTCCAGGGAAGAACACTGTTGTGGGTTTTCCAAGCCCCCCTCCAGAGGATCTTCCTGAACTAGGGATTGAACCCATGGTTCCTGCAACTCCTGCATTGTAGGCAGATTCTTTACCCACTGAGCCACCTGGGAAGCCCCTAATATAATCTTAGTTCACTTGGATAATTAATTGTTAACCTGTCAATATAGAGAATGCTGCCTGACAAATGAAACCGCTGGCTAATGTTTCACTTTAGTAAAGTATTTCTTGTGAGAGGAAAGAATTATTTCCTTGCAGATATAATTTTAAAAAGATAAGGCCTTCATTTGAAAACTGGGTAAAACACAGTGTGTTAAAGCTTAACAATAGAGGGTACTTCAGAGTTTTACTCAGGAACATGTTAATTAATAAGTAAAGATATAAAGATCCAACAATCTGATATGTATTCACTGAGAATATGCTAACTCTGGCAGAGAGAAACATAAAAATTACTTATCTAATCCTAAAATGTAGAGACCAAGGCTCTTTTCAATTGATAGCTGATGAGAAAGAACCAGTTCCAATATCCTTCACTAGTTGATTGAATTGCAAAGTTTTACATAACTCTTTATAAGGCTAAGTATTTCCTGAAATAGAGGGAAAAAACATAAAACTTTAGTAACTGTTTATAATCTATATAATTAAATCTCTAGAAATTCCATAGCTATTTCTACTTGAAAGTGATTGGATTCTTTTTATTAATTCTATTTCCAACACTAATAAAATGTGTAGTTAAAAATAACCCAGAGACACTAGGAAAAAGGTACTCTATGTTCCTTTTTTGATGTATACACTTTGGCTTTAAAAATTTCACAATCACAGATATAAAATACAAATAAGAACCAAAGAGAAGGGAATGCTACCTACTCTAGTATTATTGCCTGGGAAATTCTATGGACCGAGGAGCCTGCGTGGTTACAGTCCACAGGGTTGCAAAGAGTTGGAAACAGCCACTAAACAACAAGACAAGATAGACATTTTCATATACAAAAGACAAGATAGAAAGGTGGAGTAGTTAGCGGAGTTGATGGTCTATATTCCAAATCAGGCAGTTTCCCTCTTTGGGATAAGAAGGACTAGAGATTTTTCATGTGAAATGGAGAAAAGGAGTTGGCTTCACTGCTTAAATCCAGGGACTATGATTTCTAAAGATAGGGTGAAAAAATACTGGAAACTGCTGCCTGAGGCTGCAATTTATACAGAGCAGCAGCAGGCAGTATAACTGGAGCTGCCTGAGGCTCACTAATCAGTTCTGTATTTCTTTCCTATCCCACCAGGGAGGAGGTCCAAGCCTTCATTATGAGAGCTACTTGTCAACTGAGAGCCCTAGGACATTCCTGGAAGTAGCCTCATAAGGTCTTGTCAGGGAGGAAAGAGCTGAGAGAGTGAAAGAAAGAGAAAACAATGCAAAGTGATTCAAAACATATACATTCCCTGTAGATAAGTCTGTGATCTACCATTCTAAAATGCATGAAGAGGGACTTCCCTGCTGGTCTGGTGGTGTAGAATCTGTACTTCCAATGTAGGGAGCACAGGTTTGATCCCTGGTCAGGGAACTAAGATCCCACATGCCATGCGGCATGGCCTAAAACTTCTTAAAAAATAAAAATTCATGAAGAGACCTAATGCTGAGAAAGACAACTAACAAGATAAACATCAGAACAGGAATTATATACTCATGATGTTAATTTTATTGACTATGTTGACAAAAGCTATATAGTATGCATGGCTAGGATACTCAGAGATAAAGTCTTATTAAAGAATGAACAAGAAAACATTAAACCAGAAGTTACATATATTTAAAAGGTGAATATAAGAAAAACTGAAATATGGGAAATACCAAATATCATCAAAAGAAACAATAAAATCAAAAGACAGGATAAACTCTAAATAGAACACCATTGAAAAGACTATTACTGACTTGGAAGATAGCACTGAACACTTCATCTACCACACAGTAAAGAGATATAAAAAAAAAAAAGGTAAAATCAATGCACAAGCTATAAATATCCCCACAAGCTATACTGAGATCCTTTACACTCATGCTTCAGGCCCTACCCTCTCAGGATCTCTTTCCAAAAGAGAGAATGCAGGCAAGGAAGAGAAGGAATATTTGATATTAGTTGAGAATTTTCTAACATTGAAGAGAGATATAAGTATTCAAAATGATAGCACACTTTTTAGAGTACCAAGCAGAATAATAAGAATAAAATAACACAATAGACCCAATACTAGATATATAATAAAGAAATTTTCAGGAAATAAAGAATGAAAGGGAAAAAAACTTACAAGCTAAATGTCAGTTTATCTTTTAGGTAAACTTGACATACAACAGATTTCTCATCAACAAGAAAGGCCCATAAAAGATGGGGTAATAGCTTCAAAGTGCTGAGGGGAAAATAATGTTGAACTTAGAATTCTATGCCCAGAGAAAGTGTAATTCCTAAGTAAGGGCAAAATGTAGACATTTCTAGAAATAAAAAGACTAAATGAAGTTGCCACAAACTAACCACACTAACCCTTACAGAGGGGCTTCCCTGGTGGCTCAGAGGGTAAAGTTTCTGCTTGCAATGCGGGAGACCTGGGTTCAATTCCTGGGTCGGGAAGATTCCCTGGATAACAACCCACTCCAGTATTCTTGCCTGGAAAATCCCATGGATTTTTACGGTTCATGGGGTCCCAAAGAGTCGGACATGAATGAGTGACTTCACTTTAACCCTTACAGTCCTTGATTTTGATTAGAAGAAAGACCCTAAATGAATGATGTATTTTTTTCCTCTTGCTTGTATCTTTCAATGATGTGTTTTGTTTACAAGATGGTTGGATAGGACTCAAAACTTCCCTAGGTTCCTCACAATGCCTGCTTAAGCCTTTCCTTCCCAGGGTAAATACCCTATATTTTCCAGTCTGTTCTCCAGAAACTATTTCTTGCTGTATGATTGGTTGGGTCAGTGGGGACAAGATCCATGGCTTGTATACCCCAAAGTCAGAAGTAAGATCTAGACATTTCTCTAAAGAGAACCAACTTTTCAGTTTATATCACTGCCTCTTCACTCTGCTTTTTACTCTTTAAATGTTTGTTTTTTAGAGTCATTCCATGGTGCTCTTCTCTTACTGAATATTTTGTCTTAACGTGTGAACATTAGAAACACCTAAGCACACTTAAAGTGTAGAATCTTGCATTTAGCCTCAAATAATGACCCAGAAAATGAAGGAGAGTGAACCCTGCAACTGCATTTTTAGCAATCAATTGAGACAATTAACTAAGAACCACTGCTTTTATAAGCTTTCTATAAGCATAATCATGCTTTGCTTTTTACTTATACAAATAAGTCACAAAGTTTATATCAGAATCAAACCCATGTTAAATGTTCCATACAAATATATTTACCTGCTAACTGGGCCATTTCAAAATAAATGTCCTTTATTTGTCTAAACTAGGTCATTCGGATTTGAATCCATCTTCCTACCCCTTGACTCCACGTAGTCCCTGAGCTGCAATATGTTCCCACTCACATTTGTTTACACATTTTCTATCAATCCCCAACCCGCTAATCCTGAGTTCCAACCAGTGCTTACTCCTAGGCATGTTATGTACTGTCACACTTTTTATACTTTGGCACATGTCCCTCCTCCTAGTCTGAGAGGTCACACTCCTCTTCTATATCTGGAGACTCCAACTCTATTAATATCCTGGTCAAATGCAATGTCTTCTGTGAAGCCTTTCCTTACTTCCCAGCCAGGTCCCCATCTGTTTACATGTGGTCTGGAAACTACCTGCTTACACCTGTCTTCCTCACCAGTCAGGGAGAACATGCAGAAAGGTCTGATCAGCGCTCATCTGTTTTTATATCTCAGAATTCAGTACAGGCCCTGCTGCTGCTGCTAAGTTGCTTCAGTCGTGTCCAACTCTGTGCGACCCCACAGACGGCAGCCCACTAGGCTCCTCTGTCCCCAGGATTCTCCAGACAACACTGGAGTGGGTTGCCATTTCCTTCTCCAATGCATGAAAGTGAAGAGTGAAAGTGAAGTCGCTCAGTCGTGTCTGACTCTTTGTGACCTCATGAACTGCAGCCTACCAGGCTCCTCCATCCATGGGATTTTCCAGGCAAGAGTACTGGAGTGGGGTGCCATCGCCTTCTTTGGAGTACTGGACCTAGCTTGGAGCAATTATTCAGCATGTGTTTCTTAAGTAGGGCATAAACACACAAGGGAATTGGTAGATACTTGGGCTTCCCTGGTGGCTCAGAGGGTAAGGAGTCTGCCTGCAACGTGGGAGACCTGGGTTCGACCCCTGTGTTGGGAAGGTCCCCAGGAGAAGGAAATGGCAACCCACTCCAGTACTCTTGCCTGGAAAATCCCATGGGTGGAGGAGCCTGGTAGGCTACAGTCCATGCGGTTGCAAAGAGTTAGACATGACTGAGTGACTGAGCGACTTGGACAACNGTGAACATTAGAAACACCTAAGCACACTTAAAGTGTAGAATCTTGCATTTAGCCTCAAATAATGACCCAGAAAATGAAGGAGAGTGAACCCTGCAACTGCATTTTTAGCAATCAATTGAGACAATTAACTAAGAACCACTGCTTTTATAAGCTTTCTATAAGCATAATCATGCTTTGCTTTTTACTTATACAAATAAGTCACAAAGTTTATATCAGAATCAAACCCATGTTAAATGTTCCATACAAATATATTTACCTGCTAACTGGGCCATTTCAAAATAAATGTCCTTTATTTGTCTAAACTAGGTCATTCGGATTTGAATCCATCTTCCTACCCCTTGACTCCACGTAGTCCCTGAGCTGCAATATGTTCCCACTCACATTTGTTTACACATTTTCTATCAATCCCCAACCCGCTAATCCTGAGTTCCAACCAGTGCTTACTCCTAGGCATGTTATGTACTGTCACACTTTTTATACTTTGGCACATGTCCCTCCTCCTAGTCTGAGAGGTCACACTCCTCTTCTATATCTGGAGACTCCAACTCTATTAATATCCTGGTCAAATGCAATGTCTTCTGTGAAGCCTTTCCTTACTTCCCAGCCAGGTCCCCATCTGTTTACATGTGGTCTGGAAACTACCTGCTTACACCTGTCTTCCTCACCAGTCAGGGAGAACATGCAGAAAGGTCTGATCAGCGCTCATCTGTTTTTATATCTCAGAATTCAGTACAGGCCCTGCTGCTGCTGCTAAGTTGCTTCAGTCGTGTCCAACTCTGTGCGACCCCACAGACGGCAGCCCACTAGGCTCCTCTGTCCCCAGGATTCTCCAGACAACACTGGAGTGGGTTGCCATTTCCTTCTCCAATGCATGAAAGTGAAGAGTGAAAGTGAAGTCGCTCAGTCGTGTCTGACTCTTTGTGACCTCATGAACTGCAGCCTACCAGGCTCCTCCATCCATGGGATTTTCCAGGCAAGAGTACTGGAGTGGGGTGCCATCGCCTTCTTTGGAGTACTGGACCTAGCTTGGAGCAATTATTCAGCATGTGTTTCTTAAGTAGGGCATAAACACACAAGGGAATTGGTAGATACTTGGGCTTCCCTGGTGGCTCAGAGGGTAAGGAGTCTGCCTGCAACGTGGGAGACCTGGGTTCGACCCCTGTGTTGGGAAGGTCCCCAGGAGAAGGAAATGGCAACCCACTCCAGTACTCTTGCCTGGAAAATCCCATGGGTGGAGGAGCCTGGTAGGCTACAGTCCATGCGGTTGCAAAGAGTTAGACATGACTGAGTGACTGAGCGACTTGGACAACGTTCACAGAACCTACACATTTCAAATCAGCATATGTATATTTTAAAATGTACACTGTCAACTTCATATGTAACTTTCCAAATCTCAGAAAACTTTTACATTCTATTTCTCAGGAAATCCACATATTAATGAGCAAACTGTGATCAAGAAGCTCCAAGTAAAACCTTTTAATTTTCTTTACAGATTTATTTTTAAATATGAAGCTACAAATATCAACAGCATGTTCTGTGTCCTCTAGAGATAAGAAAGAAACGTGTGGACATTGTTAGCTCTATATCTGGTTACTCCCCCTAAACCTCATGTAACTGTTCTAGTCTCTGAATTGATTTGGTGCCCTTTGACTTTTTTTTAATTGAAGTATAGTTGATTTATAATACTGTGATAGTTTTAGGTGTACAGCATAGTGATCCAATTATTTTTTTCTGATTATATTCCATCATAGGTAATTATAAATACTGAATATAGTTCCCTGAGCTATAAGGTAGGTCCTTGTGGCTTATCTATTTTATGTAAAGCAGTTTGTTTTCTTTAATTCCATACTCTTTATTTCTCCACCCTCTCTCTCTCCTTTGGTGAACATAAGTTTGTGTTCTACATCTGTGAGTTTGTGTTCTATGTCTATGAGTCTGTTTCTGCTTTGTATGTAATATTTTTTTTAGATTGCACATATAAGTGATATCATATAGCATGTCTTTCTCTGACTTACTTCACAAAGTAAAATATTCTCTAGGAATTTCTCTGTTGCTGAAAATAGCAATATTTAATTCATTCTTAAGGCTGTGTAATATTTCATTATGTATGTGTGTATATATATACACATATATGTTTGTGTGTGTGTATATATATATATAGTTGCTGTTGTTCAGTCTTTGCAACCCCATGGACTGCAGCACACCAGGCCTCAGTGTCTCTCACCATCTCCCGGAGTTTGCCCAAGTTCATGTCCTTTGCATTGGTGATGCCATCCAGTCATCTCATTCTCTGATGTCCACTTCTCCTTTTGTTGATGGTTTGTCTTTTCCTTTTGTTGATGGTTTCCTTTGCTGCCTAAAAGCTTTTAAATTTGAATACTTTTCATTTGTTTATTTACTGCATTTGCCTTGGGAGAGTGATCTAAGAAAATACTGCTATAGTTTATTTCAGAGAAAATTTTGCTTATGTTTGACCTATGTTCTCCTAAGTTCTATGGTGTCAAGTCTTATATTTGGGCTTCCCAAGTGGCTCTGTGGTAAAGAATCTGCCTACCAATGCAGGATATGCAGGAGACATGGGTTCGATTCCTGGGTTGGGAAAATCCCCAGGAGAAGAAAGTGGCACTCCACTCCAGTATTCTTGCCTGGAAAATTCCATGGACAGAGAAGCCTGGCAGGCTATAGTCCATGGGAATTGCAAAAGGTTGGACACAGCTGAGAATGCACACATGTCTTGTATTTAGGACTTTAAACCATTTTGAGTTTTTGTATATGGTGTGAGAAAGTGTTCTAATTTCAATGATTTACAAGTAGCTGTCCAGCTTTTCCAACATCACTTGCTGAAGAGACTGTCTTTACTCCATTGTATATTCTTGTCTCCATTCTCACAGGTTAATTGACCATAGGTGTGTGGGTTTGTTTCTGGGCTCTCTGGTGTACTCCATTGACCTATATATTTGTGCCAATACCATGCTGTTTTGATTACTTTTTGCTTTATAGTCTTATTTGAAGTCTGGAAAGGTTTTACCTCTAGCTTTTTGTTCTTTTTCTTCAGGTTTGCTTTGGCAACACTGTCTTTTATCTTTCCATACAAGTTTTAGGATTAGTTTTTCTACTACTTCTGTGAAAAATGTCATGCATATTTTGATGGGGATTGCGTTATATCTGTAGTTTGCTTTGGGTAGTACGACCATTTTAACAATATTAATTTTTCCAATGCAAGAACATGGGATATCTTACCATTTCTTTGAATTATCTTCAAGTTCTTTTATAAATGTTTTATAGTTTTCAGCATATAGGTCTTTAAACTTGTTGGTTATGTTTATTCTTAGATATTTTATTTTGATGTAATTTTAAACAGGATTTTTTTCAATTTCTTTTTGTGGTACTTCATTATTACTTTAAAGAAATATAACAGATTTCTGTATATCAATCTTGTATCCTACTGTAGAAATACAAAAAAAAAAAAGGGAATACTATGAACAATTATATGCCAACAAATTTGACAACCTAGAAGAAACAGACAAGTTTCTAGAAACATACCACCCACCAAAATTGAATCAAGAAGAAACAGACTTAAAAAAAGAATAAATAGATAATTTAAATAGACTGATCACTAGATGTGTGAAGTGGAATTTGTAATTTAAAAACTCCCTACAAACAAAAGTCCAGGACCAGATGGTTTCACAGGCAAAATTCTATCAAACACACAAAGAAGAACTTACACTGGTCCTTCTCAAAATCTTCCAAAACAACTGAAGAGGAGGGAGCACTCCTAAAGACATTCCACAAAGCCGCCATCACCCTGACACCAAAATTAGACAAAAGACACCAGCAAAAGAGAAAATTACAGTCCAACATCTTTCATTAATATATACATGTGAAAATTCCCCACAAAATATTAGCAAACTGAATCCAACAAGACCAAAAAAAATCATACACCAGAACCAAGTGGGATTCATCCCAAATTCACAAGGATGGGTCACAATATGCAAATCAATCAACGTGATACACAACATCAACCAAAGAAAAGACAAAAACCATCTGATCAAAAAACTAAGAGAGGACATTCCCAAAAACATTCTATAAAGCCACCATCACCTAAGGTCCTACTGTATAGCACAGAGAACTATTAATATATTCAATATCATGTGATAAACCATAATGGAGAAAGATATATAAAAGAAAGAATGTATATATACATATAACTGGATCACTTTGCTGTACAGCAGAAATTAACACAACATTGTAAATCAAGTATATTTCATTAAAAAAAATATTGACTACAAAATGAAAAAAAAAAAAAACAACTAGAGAAGTAGATGGCTAATCTTGTATCCTGCTACCTTCTTGAATTCATTTATTAGTTGTAATAGTTTTTGTGTAGAGATTTTAGGATTCTCTATAATCATGCCATTTGCAAACAGTGACAACTTGACATCTTCTCTTTCAATCTGAATACCTATTTTATCTTTTCTTGTACGATTGCATGGCAAGGACTTCCACCACCACATTGAATAGAAGTGAGAGTGGGTGATGCCCTTTGAATTTTAAAAGCCACTAGAATTTACAACTGCTGGACTAAGAAATGATCTAAAGTATACAAAGCAAAAGTTTCCTTTGCATAAATCCCCCTAACACCTTTGGATTCTTAGAATTTCATTCACTATTCCATTTTGTCTACTTGAGTTGCTTCTGTCACATTTTCATTTGGACAAATAATAGTCTGCACTAACATTTCTAGCTACAGATACCTTTTCTGAAGAAGGTACATCCAGGATTCAATCTGAAACATTTAATGTAGTGTCACCATTTTAAGCATTTTTGAAATATTCACAACATGAAATAATAACATGTCTTCCAGGGTCTCATTCACACGCCCTTCTCTGCATTTAAGTATGTAAATAATCCAACAGTACAGCAGAAGTAAGGACAGACAAATAATCTATGACTCTATACTCAAAGAGACATCTTCCAAGGGCTAGAGAACAAGAAGGACTTTTAGAAATTTATAGAATTTTAGTTTTTATCCTTTCCAGGATGGCAAATTTGGGTATGTGAGCCTCCACTCTCCTCTACTTCAATAACTGCAGACAAGATTAACTGATCTCATAGATGTGTCTCCAGAATTCTACTTAACACCATCCAAAGAAATTATGATCAATCCACTGACAGTGGTTCCTAGAGGTCATTCCTGGCCTAGTGCAGAGATTGTCAACATTTTTACAGTATCAGAGAGTAAGTATTTTAAACTTTGCAGCATATGGCTTCTTTCCCCTTAACTTCACTATTATATTACAAAAGCAGTTACAGACAATATATGAAAAACAAGGGACTTTACTAGTTGTCCAGTGGCTAAGACTCCACATTCCCAATGCAGGGGGGCCAGGCTCAGTCCCTGGTCGGGAGCTAGATCTCACATGCCACAACTAAAGATCTTGCATGCTACAAAGAAGATCCCATGTGTGCAATTCAGACCTAGGGCAGCCAAGAAAAAAAAAATGTGGCTCCCCCCAAATTTTATTTATAGACAATGAAATTTTAATTTGATGTAATCTTCTTGTGTTATTCAATACTCCTCTATTGATTTTTTTCAGCCAATCAAAAATGTAAAAAGAATTATTTGCATAAAACACGTGGTAGACTAGATTTAGCTATACTATGCCAACTCTTGTTCCTAGTACAATTATTTTATTTTGCACAAAAGGAAATAGGACACACAAAGGTGATTTGTTTAAAATCACATGAATCACTTGTGGTAGAGGCAGTCATTTTGTCTCAAGTTGTCTTAAAGATAGTCCATGCAAGCATGTGTGTGTGCTAAGTTGCTTCAGTCGTGTCTGACTCCTTGTGACCCTAGAACTGTAGCCTGCCAGGCTCCTCTGTCCATGGGATTCTCCAGGCAAGAATACTGGAATAGGCTGCCATGCCTCCTCCAGGTGACCTTCCCAACTCAGGGATGGAAACCATGTCCCTTATGTCTCCTGCATTGGCAGGCAGGATTTTTTTTAACCACTAGAACTACCTGGGAAGCCCAACAGTGGTCCATATTGGCTCTTTATTATTATATTTCCCCTCAGTGATAAGAATCAAACAACATATTCTCCTTTAAGAAAATTACTTTTTTCTGGATCATTTTGAAATATATTTTTATTACTTTAAGACTCAATATAGGATCATATGGAGTATATATGCTTATGTGCATAGATTTATAAGTTGAAATCATTTTTCAATTTTACTACCAATGTATTCCTGTACTTTAAAGTAAACTAATTCCAATATTTGCAACCAGTTCATTTTATAACACATATAACTTAGAAATTAAGTATAAAATATTCAGAGACTAGATTTCAGTTCAGTGTAGTCAGTCGTTTCCGACTCTTTGCAATCCCATGGACTGCAGCATGCCAGGCTTCCCTGTCCATCACTAACTCCCAGAGCTTGCTAAAACTCATGTATGTATATCGAGTTGGTGAGGCCATCCAACCATCTCATCCTCTGTTGT
>SJYX01017735.1:449603-471679 GCA_006410675.1 Oreotragus oreotragus | reverse complement strand
TATCTGAGATTATTGATATTTCTCCCAGCAATCTTGATTCCAGCTTGTGCTTCCTCTAGCCCAGAGCCCAGCATTTCTCATGATGTACTCTGCCCATAAGTTAAATAAGCAGGGTGACAATATACAGCCTTGACATACTCCTTTCCCAATTTAGAATCAGTCTGTTGTTCCATGTCCACTTGTAACTGTTGCTTCTTGACCTGCATACAGATTTCTTAAGAGGCAGGTCAGATGGTCTGGTATTCCTATCTCTTTAAGAATTTCCCACAGTTTGTTGTGATCCACACAGTCAAAGGCTTTGGTGTATTCAATTAAGCAGATGTTTTTCCGGAACTCTCTTGCTTTTTTGATGATCCAGTGGATGTTGGCAATTTGATCTCTGGTTCCTCTGGCTTTTCTAAATTCAGCTTGACCATCTGGAAGTTCACGGTTCACTACTGTTGTAGCCTGGCTTGGAGAATTTTAAATATTACTTTACTAGTGTGTGAGATGAGTGCAATTATGTGATAGTTTGAACATGCTTTGTTCAACAGAATAGAACATTTAGAACAGATTTAGTCAGTTTTAAAATCAAATGCAGAAGCCCTATTATATTGATATTTGAAGTAGTATTTCTCAGAAATATCTGAAAAATGAAATAACCATCATTAAAATATATTCAATTTTACTTAAGACCAAGAAATATTTTGGGAAAAACAATTTTTTTTATTTATGGTTCAACATCAAAGGAGCCCCCTTGATTGTAGAGGATACCCCTGTTCTTGTGAGTTGAGCATTTTCATAGAGAAAATTACGCCGATGAGCTGGTTTTTTGTCAAACATCTTGTTACGAGAGTCAACTTTGGCTTTTACTTTCACCGGCAGTATGGAAACTTGAGGTTTCCCATTGATCTCATACAACCAGTACATATCTGCTGTCTAGAAACAAAGAGAGGAAGAGACTTTATACACAATATCCAGGGACTCAGAAAAATGCAAGAAAATACTTATCAAATTAACAACTTCTCTCTTCTCCATGTAAGGTATGGGAAGGGCACAAAACTGAAACTGCACATGTGCATTAAGGGCACAAATCTGATAATAAATGATTAGTGTGGAAAATAAATTCAGGAATGCATTTGGCTTTATGAATTAAAAAACATTCACTAAAAAGTCACACTTAGAGGTCTGCCCTGTGGGTGAAGACATCTATTTGGTTTGCATGAGACTATCACCTAGGATGAACTATAGGTAATGGAAATAATACCTTGCAAGATTTATCTAAGGGAGTTTAAATATGGCTATAGAACCAACTGGTATGATGTCAAGCTTCTGTTTTTAAGATTATGAAAGTACATCATTAATAAAACTACTTGTAAGTATTGAGCATGGTGCAAACTCATTAATGAAAATAAAAATCTAAATCCAAGTCAGTACAGCTTACACAGGAATTTACTTAAAAATCCTTCATTTCTTCTGTATTTTTGTACAGAATGACAATACTGAATTAGCATTTTCTGCACATTTATGTTCATACTTAAATCTCATTGCTTTTACAGAGTTTCCTGATGTTATCTGTTTATCCAGGACTTCTGCCTCACATAAGAATTGTATCGTGTATGTTCAGAAAACTCAAAGAGAAGTTCAGGTCAAGAAAATACTGTAGTCATTATCAGGGTTTAATATGTAATGTGATATCTGTCAATGAATGTTAAATTCAGGAATTTCTTGCACATCTGGAATGGTCATGTTTTAATTGAAACTGGTCCTTCTATCCAGGTTCATAGTAATTAAGTATTCAGAATCAATGAGTCTGGCTTTGTCGTTGAGCAGAACAAACCAAGAACCATACTACAACTGGGTCAAATAACATTTTACTTCATATAAGGATGTTCAGTTTGAAAAACACGGCTACATTTTGGTGATTGTGCATAAGTGGTTGTAAATGTCTGTAAGTGACTCACTTATACACTTATAAACACTTATAAATGTTTATAAGTGACTCACTTCTGGGTACAAATGTATGAGCTACATGAAGGAACCTGCATCCATGCCTGAGCTTAGTGGGTACACAGGAGTGAGCTATGTGAAGGGATGTACTCTCCCATTCAGAACCTAGTGATACACATGGTAAGTACATGTAAGGATCTGTTCTTTTGCCCAGCATCTCTACAAGACTATCTGAAAATAATTACCTATAAATATACTTTAAAATCCTAAATGTTACTGTATACATTTCAATTAAGATTCAAGTAATTTTTCAGTAAGTGATACACAGAAATCTCTTTCATTCCTATACATTGACAACCAAAGATCAGAAAAGTAAATTAAAGAAAAAATCCCATTTACCATCACATCAGAAAAATAAACTACCTAGGAATAAACCTATCTAGGGAGGCAAAAGACCTATACTCAGAAAACTATATGATACTGATGAAAGAAATCAAAGAGGATAGAAAAAGATGGAGAGATATACCATGTTCTTTGACTGGAAGAGTCAATACTGTGAAAATGACTATACTGTCCAAAGCAATCTACAGAGTCAATGCAATCTGTATCAAACTACCAAGGGCATTTTTCACAGAATTAGAACAAAAAAATTTATAATTGTATAGACACATAAAAGATTCCAAATAGCAAAAGTAATCTTGAGAAAGAAAAATGGAGCTGGAGGAATCATGCTCTCTGAATTCAGACTATACAACAAAGCTACAGTCATCAAAACAGTAGAGTAGTAGCACCAAAAACAGGAATATAGATCAATGGAACAGAATAGGAAGTCCAGACATAAATCCACACACCTGTGGTCAATTAATTTATGACAAAGGAGGCAAGAATATACATTGGAGAAAAGATAGTCTCTTCAATAAGTAGTTCTTGGAAAACTGGATAGCTTGATGTAAAAGAAGGAAATAGAACATTTTAACATGATACACAAAAATACACTCAAAATGAATTACAGACCTATATGTAAGGTCAGATACTATAAAACTCTTAGAGCAAAACACAGGCAGAACACTTTTACATAACTCAAAACAAGATCTTTTTTGATCTACCTCCATGAAAATAAAAACAAAAATAAACAAATGGGGCCTAATCAAATCTACAGGCTTTTGCCCAGCAAAGGAAACTGTAAACAAAATGAAAAGACAACCTACAGAATGGGAGAAAATATTTGCAAACTAAGCAATCTACAAGGGATTAATCTCCAAAATATACAAACAGCTCATGCAGCTCATTATCAAAAACCAAACAACCTAATCAAAAAGTATGCAGAAGATCTAAATAGCCATTTCTCCAAAGAGGAAAAAAGCACATGAAAAGATGCTCAACATCACTAATAATTAGAGAAAGGCAAATTAAAACTACAGTGAGGTATCACCTTACACTGATCAGAATGCTAAGTCTTCAGTTGTGTCTGACACTTTGTGGCCCCATGGACTATAGCCTGCCAGGTTCCTCTGTCCACTGAATTTCCCAGGCAGGAACAATGGAGTGGGCTGCCATTTCCTCCTCCAGGGGATCTTTCCGAGACCAAGGATTGAACCCTGGTCTCTTACGTCTCCTGCATTGGCAGGCAGGTTCTTTACCACGAGCACCACCTGGGAAGCTTATACAC
Organism: Oreotragus oreotragus; assembly: GCA_006410675.1. Classification (NCBI taxonomy): domain Eukaryota; kingdom Metazoa; phylum Chordata; class Mammalia; order Artiodactyla; family Bovidae; genus Oreotragus; species Oreotragus oreotragus. Next base: position 468,081 of record SJYX01017735.1, on the reverse strand, counting down.
TGGTCAGGATGGCCATTGTCAAAATATCTACAAACATAAATACTGGAGAGGGTGTGGAGGCAAGAGAACCCTTCTATACTGTTGGTGGGAATGTAAATTGGTACATCCACTGTGGAGAACAGTGTGGAGGTTTCTTAAAAAACTAAAAGAAGAGCTAACATATGATCCAGCAATCTCATTCCTGGGCATACGCACAAAAAACACCATAATTTGAAAAGATACATGCATTCCAATGTTCATTGCAGCACTATTTACAATAGCCAGAACATGGAAGCAACCTAAATGTCCATCAACAGATGAATAGATAAAGAAGACATGGTACATATATACGATGGTAGATTAGCATTAAAGGGAATGAAATAATGCCACCTGCAGCAACCTGGATGCAGCTATAGACTATCATACTTAGTGAAGTGAGTCAGAAAGAGAAAGACAAATATATGATATCGCTTATATGTGGAAATCTAAAAAATGCTATAACTGAACTTTAGAAAACAGAAATAGAGTGACAAATGTGCAGAATGAACTTATGGTTACCAGGGGGTAAGGCAGGAAGGAGGGATAAATTGGGAGATTGGAATTGACATATACACACTACTATATATAAGATAGATAAGGTATTCCTCTACCTAGGTTTCCCCAAGGGTCATAGTTGGTAAAGAATCCGCCTGTCAATACAGGTGACCTGGACTTGATCCCAGGGTTGGGAAGATCCCCTGGAGAAGGAAATGGCAACCCACTTGAGTATTCTTACCTGGATAATTCCATGGACAGAGGAGCCTGGAGGGCTAAAGTACATGGGGTCACAAAGAGTTGGACACGACTGAGCACAAGGGCAGTGAAAATAATATGAAAGTAAATGAATACCTTCATGTCACTAATATGTCAAAGAATCACTGTGCTCTTACATAAGAATGCCAAATTGACAATTATACTCAATTATGTTTAAATGAATTTTTAAAAACTAGTAGTTTTTAAACATATGAAATTTCCACACTTAAATAATGGTTATCTAGTTTGAAAAGGAATCAACCAAAGCCAATGACCTCATGGAATAAATTCTCAAAGCTATGTTTTAAAGGGTACATTCTCATGAATGGAAAAAATGTTAGCAGATGTGCTCTGTACCCACCTACATCCCTCAGAGGTTTCCATTTCATTGCTGCACAACTATCAATTGCCAGTATCTTCACTTCTTTGAAGTTTTTTAGAAACTTCAGAAGGCTTCTCTGCTGTCAGGGAGTTAACAATCCTTGGGAACATTCCTCAATCAATGATTGAACAGTGGCAGGTGGTGTATAAACATTCCAAACTTCCTGGCCCCCTCAAGTGTGAATATTCTAATGTATGGGTTCCACATGATTTCCCAGAGAACTCCCATGGTGTTAAATCCCAGGGAGCCTCTCTGCTAATTGCCTTGGTAAATGCACCCTTTATTGATTTCTATTCCTTCTGTGTCTCATATCCTGGCTTCTCTACATCTGTTTCCTGTGATCACATGGTAAATATGCTACATGGACTTGAATCCATATTTTAGAATTTGCTTAAGAGAAAACACAAGCCAAGATACATGTATATAATACCATTTCCCTCAATTTCATAACGGTCAATTCCCTTAAAACTAATATATATAATTAATGCCTATGCCTAGGCCTCTCTACATATAAATATTTCTTTATACAATCCTTATATGTTTTATCTTGGGTAATTCTGAGAGTTCTCACAAGTTTGTATAAACTATTTAAGATTCATCATGTCCACGATGGAAGGTGAATGGACTGTCCACTCTGTTTGAGTTACAGTGCTTTTTGTAACACTCTGATTAAGTTAACTTAAGTCTCTCAAAGCTAGTGTTATATGCTCTATATAATAGTGGAGAAAAGACATTTTTTACTCACTCTAAATATGGTTTAATTGAAAGGGAATTTATGAAGCTTGCTAATATGGTTGTTGAAGTTTGTATAGGGTAATATTTAACTAACTTGTTCTTAAAAATACATTTAATTTCCATTTAAAGACAATGAAAATTATATGTTTCATATGTTACAAGTATTAACTGACTTAATGTTTAAAACAGTTTTAAAAAGATGATAATAATGCAAATAATAATTTTCACTTAGACAGTGAATTAACTTCTAAAATTCTTCACATTTATCATGTGAGACATCATGTTGTTACCATTAAGAGCAGGGTTTTGGAGTCAGACATTGTTTGAACCATGATTTCAAAATCATTGATTTGATATATGTAATAAAATTTATGAACACCAAGGGCATTATACTGGGCATAAAAAGCCAATATACAATGGATTAAAGAGAATCTCTTTAACAAATGGTGCTGGGAAAACTGGTCAACCACTTGTAAAATAATGAAACTAGAACACTTTCTAACTTACGCCTTTGGGTTAAGATAACTAGTGTTTGGTTCTTGAGATGGTCTTACGATGCTAATGTTGACTGTTTCTTTATACAGATACAGAACCAGGATTCAAAGTTGTCAGGTGCACAAAAGGCGATGGCAAATGTCAAAAATTTTGTAATTACATGGAATTCCAGTTAGGCTATTGCTCTAAAAAAAAAGACGCCTGCTGCTTACCTTTGAATTGAGGTGTTGACATGGAAGCCAAAACTCTGTCTGCTGCTTCCTGGGCCATCCGTCCTAATGCAGGTGTTTTGAACAAGAGCTGAAAGGCTGAGCAGAGAGGAACTGAGGCTTTGTCAATGGCGCCAGTCTAAACTTTCACTGCAGCAGAGGAAAAGATGAAAACTGCCACAGGTGATCTTTTGACGTGATCTTAGAGAAAACAGCTACCTTGAGGTATATAATATTTTCCAGATCAACACAATTTTTACTGGTAGATGTGGATGTAATAAACTCACCCAGGAAAACATTCAAATCATTTGTTCTTTTATTTTATTTATTTATTTTTATTTTATTCTATTATTATTATTTTACTTTACAATATTGTATTGGTTTTGCCATACATCAACATGAATCTGGCACAGGTGTACACGTGTTCCCAATCCTGAACCCCCCTCCCACCTCCCTCCCCATACCGTCCCTCTGGGTCATCTCAGTGCACCAGCCCCAAGCATCCTGTATCCTGCATCGAACCTAGACTGGCGATTTGTTTCTTATATGATATTATACATGTTTCAGTGCCATTCTCCCAATAGCAAATGAAGCAACTGACAAACAACTAATCTCAAAAATATACAAGCAACTTATGCAGCTCAATTCCAGAAAAATAAACGACCCAATCAAAAAATGGGCCAAAGAACTAAATAGATATTTCTCCAAAGAAGACATACAGATGGCTAACAAACACATGAAAAGATGCTCAACATCACTCATTATCAGAGAAATGCAAATCAAAACCACAATGAGGTACCATTTCACGCCAGTCAGAATGGCTGCGATCCAAAAGTCTACAAGTGATAAATGTTGGAGAGGGTGTGGAGAAAAGGGAACCCTCTTACACTGTTGGTGGGAATGTTCTTTTATTTTAAACATATTTTTGAGTACCTCCTTTGGTTCCTAGGCACTGGGAAATGTAATGAATTGGAGGTAGGACTATGTGGGGAGAAAGAGATCTCAATAAATAAAAACAAGAGGATGCTACTTATTCTAAAATGTGCGTGTATCCAGCATGTGGGGAAGATAAATACAAACAGAATTAAAAAAGGGTTCCTGGGAAATTTTGCGCAGGATTTTGGAGTATGATTGGGAGTTTGTTAGGTGAAAGAGAAGCGGCGATTCTCAGGCAAAAGGTGTAGTTGGTAGAAGTTGCGGAATCTTGAAAGAATGATTTGCTAAGAAAATGTGGAAAAGCTCGGCATAACTGTAGAAGAGAGGAACTGATTACAGGTATCACACGAGGAGGGTACAGGAAAAGTGTGTGACATTGTCAAAGAAAGAACAAACATTCTACTAAAGACTTGAGACGGCTAAACAAGAGAAGGTTCCTGGGTGCTCCAGGGGTGTGAACATAATCATACTTGAGTGTTGGAATGTTTATTCCAACAAAAGAATTGGGCCTGGACTGGAAATGTGGGAGACGAGAGGCCGGAAAGGAAGAGATGCTCCTGCCAGTGGAGGCCACGGTCAGTGACTATAATGGAGATAGTGCTCTGAAGAGGGAACAATTAAGGGGTTTCTGCAGAGACTGGGGTTACACCTTTGGTGACGGAGGAGAAGGAAGGAAGGAAAAAAGTCCTGGGGATCAGGCAACATCAGGAACGAGGAGAGCAGGAGGAGCAAGGGGCTGGCTAGACGGGTCTAGGGAATGTTGGATTTGAAGCCTGCAGCATTCACCATATCCAACTGGGACCTGGAGGAACTTGATGAATTCCAAGAGCGAGGAGACAAGAAATAAGAGTCAAAGTTAGCCATAGAAAAGGATGAAATAACTGGACAAATGGCATTATTTGTCCATAATAATGCCAACAGGATACAGAGTTTGTATATTTGATGTAAAATTAATTGTGAAAAATATATCCAAAAACAAACAAAAATATTTTCATTTCCAGTGTTAAGATTATTGGTGATTTTAAGTGATTTAATCTTCAAAAACGACTCTGTCAAGTTATTGAAGTACTCTTCAATTTTCCATTTAAAAAGACAGAATTGATGTGCCTAAGGATAAATAAGTATGTATGTGTAAAGACTACTTCAACCTTAGGCAGAGCCAGCCTATAGTAGACTGAAAATGGCCTCAAGAAAGTAATAAATTTAACGTAAGGGAGGACTTCCTGGGCATTGAGAATATGAAACAGTAAAGCATGTTATCCAGAGAGGATTTTGCATTTCTGCCTGGAGACAAGGGAGGGAGCTGCCTGGCTCCTCAGGGTCAGTTCTGAGCCAGCAGCTCTGTTAGTCACCTTGTCTGTCTTTTCAGGGAAGCAGCCTAGCGCAGGCCCCCGGGCCTGGCCAGGCTTACAGACACCTGCTGTACTCCTGGTGGGAAGAGACCCTTTAGGCAGCGGGTTGCCCTGGGTCATTGCAGAGCCAGTCGTAACACACCTGACTGCCTGCTGTCTGCTCCGCTCGCCCACTGTGTCCTCTCTGCCCAGTGCACCTGGAGAGCCGTCCCCCAGAAGGCTTTGATCACTCTGTTCCCACTGACTCATCCACCCCCCAGAGCTTCCCGGTCATCAGGAAGCCCAGGGTCTGCTGGGGCTGGGCCAGGGTGGCCCGGCTCTGTCAATCACATCCCCATTTGGCTTCCTATGACTAATAACGGCCACACCTAATCTCTCCTTCCTGTCCACACATGCGGTGGTCATCACAGCCCTGCAGGTTCGGCCTGCTCTGAGCTGGTTTGCCCTTATCTCTTGGGTCATAGGAGGAGATCTTACTAGACCCAGGGACTCTTTTAGCAACAAAAACAAAAATTAAAATTAGTCTGTCTTAATGAAGAGAGTCAGACATGACTGAGTGACTAACACACTGACTTTAACACTAATGAGGAGAAATTGAGTTCATTAACACAGCATCTTTCTTGATGGACCAGAGAGGTTTCCTGGGGTCAGATGAGTCACATCAATGTTTCTGATGACAGCAGAGATGGGATTGACCCCAGCAGCCAGGGGCAGGCGCTGCATCCCACAGGGGACTGATGGAATGGCTCTGTTAGGCCTATGGGCTCCCTGGTGGCTCAGAAGGTAAAGACCCCACCTACAATGTAGGAGACCTGGGTTCCAGCCCTGGGTCAGGAAGAGCCCCTGGAGAAGGAAATGGCAACCCGCTCCAGTATTTTTGCTTGGAGAATCCCATGGACGGAGGAGCCTGGAGGGCTACAGCCCATGGAGTTGCCAAGAGTCAGACACGGCTGAGCAGCCATGCCTCAGTGGGCACTGTGGTGAAGCTTTCAGGGGAACAAGAAGGCCTCAGAGGGTCTGTTGCTGTTTCTCTTCCAGCAGCTTCCTCCTTTCTCTGAGTTCTGAGAGCTCCCCTAGGAAAGCTAGGTGCTACTTCCTACCTGTCCATCCAAGGCTCCTGTAATGGGTAATTCTCATGTCTGCCTCATTGCAGGACAAATTAAGAGCAAAGTTTGTTGAGCCAACCTAGATGACGTGGCAATCAGGTGACATGCCAGGACCCTGACCCAGCTTACTTTGAGCCAGAAGTCTCAAGGTGTGGGTGTGGGCTTTTCTGCCTTACACAACTTTGCTATACCTAAGACGACACACATTCCTTTCTCAGGATGTTTCCTGGCAGCACTGACTGGAACAGGCTTCTCAACAAGCCCTGGACAAGGGCTTTGGGGCTGGAAGGCTTATGGCTCTGAGTCCCCGATGACTGTGGATCTGAGTGTATGAGTACACGCAGCACTTGTGGGAAGGCCAGGTACTTGGATTCTAGTCTCAACTTCAATGATGGTTGTGTTGATGCCCTGGGTAACTCTTGATGAGCACAGTGTGCAGAAATGTCCTGAGCCCAGTGACTTGTGATTGTGTGAATGAGTAATTCATCCTGGGAAGCAAGTAGCATGACCACAGTTGGTGAAGGCCATGAAACAGACAGCTGTTCTGGAGACCTATTTCCATCAGTTATTTGAGAACCTTGGGAGACAAAGAAAACGTGACTGTGTGGGCTTGGTGTGTTCCCCTGCAAAGAATCATGTTGAGCCTGGAAGAGAAAAAAGACCTGCAAGACAAATGAGATGAAAGTTGGTATAAGATGTTAAGAAAATGGTAAATAAGCACCCCAACTTTCTCCCTGGCTTAACTGAGGATCGGGTTAGCTGTACAGGGGGTTTGTGTAAAATGGGGGATTATAGGAAGTAACTGAAGAATTGAGTTAGGATAGTGAAAAGAAAGCCCAAAGGAGTTTCCAGGGCTTGGAGGAAAGGAGGCTGGTTATGCTGACCAGTCGCTCTTTAACTGAAGTTCCCAGATGGCTTAGTGGTAAAGATTCTGCCTGCCGGTGTGGGAGATGCAGGTTTGATCCCTGAGTCAGAAGATCGCCTGGAAGAAGGAAATGGCAACCCACTCCAGTATGCTTGCCTGGGAAATCCCATGGACAGAGGAGCCTGGTGGGCTACAGTCCGTAGGGTCACAAAGAGTCAGATAAAACTGAGCACAACAGCACACAACAGCAGGAATAAATACGAAAGAAAGACACACTAGATGGACTCTAGGATGAGAGGAAGTCAGTGGGACGATCACTTCAAATGGATATTGTGGCAAGAATCCTTAGCCACAAATAAGAACAACTGCACTCAGCCAAAGTTAGGTGGTGGGGACCCAGTGTATTATTTCACTTAGTTTACACGCAAGGGCTGTGTTGATGTAATTCATGTATCTGGGAACCAAGGACTTGGTGGAAGCCTCTGATGAACAGAGAAATTGGTCTTATAGATAATCAAGAGTCTGACTATGGCTTTTATGGGAGTGTGAGATAATTCCATTGGGATACCGAAGGCTGAAAATTCTGCTTATTTCTTCGGGAATAAAAGGGAGATTATGAAACACTCTGTGTGGTGAAATAGACATATGATGAGTAAGAAATGCTTCAGTAAAAGTGAAAAGCCAGTTTGGACAGAGAAAACATAAGTATGAACCTAAGCGTGACTTGGAGAGGGGAAAGATGAATTTAGCCAACCACTAAATACTTTTCACTAGTAGTGTTACTTCCTGAACCAACAGAATGGCAAAGCCAGAGTTTTAACATTGAAGGTCCTGCTTTCTGTCCTTTGTTACAAAGACATCTGAAAATGAGTTTGAAAATGGCAAATTTAAAGGTGGAAAATAACATCTGGTATTCCTTTTCTTAAAAACAAAAACAAAAAACAGGCACTGTAGCATAGAAAAAAAGGTAAATTTTATAACATTTTCAAGAATAGCATTTGGATGTAATATTTTCTGATTCCTTGAATATTTTAGAATGATTGTCTTTCTTTTTCTTTTTCTTTTTTTTTAACCCATAAGAGAGAATTAGTTAGGGAACCAAAGCCTTGCAACACAATTTTCCTCTTTAAATCTCAAAGGTGCCAGTTCCTCATCTAGCGTTTAGAATCATGTGAGAGATACAAGAGGGAGGTCTGCCTTTGTTTTCTAACAGGACTCCTGATTTTTGTAGGCTTTCATTTCTTTTTGTTTATGCTTTCAACATTTCATTAAGATATAAGTAACTGCAATTCTCATTTAATTGGTTTTACCTGAAAATTGGTAAGTCTCATCAACTGGCTTATTTCATTAATTTTCTACTTTATAAACTATTTTAAAATTGTATTTTAGCACTATTTCCTATTTAAAAAGTAATTTTAATATGATAAAAACACTTAGCATCATCTCTACCATATATATGTTAAGAGTACAATGTATCATCGTTGACCGCAGGCACAGTGTTGAATAGCAGATCTCTAGTGCTTATTTATCTGAAATGTCACACGTGTTGATTAATAAATTCCTTCCCTCCAGCGCAGATTATATCTTCTCTGAAAATTCTGTTTCCTTCTCAGGAATGCCACAATCTTTAGGTAGGCTGACCTGCCCTCCTCTGACTTTCCTATCTCACCATCTCTAACAGTTTTTACGTCTGTGTCTCTTTCCTCTTCCACCTGGAATGCCAACCAGTGAAAAGGGGAAAGACACTCCCTCCTCTGCTGCAGAGTTTTGGTACCTGGAAGCTCCAGTGCCTTGCTGTCCTTGACAATCAAAAGAGCAACAGCCTGTTCTTTCAGCAGACCTCCAGTTCATTTGGCTTGTCCCCAGCAGGTGGCTATTATCTACCGAATATGCCTTATTGCAAACGTGGCGTCTGGAATTTTACTTGCCTTATTTATAGTCCCCAAATAATCCCTTGAGGAAACTCTGATTGATTCCCTTACTCAGATACAGAAACCAAAGTCATAATCAATGACCAAATTAACGTTGTTTTTTTTTTTTTTAAGAATATAATTCTCCTTACAGGTTCTAAAGTAATAGAGGACCGGATTAAGCTTGCTAAGAATGGGACAGAGAAAAGGGCTTGTCCTTTTATAGGGCCTTCTACTGATTACAGTCACATCCTTAATGTACAGAATATTGTATGTATGCTCAGTCACTCGTCATTTCTGCCTCTTTTGCGACCCCATACTAGCCCACCAGGCTTCTCTGTTCATGGGGTTCTCCAGGCAAGAATACTGGGGTGGGTTGCCATGCCCTCCTCCAGGGGATCTTCCTGGCCCTGGGATCAAACCTGGATTATCTCCTGTGTCTCCTGCATTGCAGTCAGATTCTTCACCTGCTGAGCCATCAAGGAAACCCAATGTATAGAATATTGATATCAACCAACTAATGATGAAGCTTCTCCTGCTAAGGAGTTCCCAGATACTGGGCTACTGGTGTTAAGAGTCTGTTAGCTAAGTGACAAGGTAACAAAAGTGTGACAATAAATGATTAATACATTAGGAAGGTAGAGTTTAAATTATGACCAGGTGTGTAGGCAACGAATATTGCACAAGGAACCAAAAGATCCCCGTGCTAAAACCTATGGTTATACAATATATGTAAAATTATACCCCCCATGCTTCTGTTTCTTAACTATTAAAACTGGAATAGTGATAACTACTCTTGTCTAGATTATGAAATTGCTAAAGAGATAAAGATTATGAAAGTCAATTTTTATTTATAAAAATGCACAAGGTATTATGATGAACCTATAAAATAACTTCATCATTTAACTTCTAAATTCTGCTATTTCATGTTTCTCACAAGGCCAAAAAGAAGTGTAGAAATATCATGAAAATATGCACCANTATTTCTCCCAGCAATCTTGATTCCAGCTTGTGTTTCTTCCAGCCCAGTGTTTCTCATGATGTACTCTGCATATAAGTTAAATAAGCAGGGTGACAATATACAGCCTTAACGTACTCCTTTTCCTATTTGGAACCAGTCTGTTGTTCCATGTCCAGTTCTAACTGTTGCTTCCTGGCCTGCATACAGGTTTCTCAAGAGGCAGGTCAGGTGGTCTGGTATTCCCATCTCTTTTAGAATTTTCCATAGTTTATTGTGATCCACACAGTCAAAGGCTTTGGCATAGTCAATAAAGCAGAAATAGATGTTTTTCTGGAACTCTCTTGCTTTTTCGATGATCCAGCAGATGTAGGCAATTTGATCTCTAATAACTCAATATCATTTTAGATATTGAGTTTAGATATTGAGTTATTAGAGACCTGACCACAATAGCTATCATAAAGTCTTGTTTTTACTATTATTCTAATGTGATATTTGTTTACTTCTCTTTAGTTTTCTACTTGCTAAGTGAGATGTAAGTACCTTATAGGTTTATTAAAAATTCTTGGGCCTGGAGATGAGCTGCTATGATCTGAAATTAACTGAGTAACATTTAAGATTCAAGTTACCTTGAAGTCAATGTAGATTACATTTGAGATGAAGACTGTGAAAGAAGTTGAGGAACTTCTTGGTAGAGGAAAGCAGGATGGAGACTGACTACATGGGAGGCTGTGAGAAACTGAAAATCCAAATTGACAGTGGAGATGAGGCAGAAGGTAAAGAACAATTTCTTAGAATAGATCCAACAATGAAATATCAAAGAGGACATTGGAGATTCAGGCTGGGACTCAGGGATCCTTTCAGTAAATGTGTACTGAGTTTCATAGCAGGTGGTATGAGAGAGTGGATTATGGACAGAGATGACCCAGACTGAAATCCTAGCTGTATGTGGGAGCATGACTTCAGGCAATTTAGTCTTTTGGAACCTCCATTTTCATTCTATCAAACTGATAATCCCCATAAAGATTATTATCTTTCCTGGCATATGGAAAGTACCTGATAAGGACTAATTAATATTAACATATTGATCAATATGATTGTTACTGTTTTAAAACATTTTATTACCAATGCTAGGCAATGATGCATGATCCAACAAATAAGAAACGTATAAAACAGACTATGCAGAGGGTGATGTCAGCAAGATCGCAGAATAGAAAGCCCCAGATCAGTTCCATGGAGACAATTATTCAAAAGACGTAGACCAAATTCCACTGTGAGAAATTCTGAAACCAGTTAAGAGCATCTGCCCTCCAGATGAATGTAAAGTCAGCTACTCTGAAGCTATTAGGACAATTCGTGGCAGGCTCTCACCACAGTCTCTCTCTCCTGAGCACAGTACCACAGGATTAGGAGGAGATTCTCAGGTCCCACTTCTCCCAGGTAAGGAAAAGAGAAGAGTAGACTAGATATCCAACATTTGGATATTGGGGGTATGGAGCTGCTGGGGGACTGACTTCTGTCTTGAAGTACTGATGAGACCTCACACACACTAGATGCATGGTACTTTCTGAGAACACAAAAGTACTGGGCAGGGTACTGATGATGCAGAAGTCCTTTGGTAGGGCAGACAGAAGCTGATATAACTCAGAAGGCTCTCCCTAAGTGCAGAAAAAGGAGAGTGGAACATGCACTCAAATTTCTAGCTTTTTAGTGGGCTGCTTAAGGTTCTGCTTTTTGTCTTGCTTGTCTCATGGAACTGAGAGAACCTGACAAACTACATGTCTAGAGGCTGCTGGGAAAAAAAAAAATCTGGGTAATGTGCTGCTGCTTCAGAATGCTCATAGTACAGAAGACAGACACTAGAGGGAGCAAGAAATCACAAACTTCTGAAAAAAGAAACTGACAAGCCTCTCTAATTAGTAATCTTCATACACAAGTTCAGAAAGACATGTGAAATTGAAAGTCACTCAGTCGGGGCCAATTCTGCAAGTCCATGGACTACACAGTCCATGGAATTCTTCAGGCCAGAATAGTGGAATGGGTAACCGTTCCCTTCTCCAGGGGATCTTCCCAACCCAGGGATCGAACCCAGGTCTCCCACACTGATGGCAGATTGTTTACCAGCTGAGCCACAGGGGAAGCCCAAGAATACTGGAGTGGGTGGCCTATTCCTGTTTTAGCAGATACTCCTGACCCAGGAATCAAACCAGGGTCTCCTACATTGCAGGTAGATTCTTTACCAACTGAGCTAAGAAAGACATATTCAACAGAAAAGATTTGAAAGGTTCCCAAAGTCTCTAGTTGCACTGATTGGTGAAAATCTTTCCCTGCATTAAGGCAGTCTGTAAAGAATGGGAGAGGCAGCTATTTTTCCAAACGTGTCGATACCAACACAAAGTTAAAAAGGAAATGAAGAAACAAACAAACAAAAAATATGCTGTTAAAGAAAGAAAATAGATCTCCAGAAATGTACCATAAAGAAGTGGGGGTATAGAAATTACTTGGTACATTATTCAAAATAATTGTCATGAAGATGTTTAACAACATCAGGAAAACAATGCATGAACAAAAAGAGAATTTCAACAAAGAGACAGAAAATATTAAAAAGACCAAACAAATTTTGGAGCTGAAGAATGCAGAAACTGAACTGAAAAATTTACTAAGGGTTGAGGTCAATTTGATCCAGCAGAAATAATGAGAGAACTGAAAGAAAAGTCATGTGAAGAGGAGCAAAAAGAAAAGTAAATGAAGTAGAGTGAAGAAAACCTAAGGGACTTACACAACAATATCAAGAGGACGAATATACACATTATGAGTCTCAGAAGGAGTAGAGAGAAATAGAAGCAGAAAGCTTATTTTTAGAAATAATGGTCACAAACTTCCCAAATCTGGAGAAGAAAATGAACATCAGATTAATGAAGTACAAAAGGCTCTAAATAGGATGAAATCAAAGAACTCCACAATGAGACACATAATTAAAGTGTCAACAGTTCCAGACAAAAATAGAATTGGAAAACAGCAAGAGAATACAAACTTATTACATACATGAGAATTCTTGCGAGACTTCCAACAGATTTCTCAGCAGAAACCATGCAAGCCTGAAGTGAGAGGAATGATATATTTAAAGTGGTGAAAAGGAAACTGCCAACCAAAAACACTAGCAAAAAAAGTCCTTTAGAAATGAAATAGATACTTTCCCTGACAAAGAAAAGCTGAGTGAGTTAATTGCCACTAGATCTGCTTTACAAGACATGCTAAAGGTAGTCCTTTAAGTTGAAATGAAAAGGGTAAATAGCAACACAAAAGCATTTGAAAGTATAAAGTTCACTGGCAAAAATAAATATAAAGAAAATATACAAAACTAAATATTGTAACAGTGGTACATAAATCACTTAGTTGTGCCATAAAAGTTAAAAAACAATTTATAAAAAAAATTAAAAGAAACTCAATATAAAACGTGTAACTTGTACATTACTAAAGAAGTGTAGAGATTTTGTATGCAAGTTGTTATCAGCTTAAAATGGATTGTTAAACTTATAAGATGTTTTATGTAAGTCCCATGGTAACCACAAAGAAAACACCTACAGAAGATACCCGAGAGAAAATGAGAAAAGAACCAAAGCATATTACTATTAAAAAAAGCAATACAACACAAAGGAAGATAGCAAGATAAGAAAAGATGCACAAAAGAGCTATAAGACATACCTAAAAAAAAAAAAGGTAAGTTCCTCCGTATCACTAACTACTTTAACTATTAATAAATAAAACTCTCTTCAAAAGAGACAGTGGCTGATAGGATAAAAAAACAAGATCCAAGTATGTGCTATCTACAAGAGACTAAATTTGGGTTTAAAGATACACAAAGGCTGAAAGTTAAAGGGAAGAAAGAATATTCCATGCAAATGGTAAACAAAAGAGCATGCCTAGCCTTACTTCTATGAGGCTAAGTGGACTTAATAAAAAACTGTCAAGAAGACAAAGAAGGATTTTATATCAAATCAGCTTGCCAGAAGAAAAAAACAATTATACATATTATAGCTATATATATGCCCGACAATAGAGTATCTAAATATATAGACCAAAGATTGACAGAACTTAAGGGAGGAATAGATAGCAATAGAATAATAATAGGAGATTTCAATACCCCATTTTCAATAATGGAATATTGAATGGAATGAAAACCTAGACGAAAGACCAATAAGAGAAAAGATAGGAGCAAGGAGCAACACTACAGACAAATGACTCTAACGAATATATAAGAACATTTCACTCAATAGCAACAGCATTCATATTCCTCTCAGGTACACATGGAACATTCAAGGACAGACTTCATGTGAGGTCACATCAAGTCTGAACACATTTAAGAAGACTGAAGTTTTACCAGTTGTCTTTTTCCTCCATAGTGGAATGAAACTAGATATCAGTAGCAGACGGAAAACTGGAAAATATACAAATACATGGAAATTAAACAATTAAATTTAAATTAAAAAAAAAACAGTGAAATCTTGAACCAATGAACCAAGACGATGTTATAAAATATCGAGACAAAATGAAAATACAACATTGCTTACGGAGTGCAGCAAAAGTACTACTAAGATGGAAATTTATACTGATAAACACCTACATTAAAAAGAAAGAAGTCAAACAATCTAATTCTATTTCTCAAGAAACAAGAAAATGAAGAAAAACCCAACCTGAAGTTAGCAGAAAGAAGGAAATAAAGAGTAGAGCAGAAATTAAAGAGACAAAAGAAAAGATAGAAAAAAATCAACTGAGTCAGAGTGTTTTGAAAATAACAAAATAAAATTAGCTAGAATAAGAAAAAACATGACTGAAATGTATAAAATCATATATGAACAAGGACACATTACAATTGATGCCCCAGAAATAGAAATAACCAGAAGAGACTGCTATAAACAATTATACATAAAATCTGTATAACCTAGAAGAGACGGATAATCCCCCAGAAAAAAGTATTACCAAGACAAAATCATGAATAAACAGAAAATCTGAACATATGAATATTAGGAACATTGAGTCAGTAATAAAAATCCTCCCAACAAAGAAACGCCCAGGAACAGCTGGTGAATTCTACCAAATATGTAAAGAAAAATTAATGTCAATCCATCTCAAACTCTTCCAAAATATTAAAGATGAGGGAATTCTTCCAAATACTTCCAAACTTAATTTATCCTGATGTTAAAGCCTAAAAAAGACACTACAAGAAAAGAAAATTACTGGCAAATATCCCTGATGAATATAGATGCAAAAATTCTCAACAAATGCTATCAAATGGAATTCAGTGGCATGGTACTAGGATCATACACCATGTATAAACAGGATTTAACTATAGGATGTGAAGAAAGTTCCACATAAGAAAATTAATTAATATGATAAACCACTTTAACAGAATGAAGGATAAAAAAGCACATGATCATCTCAAGATATGCAAGAAAAAAACTGACAAAATTTAACACCACTTTATTATAAAAACACTCAACAATTTAGGAACAGAAGAAAATTACTTCAACATAAAAAAGGCCACATATGAAAAGTCCACAGCTAATATAGTCAACATTGAAAGACTAAAACCCTCTAAGATCATTATCTTTGATTTTATTTGTACAATGATTCCAGAAAAAAACTTTACATAATAAGTGAATTCGGGAAAGTTGCAGGATATAAAATCAACATACAAAAATGAGTTGCGTTACTATACACTAACAGCGAACTATTTGAAAAAGAGATTAAGAAAACAATCCTATTTAAAATAGCATGAAAAAGATTTTTCAAATATGACAGCAAAAGCACTGGAATCAAGAGCAAAAATAAGCAAGAGGACTATATCACACTAAAAAATTTCTGCACAGCAAAGGAAAAGAAATCAACCAAATGAAAAGGTGACCTTTGGACAGGAAGAAAATATTTTGAAATCATGTATCTAATGGGGGATGTTATCTAAAATATATAAGGAACTCACAGAACTCAATAGCAAGAAAACCCACAAATAACCCTATTAAAAATGGGCAGAGGACCTCGAGATATTTTTTCCAAAGAAGACATACAAATGGCCAACAAGTATATGAAAAGTGCTCAATATCACTATTCATCAGGGAAATGCAAATCAAAATCACTATGGGATATCACCTCATATCTGTTAGGATTGTTACTATCACAGAGTCAAAAAGTAAGTGTTAGCATGAATGTGGAATAAAGAAAACCACTTAACACTGCTAGTGGGATTTAAAATTTGGTATAAACATTACGGAAAACTTGATGAAGTTTCCTCAAAAAACTAAAATTGAAGTACTATATGATCCAGCAATCCTACTTATAGGCATATATCTAAAGGAAATGAAATTAGTATCTCAAAGATGTATCTGCACCCCAATGTTATTATAGCATCAGTCATTATAGCCAAGATATGGAAATAGCCCAAGTGTCCACCTACAGATTAATAAAGAAAATGTGGTATATGTACAAAGTGAAGTAATATTGAGCCATAAAAAAGATGGAACACAGATGAAGCCTGAGGAGATTGCACTAAGTGAAATAAGCCAGATACAGAAAAATAAATTTTGCACGATGTCACTTAAATACAGAATCTAAAAAGGTTGAACTCACAGAAGCAGAGTAGAACAATGGTTGCCAGGGGCTAGGGGTTAGAGGAAATAGGGAATATTGGTTAAAGGGTACAAATTTTCAGCTATATTAATAAGATAAATAGATTCTAGAGATCAAATGTATAGCATAGAGCCCATAGTTGCCAATAATGCATTGTACAGTTGAAATCTACTAAGACAGATCTTTAGNCAGGGGCTAGGGGTTAGAGGAAATAGGGAATATTGGTTAAAGGGTACAAATTTTCAGCTATATTAATAAGATAAATAGATTCTAGAGATCAAATGTATAGCATAGAGCCCATAGTTGCCAATAATGCATTGTACAGTTGAAATCTACTAAGACAGATCTTTAGTGTTCTTACCACACACACCAAAAGATAAACTATGTGATGTGCTGAACAGGTTAACCTGATTGGAAGAATCATTTCACAGTATATACTGTATTTATTCATCACATTGTTTACCTTAAATATATACATTTGTCAATCATACCTTAGTGAAGCTGGGAAAAATTTAAATATACAAAAGGTAAGCCTCTGATCAGAAAATTTCAAATCACGTTGATGACAGATAATTATAGAAATTATTCCTTTCTGTATGTGGCATTTCTTACATTATACTATCCAGTAGGGCACCTATTCTGCTTACATGTGCCAAAGTTAATGCTAGATTTAACCTTCTAAAAGGGCAGAGATTTGTGGGGACTTCCTGGTGGTTCAGTAGTTAAGACTCTGTACTTCCAATGCAGGAGGCAAGGGTTTGATCCCTGGTTGGGGAACTAAGATCCCACATGCCACGCAGTGTCACAAAATAAATATATAATAAATAAAGTAATAGAAAAGTTTAATCAGCTTTCCCAGGGCTATTGATATTGAAAATATAGCTCAGGGGTCTCACATATTCTTTAGCCTATCACCATTCAGAATGGCCTGAAGTTTACAGGACTCCAAGCTGGGAC
Organism: Oreotragus oreotragus; assembly: GCA_006410675.1. NCBI lineage: Eukaryota > Metazoa > Chordata > Mammalia > Artiodactyla > Bovidae > Oreotragus > Oreotragus oreotragus. Next base: position 450,781 of record SJYX01017735.1, on the reverse strand, counting down.
AGGTATGTGACCAAAGATTTTCTGTTGAGTTGCGATTGGAGAAGGGGAGACAGGATCTGGGGTATCTTATCTAAATGGACACTGTGCCCACTACATACTACCCATTCTTTGATGTGATTATGTAAAGATGTGTGTGTGTGTGTGTGTGTGTGTGCGTCTTTGGTAAACTGGAGACACAATGTGTGTGTCTTTGGTAAATTGGAGACAGTGATATCTAAGTAGTTGTATGAAAATTAAATAATGTTACTCTGCTAAATATTTAGTAGGAATGAAGCAAATATTTACTATTGTATATTTACTGTTGTGTTTACTGTGTTGTTCTTTGGCAAAGCAAACAAAGGAATAAGAAAAATATGATGATGATGAATAATCACCAAACTGGGCTCAGACTAAACACAGCTTTTTACTAGAAACACATTATTTTTAGTTTTTAAGATAACAAGATCTTTAAGAATAATAGATAAGCTATTCTGATACTTTGAACTCTATAATGTGTCTATCCTAACTCTTCAGAGGATGCAAAGTATTTAAAATGTAAATTTTAGGTATGAATCATCATACTTAAATTATCCCTAGACAAACTCTGATCCTTTAAATAAGGAAAACACAAAGTAACATGTACTCCTTAAAAAAGTCTTCCTTGAGCCTTTTTCTCTTTCTTCCTCTCCCGTGGGTTTCTCTTTCTTCCTCTCCCGTGGGCCTTACATTTTAGAGATCATTTAATTTAGAAGATAGAATAGCCACCATTTCATTGTTTGTCATGCTTTTTGTTCTTCTCTTTTCCCTTCTCCTCATCAGTTCAGTTCAGTCGCTCAGTCATGTCTGACTCTTTGCAACCCCATGAATCGTAGCACACCATGCCTCCCTGTTCATCACCATCTCCCGGAGTTCACTCAGACTCATGTCCATCGAGTCCGTGATGCCATCCAGCCATCTCATCCTCTGTCGTCCCCTTCTCCTCCTGCCCCCAATCCCTCCCAGCATCAGAGTCTTTTCCAATGAGTCAACTCTTCGCATGAGGTGGCCAAAGGACTGGAGTTTCAGCTTTAGCATCATCCCTTCCAAAGAAATCCCAGGGTTGATCTCCTTCAGAATGGACTGGTTGGATCTCCTTGCAGTCCAAGGGACTCTCAAGAGTCTTCTCCAACACCACACTTCAAAAGCATCAATTCTTTGGC
>SJYX01017735.1:374871-448195 GCA_006410675.1 Oreotragus oreotragus | reverse complement strand
ATGTACTCTGCATAGAAGTTAAATAAACAGGGTGACAATATACAGCCTTGACGTACTCCTTTTCCTATTTGGAACCAGTCTGTTGTTCCATGTGCAGTTCTAACTGTTGCTTCCTGACCTGCATACAGATTTCTCAAGAGGCAGGTTAGGTGGTCTGGTATTCCCATCTCTTTCAGGATTTTCCACAGTTTATTGTGATCCACACAGTCAAAGGCTTTGGCATAGTCAATAAAGCAGAAATAGATGTTTTTCTGGAACTCTCTTGCTTTTTCCATGATCCAGTAGATGTTGGCAATTTGATCTCTGGTTCCTCTGCCTTTTCTAAAACCAGCTTGAACATCAGGGAGTTCACGGTTCCTCATGCCCAGCAAATAAGAAAAATGTGCAGTCACCAGGGCACAGAGTCATTTCTCTTCAGAACTTAATTTACACTTGATGAGAGAGAAAAAGGAGATGTTGTGCATTGAGTTGATTTGTGGGGAAGTTGGTTAAGTACTAAATATGATTAGGTCAGTCAATCTCACATCACTCCCCCAAATTTCAAGAGTCATCTAGATGACCTGAGATTTCTAATACCTACTTAGGTATAGCCCCCCAGTGGGGGATATATTGAGTGGATATATTCAGGAGTACAGTACAGTAGTGGGACAACTAAAATGAATTTAAAGACAGAACTGGCATGGGCTAGTTTTCAATTGTCCCCCAAAATGCTGGGAAAGATTGAAGGCAGGAGGACAAGGGGATGACAAAGGATGAGATGGCCAGCTGATTTGAAGAGCTGACTCATTAGAAAAGATCCTGATACTGGGGAAGATTGAGAGCGGGAGGAGAAGGGGATGACAGAGGACGAGATGGTTGGAGGCATCACTGACTCAATGGACATGAGTCTGAGCAAGCTCCAGGAGTTGGTGATGGACAGGGAAGCCTGGNAAGGGGATGACAAAGGATGAGATGGCCAGCTGATTTGAAGAGCTGACTCATTAGAAAAGATCCTGATACTGGGGAAGATTGAGAGCGGGAGGAGAAGGGGATGACAGAGGACGAGATGGTTGGAGGCATCACTGACTCAATGGACATGAGTCTGAGCAAGCTCCAGGAGTTGGTGATGGACAGGGAAGCCTGGCGTGCTGTAGTTCATGGAGTCACAAAGAGTCAGACACAACTGAGTGACTGAACTGACTAGTAGTCCCTTTCACTATCCAAATCAACACAGTGATTCTCCTGTAGCCAACAGAAAGTAGCTAAATAAAGCTGCATAAATTCTAGTTCTATATCAGAAAATGCTCTGTAGTTCTTTTGGACTACACACTGTGGGAAACCAGTCACTGTATATAAAATTCAACTACTTGAGACACACATTACACAGAGACTGCATGTAGGCACCATTAGCCAATAACAGCTGCACTACTAGATAATAACTAGCATTAACTTCTAGTTTTGTCAGCCATTTTGATGAGCTAGCTCAATCAAACCTTAAGATGGCTTTGGATATTGCCAACATGTGACTGTAGCCTCCTAAAGGAACCTCAATCATTAAGCTATAACAGAAATGTAACCCCAAACTGTAAAATTTTCTGTTAAATCTCAAAAAAAGAAAACCTCCTGTGTTCATAGTATAAGGTGTTCATTATTATATCCTCAGAACCAAAATTGAACAAAATCAAAAGCTATACATTAAAAAAATATATTATTTTGACATTTTTAGGTTTCTCAGTAACTTTAAGTCATTTACTCAATATAAGAAGGTTGTCAGACCTCAGGACATAAGAATCAAAATGTATTTCATATTGTGAGTGTACTTGAAAAATATAATTACTTATGATAAATGCATTCATCTACCAGGAAAATATACTGAAACCTAAAGAAGTAAGTATATTTCACATTTCTGTTGAGACTCTTTTACAACTTAATGCTTGCAGAAATATATCAGAATGAAAGATACTGGATACTTCTAATTTTAAAGAAAGTATCTAAGAGAAAATTTGTAATGTTAATTAAAAATAAATGCAGATAACGGTAATGAAGCAGAATGGTTGTTTCTCTTTTGCTTCCTCTACACAAATACACTGCCATTATTGCTTTTTTTTTTTCTTATAGAAAAATACAAGGGCATTAGGGAACAAATTTTATTGTGTTAGGGAGTGAAACATATGTCATATGTTTTCTGGTTGTATTCATAAAAAATTATGTCAAAGACCTTTAGAAATCAAGATACCCCATAAACACAAAAATAACCTGAAAAGTAGTCTGAAGAAATTGACTTTGCAGTTATCTTATATTTTTCCAAAGGTCAGGTCAAGGTATAAGGAAATTATCTAAATCCATTGCAAATGGAGAAGAATTAACTAAATGTAGGGGAACCAAGAAAGTAAGAACTAAGCTCATAATTTTTTTTTGAAAAGGCTAAGTGAGACATAGATATAATCCTGACCTTTTATTGTGGAAAAATATCAGGCTGAGCACATGTGTAAAATATTAACATTATTATGGTCATAGTATACACAACCTAGGATGACATTACCCAAGACAGTGGAAGAATGAATCATATTGGTTTCTGAATTAAAGTGGATATTCAATAGGATATAACATGTTCCTGTTCATCCTTCCTTCTGATGGTAAACAAGGGCCTCGGCCTATCTCTCCAACTGTCTAAATGAAGGCATAGCTTCCAATTAGATTTAGAGACAAAGTACATTTATGAAAATGATTTACCTTTCAATTTAGATAGTAATAATCCTGATGAAATTCTTCTAGAAAACTCATACATTTCATTTTATATCTTTATTCAGTGTTTTCCTTTATGAGTATCATCCAAAATTTTCTGATTTTTAAATTATAATATCTTATAACTAATGACTAAGTTATATAATTATATCTGAGGCAATGAAGGATGGAATTTATGTTATCTTGAATTCAAATGCTATAGTTCCTGCATTTTCATTAAATTAAATGCAGAATAATATTATAAAAAATCAACAAGGACAGAATATAATGGTTCAGATACTATGAACTCTATGGATTATATATTTTCCACAAACAAGAAAGAAGAAACAAAATTTTACTCATTAAAGGCCCCCCAAAAGATGTTTAGGCAATGAAGGATGGAATTTATGTTATCTTGAATTCAAATGCTATAGTTCCTGCATTTTCATTAAATTAAATGCAGAATAATATTATAAAAAATCAACAAGGACAGAATATAATGGTTCAGATACTATGAACTCTATGGATTATATATTTTCCACAAACAAGAAAGAAGAAACAAAATTTTACTCATTAAAGGCCCCCCAAAAGATGTTCTTTTCATCATAGGGGACTGGAATGCAAAAGTAAGAAGTCAAAAGATACCTGGAGTAACAGGCAAGTTTGGCCTTGGAGTACAAAATGAAGCATAGCAAAGCCTAACAGAGTTTTACCAAGAGAACACACTGGTCATAGCAAACAGCCTCTTCCAATAATACAAGAGAAGACTCTACACATGGACATCACCAGATGGTCCATACCAAAATATGATTATATTCTTTGTAGCCAATGATGGAGAAATTCTATATAGTCAGCAAAAACAAGACTGGGAACTGACTGTGGCTCATATCATGAACTCCTTATTACCAAATTCAGACTTAAATTGAGGAAAATAGGAAAAACCACTAGACCATTCAGGTATGACCTAAATCAAATCTGATATGATATACAGTGGAAGTGACAGTGGAGTCAAGGGATAAGATCTGACAGACAGAATGCCTGAAGAACTATGGACAGAGTTTAATAACATTGTATAGGAAGTGGTGACCAAAACCGTCCCCAAGAAAAAGAAATGCAACAAGGAAAAATGGTTGTCTGAGGAGGCCTTACAAATGGCTGGGAAAAGAAGAGAAGCAAAACACAAAGGAGAAAAGGAAAGATATACCCATCTGAATGCAGAGTTCCAAAGAACAGCAAGGAGAGATAAGAAAGCCTTCTTAAGTGAACGATGCAAAGAAATAGAGGAAAACAACAGAATGGGAAAGACTAGAGATCTCAAGTAGCAAGGACCTAACAGAAGCAGAAGAGATTAAGAAGAGGTGGCAAGAATACACAAGAGAACTGTACAAAAAGGTCTTAATGACCCAGATAACCATGATGGTGTGATCAACTCACCTAGAACCAGATATCCAGGAGTGTGAAATCAACTGAGTCTTAGGAAGCATTACTATAAATACAGCTAGTGGAGGTGATGGAATTCCAGCTGAGCTATTTCAAAGATGATGCTGTTAAAGTGTTGCAATCAATATGCCAGCAAATTTGGAAGATTCAGCAGTGGCCAAGGGACTGGAAAAGGTCAGTTTTCATTCCAATCCAAAGAAGGGCAATGCCAAAGAATGTTCAAACTACTACACAACTGAACTCATTTCACATGCTAGCAAGGTAATGCTCAAAATCCTTCAAGCTAGGCTTTAACAGTATGTGAACTGAGAACTTCCAGATGTACAAGCTGGATTTAGAAAAGGCAGAGGAACCAGAGATCAAATTACTAACATCCATTGGATCATAGAAAAAGCAAGGGAATTCCAGACAAACATCTTCTGCTTCATTGACTACACCAAAGCCTTTGACTGTGTGGATCACAACAAACTTGGAAAATTCTGAAAGAGATGGGAATACCAGACCACCTTACTTGTCTCTTGAGAAACTTGTATTCAGGCCAACAGTTAGAACCAGACATGGAAAAATGGACTGGTTCAAAATTAAGGAAAGAAGTATATCAATGTGTTACCCTGCTTATTTAACTTATATGCAGAGTAAATCATGCAAATTGCCAGGATGGATGAAGCACAAGCTAGAATCAAGACTGTTGGGAGAAACATCAATAACCTCAAACATGCAGAAGACAATACCCTGATGGCAGAAAGCGAAGAGAAACTAAAGAGCCTCTTGATGAAGGGGAAAGAGGAGAGTGAAAAAGCTGGCTTAAAACTCAATATTCAAAAAACGAAGATCATGACATCTGGTTCCATCACTTCAAGGCAAATAGATGGGGAAAAAAATGAAAATACAGATAGACTGTTTTTTCTAGGGCTCTGAAATCACCGCAGATGGTGACTGCAGCAATGAAATTAAAAGAAGCTTGCTCCTTGGAAGGAAAGCTATGACAAACCTGCTGCTGCTGCTGTTGCTAAGTCGCTTCAGTCGTGTCCAACTCTGTGCGACCCCACAGACGGCAGCCCACCAGGCTCCCCTGTCCCTGGGATTCTCCAGGCAAGAACACTGGAGTGGGTTGCCATTTCTTTCTCCAGTGCATGAAAGTGAAAAGTGAAAGTGAAGTCGCTCAGTTGTGTCCGACTCTTTGGGACCCCATGGACTGCAGCCTACCAGGCTCCTCTGTCCATGGGATTTTCCAGGCAAGAGTACTGGAATGGGTTGCTATTGCCTTCTCCAATGACAAACCTAGACTGTCTTTAAAAAGCAGAGACATTACTTTGCCTACAAAGGTCTGTATAGCCAAAGCTATGGTTTTCTGCAGTAGTCATATGTGGATGTGAGAGTTGGATCAGAAAGAATGCTGAGTGTTGAAGAGCTGACGCTTTTGAACTGTGGTGCTGGAGAAGATTCTTGAGAGTCCCTTGGACAGCAAGGAGATTAAACCTGTCAGTCCTAAAGGAAATCAACCCTGAATGTTCATTGGAAGGACTGATGCTGAAGGTGAAGCTTCAATACTTTGGACATCTGATGTGAAGAACTGACTCCATTGGAAAAGACCGTGATGCTGGGAAAGATTGAAGGCAGGAGAAGGGGACAACAGAGGATGAGATGCTTGGATGGCATCATCGACTCAAGGGGTGTAAATCTGAGCAAACTCCAGGAGATAGTGAAGGACAGGGAAGTCTGGGGTGCTGCCATCCATTGAAGTCGCAAAGAGATGGACACATCTGAGCGACTGAACAACAATAACAGCAACACACAAGAAAGAAGAAAGATAATTTCACTCACTAAAGGCTCATACAGGTTATGAAATCTGTTCACTTTCTCATATTTTTGGTAGCATCTATGTTGTATCCCTTTAGCTAATTTTCACCTATTTGGGAAATGTGTTTCAGATTATGTCAAACAGATTTGTAGTAGCAAAGACCATGGACAAAGCCCAAATGTGTAGGCAAATACACATACAAAACTGAATGAAGGAATTCTGACTTTAAACTTAAAACTTTATCAGAGTCACAGGTACCAAAGACAAATGCCAAGAAAATATCAAAAGAAAAAAAAAAAACACAACTGGATGAATGAATATTGATTTCCTGCTCAAGAGCAGCTTTCTCAAAGTAAACAGGTATTATATTAAAATTTCCTGCCTGTCAATAAACAGATATTAATGTTTGTACTTCTGATTGCACAGGGAATATTTTAAAATTGACCAACTCAGAAAGTTTTATAGGCCAATTAGTTAAGGATAATTAATAAGTTATTAAAAGAGCAGAGCTCCAATGATGCCCATAACTGTGTTTATTTGGAGCTGATCAACTCATTAAAATTTTTTATTACAATGAACAACTTACTATGAAAAGATGCCAAATATATTGATATGAGAATTTTATGTAGTACATAAGGGTACAAATAACTTTAAATAACTCTGAATGAATTTAAAAAAATGTTTTTAAAGAGTTTTAAAAAGTAACCCAAAAGAAACAGAATATAACCTATGTGCCATTAAATCCCAGAAACCTAAGAAATACACCAAGCTTCTGTTTCATCTCCAAGTATACTTCAAAGCAAATTTACATTCAATGATAACCAAAGTGTCTGGGGGTTTTCATTCTTTCAGGGCATTTTATCAAGCATCCCTTATATATCTGGGACTGACTACGGTAGTCTGAGTCCCTGTCTTCATTGAACTCAGACTAATAATGACAGTAGATATTACATGACAAAACTCATCATAATTAAACTTCTCAAGACTAAAATTAAGTAAAGCATCCTGAAAGAAACTAGGAAGAAATAAAATGTTACCTATAGGGGAGCAACAGTTCAAATGACAGCACATTTCTCCTTGGAACCAAGCAAGCCATAAGGAAGTGGTATATTTTTTCAAGAGATGAAGGAAAAGAACTCTGAATCGTGAATTCTATATCAGGTAAAAGCATTCTTCCATAATAAAGGAATAATCTCAGATTATTGGAGAAGGAAATGGCAACCCACTCCAGTATTCTTGCCTGGAGAATCCCAGGGATGGGGGCGCCTGGTGGGCTGCCGTCTATGGGGTTGTACAGAGTCGGACACGACTGAAGCGTCTTAGCAGCAGTAGCAGTATCAGCAATCTCAGATTAAGGAAAGCTAAAATAATGTGTCACTAGTGACTTAGCAGCAGCAGCAGAGCTAATCTTTAAAAAGAGCTCAAGGAAGTTCCTTAACAAAAAAGAAATTAAAACAAGAGGCTGAGATTTCAGGAGGAAGGAAAAACAAAGGAATGGATAAAAATAGGGGTAGTTATGGGCTTTCCTAATGGCTCAGACAGTAAAGAATCTGCCTGCAGTGCAGGAGACCTGGGTTTGATCCCTGGGTTGGGAAGATCCCCTGGAGGAGAGCATGGCAACCCACTCCAATATTCTTGTCTGGAGATTCCCCATGGACAGAGGAGCCTCAGTTCAGTTCAGTCACTCAGTCGTGTCTGACTCTTTGCGACCCCATGAATCGCAGCACGCCAGGCCTCCCTGTCCATCACCAACTCCCAGAGTTCACTCAGACTCACGTCCATCGAGTCCGTGATGCCATCTAGCCATCTCATCCTCGGTCGTCCCCTTCTCCTCCTGCCCCCAATCCCTCCCAGCATCAGAGTCTTTTCCAATGAGTCAACTCTTCGCATGAGGTGGCCAAAGTACTGGAGTTTCAGCTTTAGCGTTATTCCTTCCAAAGAAATCCCAGGGTTGATCTCCTTCAGAATGGATGGGTTGGATCTCCTTGCAGTCCAAGGGACTCTCAAGAGTCTTCTCCAATACCACAGTTCAAAACCATCAATTCTTCAGCACTCAGCTTTCTTTATAGTCCAGCTCTCACATCCATACATGACCACTGGAAGCCTGGGGGACTACAATTCCATGGGTTTGAAAGAGTCGGACACGACTGAGTTACTAAGCACAGCACAGCACATAATGGACTATCGTTCTTTTGATGAGTTTTTATAATATCTTACAACTGAAGCAAAGATTATAACATCATCATTCATGGTACTCAATTTATGTCATGATTTTACATTTAAAAATTGAGAGGAATAAAGGAACCTATGGAAATGAAGTTTCTACCCTTATTGTAGCAAAATGTCTATAGCAGTAGACTGTGATATGTTGCATATGAATATTATAAAAAAGTAATTATCAAACACAAACTATACAGTGATATGTATTTAAAAATACTATAGATAAATAACAATGGATTTTAAAATCAGTTCAATTTACCAATACAAAGGCAAGAAAAGGAAAACAGATAAAAGAAACAAAATGAACAAATAAAATGAACAATGAAATTGTAGAAATAAACCTATTATATCAATCCTTACTTTAGATGTTAGTGATGTAAATGTACACCAATGGAAGTCAAGTTAATTTAAAAGGATGATCAAATTATATGCTGTATGTAAAAAATACACTTCACCTTTAGTGATATAGGTAGACTGAAAATAAAAGTATGAAAAGCATTATACCATGAAAATATTCATTTTTATAAAAAGCAGGAGTAAAGCAGGAGTGCCTATATAAATATCAGATTAAGTAGACTTCAAAGCTAATATATGTACCAGACAAAAAGAGATATATAATGACAAAGAGTAAATATGACAAAATGACATAGGAATCCTACATTTTCATGTACTAAATATCAGAACTTCATAAATATATGTAGCAAAAACATAATTTAAAAGAGAATAAATAAATGAACAATTATGTCCTGGGGTTTGAATACTCCTCTCATCAATTTAGAGAACAATGGGACAGAAAATCAGTGAGGAAACAAAGGAATTAAAAATTATGATCAACCAACAGGCTCTAACAGATATGTGTAGAACACTCCAGCCAACAAAAGAATAATATCTATTCTTTTCAATAAATATAAAATGAATTTATGGAGTATGTTCTGTGACCAGAATAGAATCAAACTAGAAGTCAATAATGGAAAGACAACAGAAATCCTCTAAAACAGTTGTAAATAAAACAGTACTATACCAAAAAAAACAGAGGTCAAATGAGAACTCTCAAAGGAAATAAAAATATACATTTAGAACCAAATGAATATGAACATACAACCGATCAAAGTTTGTGAAATGCAGCTAAAGTAGTACCCACAGGGAAATTTATCACAAAAAAATATTTACAACAGAATAAAGAAAAGATCTCCAATTAGTAATCTAAACTCCCACTTCAAGAAACTAGAAAATAAAGATGAAAACAGGAGTGAAATCAGAAAAATGACTGAATAAGATGTTCCTCACCCATATCCTCCACAACAAGAATAATTTCACATCCATCCATGGACAAAAGTACCTAGGTAGGAGACTGTGAAACTGGTTCAGTCTAAGAATGAGGGGAGCCATTTTGATAATGCAGGCCCACAACCAGGTGGCTGACTTGCTAACTATGGCTATGGCAAACAGCTCCATACCCTGAAGGACTTAGTCATAGCTCAATTTGGCTTTGGTTATGTCACCAGTGCCATATGCCCAAGGACCTGGGAGGAGTCACACATCCCTGTGTAGGGTGTCAGGCATGTGGAACTCAATTCTGGCTGTAGACCCTAAAGTAGCCTGTGAACCAATTCCAGCCCTTCTTGGCCATGGTCCTGGAACTGTCCTTGGAGAGCACTGGTTTAGACAATTACCAGTGGACAGACAGAGAGTCTTTGTAGAAGTCCAGGAGTCCAGGGGAGAGGTCCCAGCACACCATTGGAACAAAAGAAACAAAAAAATTCAAACTGGACACATTGCATAGAGTAAGCAAAACAATGTCACTTTAGGAGTGTGAGCCTTCCCCCAGAGTGCAGCTCAGTGCCCAGAGAGAACTTCTCAGCTTGTGATATCTCCCATGGAGGAAAGTGAGACTCTGTAAATGAGTACCTCGCTGGGGAGTGGCTGGAAGAGCAAAGAATAGGGCTCTTAGAGGTCACTAAATGGACATGGCACCTACTAACTATATCACATACTCTATCAAGAAGGCCCACTCATGAGACAATGGAAACTTCTTTACTGCACTTCCCCCAGCTTGTCTATAAGTATCCCCAACACTCTGGGTGCCTTACTCCCACACACCCTCATTCTGTGGCTGGTCTGAGTTCCCAAGAGCAGCAATACTGAGCCTTTGCAGATGGCTAGTGAGCATCTGTAGAAAGCAGGCCCAACTCTGACGGGTTGTAAGAAACCACAATGTTGAACATTTAGTATTGCTTTAGGAAAAGCAAAAGGGAGACTTGTCAGCATTAGAACTGGCTTGACAAGATCAAGAGAAGGCATACAAGCTTTAGTATTCTGCCATGAGACAGAAGAAGAGGTGTGGAACAGGGATACACAGAGAAAAGGTCTGAGAAATCCTTAGAATCTCAACTAGGACGGAAAGAAGGTATTTATCTCCTGAAGACAGTCAGCAAAAACTGGAGGAGATGACTACTACTTCAAATGAGAAGACAGCAACACAATAAGTAAGGAGATTGGATCAGTAATCTACTAGCTCCCAACAAAAAAAGCCCAGGACAAGATGGTTTCATCAGTGAACTGTACCAAGTATTTTTAAAAGAATGAATGTTAATCTTTCTTAAACTTTTCAAAAATATTGGAGAGTAGGGGACATTCCTAAGCTCATTTTATGAGGTCAGCAATATCCACATGCCAATGGCAGATGAAGACATTTCAAGGAAAGAAACAGTTCAGGTCAGTTCAATTCAGTCTCTCAGTCGTGTCTGACTCTTTGCAACCCCATGAATCGCAGCACGTCAGGCCTCCCTGTCCATCACCATCTCCCAGAGTTCACTCAGACTCACGTCCATCGAGTCCATAATGCCATCCAGCCATCTCATCCTCGGTCGTCCCCTTCTCCTCCTGCCCCCAATCCCTCCCAGCATCAGAGTCTTTTCCAATGAGTCAACTCTTCGCATGAGGTGGCCAAAGTACTAGAGTTTCAGCTTTAGCATCATTCCTTCCAAAGAAATCCCAGGGTTGATCTCCTTTAGAATGGACTGGTTGGATCTCCTTGCAGTCCAAGGGACTCTCAGGAGTCTTCCCCAACACCACAGTTCAAAAGCATCGATTCTTCAGCGCTCAGCTTTCTTCACAGTCCAACTTTCACATCCATACATGACCACAGGAAAAACCATAGCCTTGACTAGGCGGACCTTAGTCGGCAAAGTAATGTCTCTGCTTTTGAATATACTATCCAGGTTGGTCATAACTTTTCTTCCAAGGAGTAAGCGTCTTTTAATTTCATGGCTGCAGTCACCATCTGCAGTGATTTTGGAGCCCAAAAAAATAAAGTCTGACACTGTTTCCACTGTTTCCCCATCTATTTCCCATGAAGTGATGGGACCGGATGCCATGATCTTCGTTTTCTGAATGTTGAGCTTTAAGCCAACTTTTTCACTCTCCTCCTTCACTTTCATCAAGAGGCTTTTTAGCTCCTCCTCACTTTCTGCCATAAGGGTGGTGTCATCAGCATATCTGAGGTTATTGATATTTCTCCCGGCAATCTTGATTCCAGCTTGTGTTTCTTCCATTCCAGCGTTTCTCATGATGTACTCTGCATATAAGTTAAATAAGCAGGGTGACAATATACAGCCTTGACGTACTCCTTTTCCTATTTGGAACCAGTCTGTTGTTCCATGTTCAGTTCCAACTGTTGCTTCCTGACCTTGCATACAGATTTCTCAAGAGGCAGGTTAGGTGCTCTGGTATTCCCATCTTTTTCAGAATTTTCCACAGTTTATTGTAATGTCAGACTTTTAAAAAAATGTATTTGAGCTAAATAATTTTTTAAAAGCTATGACCAACCTAGACAGCATATTAAAAAGCAGAGACATTACTTTGCCAACAAAGATCTGTGTAGTCAAAGCTATGGTTTTTCCAGTAGTCATATATGGATGTGAGAGTTGGACTATAAAGAAAGCTGAGTGCCGAAGTATTGATGCTTTTGAACTGTGGTGTTGGAGAAGCCTCTTGAGAATCCCTTGGACAGCAAGGAGATCCAAACAGTCCATCCTAAAGGAAATCAGTCCTGGATATTCATTGGAAGGACTGATGCTGAAGCTGAAGGTCCAATACTTTGGCCACCTGATGTGAAAGAGCCAACTCATTGGACAATACACTGATGCTGGGAAAGATTGAAGGTGCAAGGAGAAGGGGACAACAGAGGATGAGATGGTTGAATGGCATCACTGACTTGATGGACGTGAGTTTGAGCAAGCTCCAGAAGTTGGTGATGGACAGGGGAGCTGGGCGTGCTGCAATCCATGGGGCTGCAAAGAGTCAGACATGACTGAGTGACTGAACTGAACTATTTTGTAAAAGTTTGCCTTTTAGTATTCTTTTCTGGAATTTCTTTTATAACTCTGTATGATGGTATTTTTATTCCTTATTCCAAATCAGTTTCCTTCTTGGCTTATTAGATTATGAGGATGTTCAAGATAACTAAAATTTTTGAAAAACAGTTGATTTGCAGTATTGTGTTAACATAGGATGTACAACAAAGTGATTCATATATATATATATGTAATTATTTTCCATTATATTTTAGGTAACTATTGAATATATATATTCTGGTGGCTCAGTGGTAAAGAATCAGCCTGCAATTCAGAAGACCCAAGTTCAATCCCTGGGTCGGGAAGATCCCCTGGAGAAGGGAATGGCAACCCACTCCAGTATTCTTGCCTAAGAATCACGTGAACAGAGGAGCCTGGTGGGCTACAGTCCATGGGATCACAAAAAGTCAGATACAACTTAGCACCTGAAAAACAACAACTAGGTATGTGGGAAAAGTAAAAGAAGCAATATCCTTCTTATAGTCTGTCCACTTAAAAAATTATGCATAAGCCTCTTATGTTTATCAATATATTAATAACAACAGGTCCTAGATTGATTTATTACAGAAGTGATGTGTTAATCACCTAAAAGAACAAACTCATTCTTTAAGTAGTATGTTTTTATGTGAAAATTAAACATGCTAATGATAAATTATGGACATAGGCATAAGCTAATTTGAATTATTTATATACTTCCACACAATAAAATATAGACAATCATCATCAGCTAAGTAAGGATACTCTCTTAGTATTGGAAATGTAAATATATGTGTGACAGCATTAAAAATTTCAAAGAGTGATTAGTCAGATGAGTGCAATTGACAGAGCAGAGTTCAAAAATTGTGGGGAAGGAATGGACAGACAGAGAATTAGCTGCAAGATTTTGTTAAGGAGCCAATTTTAACTTTGCCTGGGGGATGATTAGAATTTAAATAAACACAGATGATGGGAAGAGGGTCCCAGGAAAAAATGTACAGTATAAGGAAAGAAGCAGAAATGAGAAATTCAGACAGGGTGTTTGTAAAGCAGTTGATTATGGATTTGGACCTACTTGAGAATTCAGTCTACCTTGGGAAATTAAATTTGAGTGGTAAGCAGACCTCAGGTTTTAATTTATCCACTTAATGAATACAATACTTGAAAGCACTCAAAGTATTTCACTTGTAAAATATTTTAAAACGAGGAAGATTTTGTTTTCTCGGACCCCATGGACTGTAGCCAACCAGACTCCTCTGTCCATGGAATTCTCCAGGCAAGAATGCTGCAGTGGGTAGCCAGGGATTGAATTTGCATCTCCCACATTGCAGGCAGATTCTTTACTGTCTGAGCCACCAGGGAAGCCCCTTGAAAAGATTAAATGATTCTAAAATGAAACATTTAATGTTTTCTCTTTTATACCATAAAACTGACAGGTAGAACAACATGAGGTACATACACATAATTTCTTTATGTTTATTGAAACTCTTTTTTAGTCAGGAAGATACTGATTTTTATCATTTAATTTCCCTTCTACCAGTATCCACAGATACATGTAAACTTAAAAAAAAAAAAAGACTCTATTGTTATACTACTCTGTAGTAGATCAATTAGGCTAAGAGGTAAGCACCTTGAATTTTAATTCTGCTTCTCCACTGACTCATGAAGTAGTTTTCAGCAAACTATGTAACTTTAAGGATGGCAGATTGTATGGCCCCTCTTTAAAATGGGGTAACTCACAGCTAACTTTAATTCTTCAAAATTTTGACAATCTAGTAAATAAATATTTTAAATTATAAGTTGTTTTAAAAAATAGAAAGTGTTTATAGTTTCAGTTTTAGAGAAATGTTGGATACATTTTACCAAGTAATTTTAATATTCTATTTCTAAAATTTACTTTTAATTGGAGGATAACTGCTTTACTTAAATGTTCTATATTAAGCATTTTGGACCAATTTTCAACTGTTAAATATATGCCTATAGATATAGTGATGAGGTCATTCAGTAGGGTTGGAAATGAAATATTTTATCACCCTATTTGCAGCAATTTACTTTTATTTTATTTTATTATTATTATTAGTTTTACTTTACAATAATGTGTTGGTTTTGGCATACATCAACATTAATCCGCCATGGGTGTACACATGTTCCCCATCCTGAACCCCCCTCCCACCTCTCTCCGCATACCATCCCTCTGGGTCATCCCAATGCACCAGCCCCAAACATCCTGTATCCTGCATCAAACCTAGACTGGTGATTCATTTCTTATATTATACATGTTTCAATGCCATTCTCAATTTAAAATGTACAAATTTTAATTTTAAATTGCAAGAGTATTAAGAAAAAATAAACCCAGCAAGGTCCATTTGTAAAGCCCCTTCTCCCCACCAATTTTTTTGTGTGTGTTGTTGTTGTTATATATAAGCTTGGACTATAGTTTTAGCTCATAGTTTTGAAAAGTTAAATTGTTCTAAACTTCTATTATACAGATATCCTGTGTATTTTTTCCATAAGTGGAAGTTAATCAAGTTTAATAAGAAAAAGAGAACATCACTATTTTCTCCCTTACAAGCAATTTGTTTTATCCAAATTCATCTTTGACTTTAGTTCATCAACATATAAACAAAATACTGATCGTCAGTGATTTAATAATTTGACTCCATTGTTAAGAAATGTCAAACCACCACAGATTAAAATTTTTCATAGCAGTTTCTTAGTGTTTTTGTGTGTGTGTGTGTGTGTGTGTGTTTTCTCTTCCTACAATTCTTTGGAGTTTAAGATTTTATATGTTTAATGTATTTCTAAGCATTTTATTACTATATTAGTTACCATTTAAAACACCTGGAAAAAAATGAGCAGAGAGAGTACACATCTGTCACAGATAAAATAATCATTGAGGAAGAAATAAAGTTCTCAGAATGAGCTGTTGTTGAGGGTGGGGGGCAGGTATGATCTACCACATTCATGATTCAGTACTTAATCAAATTTGGTGACAAACCAAAGTTTAGGTGCCTGTGGTGACAAGAGAAGGTGGACTAAAGTTTGCTCAAGCTGAAGTTCAATAGTTTAAAAAAATATATGGGCAATTGTTACTCCCTGGTTAACCCCAGTGAGACACAGTATTATCAGGACTTGGCATTATCAAGCTTTATAATTATTGCCAAGTGCCATCAAGGATTTATGTCAACAAACTGTTATAACTGTTGTTGGGAAGCTAAAACTGTGCAACCACTTGTAAGAAATTTTTCATTATTTTGTTTCAGGTTGCATTACTCATGAATCAACAGTTTTGGCATTAGACATCAAGTCATACAAAGATATAGAAGTACTGTATAAAGTAGCATAACGTAGAAACAACCCCAACACCTCTAAAAATACAGTGGAGAAACAGTGACACAGACATACAACGGGACATTTTAGATGAATGAGAACAAAATAAGCTAAAGCTGCATGCAGCAGCATCGATGAATCTTAGAAACATATTGAGTGAGAAAACAAGTTGCAAAATACAACATCCAGGATAATTACAGTTTTACAAACATTGGGTTGACCAAAAAGTTCATTTGGGTTTCTGTAAGATGTTGCAAAAACCCAAATGAACATTTTGGTTAACCCAATATCAAACAGTGTTTGTTAGTAACCTGTAATAGATGTAAGAGAGAAACTGGTGCTTAAAAATCTTAAGAATGATCAACATAAAATTGACTATCATGTTTACTTTGGGGAGAAAGTGGACAGACAGAATATGGGACACACCTGCACACAGGTAAAAACATACAAGTACTGGTAATGCTCCAGCTCTTAAGCCTCTGGTTGGGTTCATGAGTATTCACTTCATTATATGCTTCATTTATTGCTCAGTCATGTACAACTCTTTGCGACACCATGAAGTGCAACACACCAGGCTTCCCTGTCTTTCACTATCTCCTGGAGTTTGCTCAAACTCAGTCCATTGAGTCGGTGATGCCATCCAACCATCTCATCCTCTTCTGTCCCCTTCTCCTCCTTCCCTCAATCTTTCCCAGCATCAGGATAATTTCCAATGAGTCCACCCTTCACATCAGGTGGCCAAAGTATTGGAGCTTCAGCTTAGGCATCAGTCCTTCCAATGAATATTCAAGGTTGATTTCCTTTAGGATTGATGGGTTTGATCTCCTTTGTATCATATCTTTCCTATACTTCCTAACAGTCTAATATCGCATTTAAAAATTTAGATTAAAAAAATTACCCTAGGTTTATTACCACTTAAATATCATGGGATAACTTGTATTTATGTATGATTTTAAATAGTAGCACTTAATTTACTGTGTAATGGCCTTTACTAATCACAATAGTGTGATCACTCACCTAGAGCCAGACATCCTGAAATGCAAAGTCAAGTGTGCTTTAGGAAGCATCACAATGAACAAAGCTAGTGGAGGTGATGGAATTACAGTTGAGCTATTTCAAATCCTAAAAGATGATGCTATGAAAGTGCTGCACTCTATATGCCAGCAAATGTGGAAAAGCCAGCAGTGGCCACAAGACTGGAAAAGGTCATTTTTCATTCCAATCCCAAAGAAAGGCAATGCCAAAGAATGCTCAAACTACCACACAATTGCACTCATCTCACACACTAGCAAAGTAATGCTCAAAATTCTCCAAGCCAGGCTTCAGCAATGCATGAACTGTGAACTTCCAGATGTTCAAGCTGGTTTTAGAAAAGGGAGAGGAACCAGAGATGAAATTGCCAACACCCGCTGGATCATACAAAAAGCAAGAGAGTTTCAGAAAAACATCTACTTCTGCTTCACTTCTGCTTTATTGACAATGCCAAAGCCTTTGACCTTGTGGATCACAATAAACTGTGGAAAATTCTTCAAGAAATGGGAATACCAGACCATCTGACCTGCCTCCTGAGAAATCTGTATGCAGGTCAAGAAGCAACAGTTAGAACTGCACATGGAACAACAGACTGGTTCCAAATAGGAAAGGAGTCATTAAGGCTGTATATTGTCACCCTGCTTACTTAACTTATATGAAGAGTACATCATACAGAATGCCAGGCTGGATGAAGCAAAAGCTGGAATCAAGATTGCCAGGAGGAATATCAACAACCTCAGATATGCAGATAACACCACCCTTATGGCAGAAAGTGAAGGGGAACTCAAGAGCCTCTTGATGAAAATGAAAGAGGAGAGTGAAAAAGCTGACTTAAAACTCAAAATTCAAAAAACTACAATCATGGCATCTGGTCCCATCCTTCCGTGGCAAATAGATGGAGAAATAACGGAAACAGTGACAAACTTTATTTTTTTGGGCTCCTAGATCACCGAAGATGGTAACTGCAGCCGTGAAATTAAAAGACACTTGCTCCTTGGAAGAAAAGCTATGATCAACCTAGATAGCATATTAAAAAGCAGAGACATTATTTTGCCAACAAAGGTCCATCTAGTCAAGGCTATGGTTTTTCCAGTAGTCATGTATGGATGTGAGAGTTGGACTATAAAGAAAGCTGAGCACTGAAGGCATCACACCAGGTGATGCCTGAACTGTGGTGTTAGAGAAGACTCTTGAGAGTCCCTTGGACTGCAAGGAGATCCAACCAGTCCATCCTAAAGGAGATCAGTCCTGGGTGTTCATTGGAAGGACCGATGCTGAAGCTCCAATATTTTGGCCACCTGATGTGAAGAACTGACTCATTGGAAAAGACCCTGATGCTGGGAAAGATTGAAGGCGGGAGGAGAAGGGGACCACAGAGGATGAGACTGTTGGATGGCATCACCAA
Organism: Oreotragus oreotragus; assembly: GCA_006410675.1. Classification (NCBI taxonomy): domain Eukaryota; kingdom Metazoa; phylum Chordata; class Mammalia; order Artiodactyla; family Bovidae; genus Oreotragus; species Oreotragus oreotragus. The sequence goes on along the minus strand of SJYX01017735.1, from coordinate 429,933 downwards.
CTCAATGGACATGAGTCTGAGTAAACTCTGGGAGTTGATGATGGACAGGGAGACCTAGCGTGCTGCAGTCCATGGAGTGGCAAAGAGTCAGACATGACTGAGCAAGTGAACTGAGTCTTTACTAAAGAAGAGTCACGTTTACAATTAGGAATTCATTTTTGTTTAAATGATCAGTTTTTGTGTCCTAGGAAAGAGATAGATTGAAATAAGTAATTAAAAAGCTCGTTCCGGGATCTATTCTAAGCTTTGCTTAGATCAATTGGATTCATTATTTTTGCCTACAAAAATTTTCTTTTGTATTCCTTTACTTGCTATTGTAGAGTAAGTTGAAATGAAAGGGTTAGTCACCCACAGTTGTATCAGACTCTGCAACTCCATGGAGTGTAGGGGACTCACGTGGGTCCCTTGTGTATGGAATTCTCCAGGCAAGAAAACTGCAGTGAGTAGCCTTTATCTTCTCCAGCAGATCTTCCCATCCCCGGGATCGAACCCGAGTCTCCTGCCTTTCAGGCAGATTCTTTACCATCTGAGCCACTTTGCTGTCGTGGAATAAGTCAAGTAAACATAAAAAAGCTTCCTCTGGAGAACCAATTATGATATTCAGAGGGGAAGAACACCAGGTGATGCCTGAAGAAATCTTACTTTCCTGTGATTATCTCCCACCATTAACAATGGTGATTTCATGAAGCTCTAAGGAGAAAATTGACTTCTAGGATAATTTGATAACTTCAGGAGCATTATCTGAATCTACTTACATGGCGTTAAAATGCTGTGGTTTTCATTGAATTGCTTTATCCTTTAATGTCTGATTTATGACTTCTTTGCCTCCTCGTTGGCATTCTTTACTCGAATATTTGCAGTGATACTTGTGTACGTTTTCAGTGTGAAAACATCATAACCCTTGAGTACAATCCCATCAGTGACACAGGGTTGCTATAAAGTGCCTCTTTATAGCAATGACATAACATCCACAGGAAATGCTGATCTTGGGAAATATCTTGCCAGCTGTTCTAACAAAGACTAGAACTACTCTCGCAGCTTTATTTCACTTTCTCCATGTGTCTGAAAACTAATAAAAATGTACTAGACAATATCTATAAAATGAAACATCAAATATGATGACTTTTAAAGGGCTGCATTTTGGGGCTTCCCAGGTGGTACAGTAATAAAGAATCTGCCTGCTAATTCAAGAAAAACAGGATCCTGACATGGGTTCGATCCCTGGGTCGGGAAGATACCTTGGAGAAGGAAATAGCAATCTACTCCAGTGTTCTTTCCTGAGAAATCCCATGGGCAGGCTACAATCCATGGGATCTCAAAGAATCAGACATGACTTAGTGACTAAGCAACACAGCATTTATATTTAGCTTTAAAATGATTAAAATATAAACCTTTATTTACTCCTTTTGTAGGCATGAAGACTATAACAAAGGTGCCTTTACATTCGATAATACAGAAATAGTATTTACATGGAAGAAGATATAAAAATTAAGACACTTTCAGGCATCCATTATCTTCTATAGTTTGCAGTAGGCATTTTGCATATGTTACATAATTTAATATTTATGAATCCACAATAACGCTGTGGATCTGTTGTTAACAGTCTGATTTACAAAAGGAAAATGAGATTTACAGGGAGTAATGACCTATAACTAATGGCTAATAGTTATTCACACAATGGAAAAAGAATCATCTGAACTAAGTCTTCCCTGCTAAATCCAGTTAGGATTCTGCTCTCTATGCCACTGTGGGAAGAACGTTGGAATTCACTTCTGATTAAGGAATTTATAAACTTAAATATCTTCAGCTTTTTTTTTTTTCGTGCTTTAGTTACCATCTGCCCTACCATGGTAACCATTGGCTAAAGCAGCATTTCTGAATGCTGATACATTTATTTGTATGAAAGTAAAGTGAAAGTGTTAGTCACTCAGTCGTGTCTGAATCTTTGTGATCCCATGGACTGTAGCCCACCAGGCTCCTCTGTCCATGGAATTCTCCAGGCAAGAATACTGTAGTGGGTTGCCATTCCCTTCTCCAGGGATTTTCCTGACCCAGGACTTGAACCTGGGCCTCCCGCATTGCAGGCAGATTCTTTTACCTTTTGAGCCACTGGGGAACCCCTTAATTTATGTATGTAATTTTAATATTAGTAACCAAAATTCATATATCTTCTTTTTGAACATTGTAAGGCTATATGTTGCTGCATAAAATAATTTTCCAGAATCTCTACTTGGGATTAATTTATATTTCAGTATTATATTAGTTTATATTATAGTTTGTATTTTAGTATTTTACATTGTAGTTCATATTTTATCTATAGTATTTTATATTTATAGTTAGCATTATATTTAGTATTTATATCATAGTTTATTATATTTTACTTATATAGTTTATATTTTACTATTTTATTAGTGTATATTTATAAGATGTCTCCTGCAAAGACAAACTTAAATGCCTCTTATAGCTCTCTTTCCTCTTCATCAGAAAGCAGCACCAATACTATATGTCTTTGAATTTAGAACTGGAAAAGTCACCTGTTTGTAAAGCAAATATTGATTTAGAAACGTTCTTAAAGCTCATTCTGATTCTTCATTTAGTATTATTTTTAAACTTTTTGTTTTATATTGGAGGATAGCTGATTAATAGTGTGACAGTTTCAGGTGCGTAGCAAAGCATGTTGCTCCTTTATAAGCTGTTTAAAGTCAACTTAAAAAAAAAAGATTTTGCTTATTAGGTGTACTCTAGATAGTCACACAAAAATGTACTTCATTTTAGGAAAGCATACTACTTAAAAATCTGGATACTTTCAGAGGATTGCATGGGGGGCAGAGAAGTGATTACTTTGCATTTTAAAGCACATTTAGAAAAGTCAATGGAGTATATCAGTAAATTGTGTTGCTGTTTAGTCGCTAAGCCATGTCTGACTCTATGCAGCCTCATGGACTCTAGCCCACCAGGCTCCCCTGTCCACGGGATTTCCCAGGCAAGGATACTAGAGTGAGTTGTCATTTCTATCTGTTGATGGCATTCTCCAGGCAAGAATACTGGAGTGGGAAACCATGCTCTTCTCCAACCAGATCTTCTCCCTGGATCTTCCCGACCCAGGGATCAAACCCGGGTCCTCCTGCATTGCACACAGATTCTTTATCTGCCATGATGGAAGCCCTGTATTACACATTATCAGTTACCAATTCATTTTATACAATAGTGTCTTCCCAAGTGGTGCTAGTGGTAAAGAATCCACCTTCTAAAATGCAGGAGACACAAAAGACTCAAGTTTCAGTCCCTGGGTTGGGGAAAACCCTGGAGTAGGGAATGAGGGGCAACTCACTCCAGTATTCTTGCCTGGAAAATGCCATAGACAGAGGAGCTTGGCGACAGACAGTGGGGGCTGCGAAGAGTGGAAGATGACCGAACACACACATAAGTTTCATGCAGTGAATATATGGGTTCCAGTTGGCTAATTATGTAGGAAATAAATTCTTTCTTTCATGTCTCTACCCCCAAACTTCTATATTTGAATATAATAAATAATACAAATTTTATTTAACCATTTTAGAAGTTGGTAGGGTGCAATTTTTACCTTTTTACTTAAATGGAAAATGTTCTTACGAATTTCACTGAATTCCTGAAACATCTTGGGAGTGAAACGTTAATGAAGTTGCCGGGTCCTTAGTGATGACTATTGCCACTGCCCTGAATCTTGGCAGAAGAGCCTGACTTTGGATGTTTCTCCTTGACACTGACCCTCACCTGCCTCTCATCACAGGAGCACAAGGCCATATTTTCCATTAGTGGAGAAAAACATGATGACGCATCATTTTCCTTTTTTGAACTTCACCTCACTGAACTAAGCCCCAAAACAAATACTCCATTGCATTTTAAGAGTGAAAGATTTTTGTCTAAGTTTGAAATATTAGAAAACAAATGAATTACTACCTAACTGATATTATAAAACAAATTTATTTTTCTGTTAACTCAAAAGTTAACAGAAATGTTAAATGTTTTGCCACACATAGAAATAAATGCAAATTTGGATTTTCTCAAAAGAGCTTTCAAAGTATGAGAGGATTATTTTTCAAACAGAATTGTTTGTGTACAAGATAATTCACATGAATGTGGAAATAATGATGTTTATATTTTCAAACACAGATAAAAATGGAATGAGAAAATTTCCAGCTATTATTGAACATTCACACTTTGGTATTAAGACAAATTAATTTCTTTAAAATGAATTTACAACAATATTCTTTACATAATTTCTTAGCATGTGATTAAATTTATATGCATTTTTAGGATAGCATTTATTGTTAAAAGTTAGAATGTACCTATCAAGCTATTCTGCCAACAAAATTGAATTCTAAGTAGGAGGCTTTGAAATTCTTTTTTTTTTTTTTTCAGAGATGAGGCTTGACTACCTGGACTTTTTTTTTTTTTGTTAAATGTTTTGCCACACATAGAAATAAATGCAAATTTGGATTTTCTCAAAAGAGCTTTCAAAGTATGAGAGGATTATTTTTCAAACAGAATTGTTTGTGTACAAGATAATTCACATGAATGTGGAAATAATGATGTTTATATTTTCAAACACAGATAAAAATGGAATGAGAAAATTTTCAGCTATTATTGAACATTCACACTTTGGTATTAAGACAAATTAATTTCTTTAAAATGAATTTACAACAATATTCTTTACATAATTTCTTAGCATGTGATTAAATTTATATGCATTTTTAGGATAGCATTTATTGTTAAAAGTTAGAATGTACCTATCAAGCTATTCTGCCAACAAAATTGAATTCTAAATAGGAGGCTTTGAAATTCATTTTTTTTTTTTTCAGAGATGAGGCTTGACTACCTGGAGCTTTTTTTTTTTTTTTACTTTATTTTACTTTACAATACTGTATTGGTTTTGTCATACATTGACATGAATCCGCCACAGGTGTACATGAGCTCCCAAACATGAACCCCCCTCCCACCTCCCACCCTACATCATCTCTCCGGATCATCCCCGTGCACCAGCCCCAAACATCCTGCATCCTGCATCAAACATAAGACTGGCGATTCGTTTCTTACATGATAGTAAACATGTTTCAATGAAATTCGTCTTATACTTGATTGTTCTACAAATGGTGTTACATGTATGCACATATAAGAACTGCATTTTTGAAGAAATATTATAATTTAAGTTCTCCAAAAGGGTATAGTTTGATATCAACTAACATACCTTTTTATAGATTTTAGTAGAGTTGTACTTGATTTTATATATCTACCCTCTCTGGGACTCTAAGCTTATTTTTAAGTTTCATAAGATGTGGGATCTTTGAACATTTTACTGCAAACATTATTTTTGTATATTGAATATATGTTGTACAAACATTTCTTTCACTAGATGTTTCTGCTATAGTATCCTGAAGAATTTGCTTTTGCTTTTCCAAAGAGCAGCCATAAATATTATTTTGAAGTGATATTCTAAATCATTTCTAAAATTCTCATATTTTCTAATGTATTCCAGAATGTATCCCATCCTAATGTTTGTTTTACTTTAGTTTCTTTTAAGTATTTTGAGGTAATTTGTTTTCTTGGTTTTCTGATGTAGTTTACACTAGATGTTTCTGCTATAGTATCCTGAAGAATTTGCTTTTGCTTTTCCAAAGAGCAGCCATAAATATTATTTTGAAGTGATATTCTAAATCATTTCTAAAATTCTCATATTTTCTAATGTATTCCAGAATGTATCCCATCCTAATGTTTGTTTTACTTTAGTTTCTTTTAAGTATTTTGAGGTAATTTGTTTCCTTGGTTTTCTGATGTAGTTTTGAAAAGCAAACATAGCTTTGTTCCATTTACCCTCTGGAGTCTCCTTAGATTTAGCTCTGAAGTCTACAACGTGCAGGTATTCAGGCACTCAGTTGCCCAACTCTTTGTGACTCCAAGGACTGTAGCCCATGAGGATCCCCTGTCCACAGAATTTTTCAGGCAAGGATATTGGAGTGGGTTGCCATTTCCTACTCCAGAGGATCTTCTGGACCCTGGGATCGAACCTGAGTCTTGTGTCTCCTACATTGGCAGCTAGATTCTTTACTATTTGAGCCACGTGGGAAGCTGAACTCTACAAAGGCAACTTAAAAATCCATGTCTTCAGTCTGGTTTTCTCATGCTCAGGTCAACCCCCTACCTCAAGTTATCCAAGAAGTGAATGTCCTTGAATGACTCACTAACACCTCAATACACGATCTATTCTTTATTTCTATCTCCATGCAAAACATGCTTCTCAATGACAGTCATACTCTTCTTTATTTCAGACTCAAAATATGTTATTATAACATCCTTTTATACCATTGCCTATCTGCAGAAATTGATTGGATTTGTATTGATTTACTGATTATTATTTTGTCCATCTTCTAGTCAGTCTATCCACATTTTCCAATCAGTGTTCAATAATTATATACTGGCCACATATGTTTAGGTCCTGGACTCGCTCTGGAATATGTTGATCATAATAGTAAATCCAATGAAGTCGTTGCTTTCATGGAGCTTAGAGTCAAATAGAGAAGTGCAGTTCAAATCCTGCTTTTGTATTCCTTACACGTCAGGGGTCCATCATCTAAATTTTCTTTATGTTCGCATCAGTAATTCAAGCCCATCTCTGGTGGCAAGATCGAGGCTTGCTTTCAATGATTCCTACACACTGGCTCCAGCAATTGTTTTTAGTGATTTTCCTCTAATCAAAAACATTTATTTATTATTTTAAGCAATTTCATTATTTTTGGCTGCATGCAGGCCTTCTCTAATTGCAGAAGACTAAACAAAAGTTAACCCTTGATAATACCCTTCATTCTATTCTCTTTTCAGAAGCAGTTGACCACTACTTTCAGTTTGTTTTGCATCTTTTCAGACCTTTTCTCTATATAAACAAAAAATACATCTCATTGTTTTACTTGGGTTTTTCTTTTACTAGTGAATTAGAATTTTCTTCTCTGAAAGTTGAACAAATTGTTAGTCTCTCAGTCATGTCCGCCTCTTTGCAACCCCATGGGCTGTAGCCCACCAGACTCCTCTGTCCCATGGACAGGCAAGAATACTGGAGTGGGTTGCCATGCCCTCCTCCAGGGGATCTTCCCGATTCAGGGATTAAACCCTGGTCTCCTGTTTTGCAGGTGGATTCTTTACCATCTGATCCACTGGGTTTTCTGCAGGCATGAATCAGCCCTCCTTGTTTTTCCTTCCTTGAGAATTAGCTTTTGTCCTTTGTCAGGTATTGCAATGCTGGCTCATGACTGGAGAGAAGGCTAAAGTTAATGGAGACAGATCCTGTGCATATGGAAACTTGATACATTATAAAATTGATAAGTTGATTCATGTGGGACAAGCAAGGATTCTTCAGGAGATGGTGTGGAGAAAAACATGTCATATAGTATGTGAAGGTAAACCAGATTTATTGTGGACTTGATTATGAACAGCAGAACCATAATGTTATAAATAGCTAGTTGAATATGTTCATGACTTTGTCATGAGGAAATTCTGAAAACTAAAGCAAAAATCACAGAGAAAACATGTTCTTTTTGTATAATAAAAATGAGAGATTTCTGTAGGATGAAACTTCAGTGAGAGTTAAAACACATCCACAGATTGGGACTAGATATTTGCAGTTTTAAAGTCAGTTAGGAAAAAGTATCTATAGACAATATAGGGAATTCCTGTTAGCCAGATAACAAGATAGAAATAGAATATGTTTATCAAAAATAGGCAAATAATAAATCCTATATATATGTGATCACCTTTAAATATTAACATAAAAGGTATATTTCTTATTACCCCATGTCAATTAATAAGAATATTTCCTGCCCACCATGACATCATTTTCATCTTCCTGTTTTCTGTCTCCATCTGTTTTCTGTTGCTCTCCATCAGCAGTCATCTGGGATTCTACTTAGTATTTTTTTAATAATAAAAAAAATAGCTGTTGCAGTAACATCTAACTAACCACTATATTTAGCGATACAAACTCTCTCATACACGTGCTTATTTTAGTAAATCTACTGCTTTTTCTGGATAAATTCCGTAGATGTTATCGTCCAGAGTGGTACAGTCTAAGTACCTATGAAGGTCTTTCTTTTTCTACCTGAGAGCTGAATGACTGCTCCAAGAAGGTTCAGATGTTGCTGATGACTCTCAGGCTCTGAACACCAGATACGTTGTGGCAGAGATGTCAAATCTGAAACGTGAAAGTTTCTTTCAGAACAGGAAGTAATGTCTGTCCTCAGTTATGGAAAGCTGCTATCTCCATTGCTTCACGTGTTATATAACCACCAATGTTTCTTCTTGTGGAAATTCAATTAAGTAGATATTTAAAGTTCTTGATATGCCCTCTGTTTCTTTTAAATCTCACCTTGCGCTTTCTACAAGTTGTCATTTTCAGGACATCCTAGGGGAGTTCCTTGACTTGATTTTTTAGCTAACAAGTGTACTCTTCAGCTGTACCTTTTTGTTATTCAGCTCATCTATTGGATCATTTTACACTTCATGACCAAATCCAAGTTTCCAAAATCTCAGGTTAACATTTTTATTGATACAAATTTCTCTTGCATCTTTCTGAGGTTATTAATGTTAATCTAAATTTTTCTGCTTTTAACTCCATTTCTTTGAATGGAATACTTTGTGTTTAATGTGGTGCTTCTTTTATAAGATTTGGCTTTTACTGATTATTGAATCAGTAAAATTTTTGAATTCAGTAAAATTGAATCAATTGTGAATTTAGTTTTTGTTTTAAGATTTCCAGTTTCATCCTTGTCTTAATCAGCTCAGGCTGCTGTAACAAAATGCCATAGACTGGGTGATTCGAATTGCAGACATCAGTTTCTCATCACCCTGGAGACTGGAAGTCTCAGATCAGGGTGCCAATGTGCCTGGGGTCTGGTGAGGACTCTTTCTTCTGGCTTGAAGACTGCAGCCTTCTTGTGTCTTCCTGTGACCTTTCCTCTGTGCCTGGGCTCAGGGCAGGGGGAGAGATCTTCCTCGTTTTATGCAGCCACCAATCCCATCATGAGGCCTCACTCTGACTTCATTTAAGCCTAAAAATATCATCGCATTGGGGTGAAGGTGTCTACATATGAGTTTGAGAAGGGAACGGTGCACAAACATTCAGTTCATAATAATCTATTGTGGGTAAAATTATCAATAACATAGGGCTTCCCTGGGGGCTCAGAGGTAAAGTATCAGCCTGCCAATGCAGGGGACACAGGTTTGATCCCTGGGTTGGAAAGATCCCCTGGAGAAGGAAATGGCTATCCACTCCAGTATTCTTGCCTGGAGAATCCCATGGACAGAGGAGCTTAGGGTTGCAAAATAATCAGACCTGACTTAGCAACTAAACAATAANATGCAGGGGACACAGGTTTGATCCCTGGGTTGGAAAGATCCCCTGGAGAAGGAAATGGCTATCCACTCCAGTATTCTTGCCTGGAGAATCCCATGGACAGAGGAGCTTAGGGTTGCAAAATAATCAGACCTGACTTAGCAACTAAACAATAACAATACCATATGCATATATAACATAATCTATTGATGTCACCATTTAAAGTCCAATTGGTATAGAAACTCACCTTAACTTCCCTGTATGACTATCCATTTATAGCAGAACTCTATGAATGTTTTCTCTATAAACCTTGAGAACCTCATTGGATAGTTATGATTTTTGCTTCAACTGTCAGACATAATCTAGGAAACTCAGAAGGAGAAGGAAAGTCTATCATACTTACTCACATTTCCCCCCTTTCTTTGCTTTCTTCTATCTTCATGTTCTAAGATTTATTTTTTAAATTAGTTTCTTTCTTTTCAGAGAATTCTGTTAGTCTTCTTTTAGCATAGGTCTACTGAACACAAATTCTTTCATCTGAGAATTTTTTCATCATTCTTGAAGGATAATTTTGGTTAAAATAGATTTCTAGACTGACAAACCTTTTTTTATCCTCAGCACTTGAAAAATGTTGAGCCTTGTTCTATCTGTTTACTGGTTTCTTCTGAGAAATCTGCTGTCATGTGTATGGTTTTTCCCCGGTAGACAAGGGGTTATTTAGTGTGGCTGCTGCTAAGATTTTCTCTGTCTTTACTTTTCAGAAGTTTCACCATGATGTGTCTTGGCATGAATTACCTTGACTTTATCTTGTTTGGTCTTTGCTCACCTTCTTGAGTCTCTAAGTTTATAACTGTTGCCATAGTAAGGCCTCTTCTGTTAGCATCCACTGGTGGGTGGAGGGTTTCATTTTCACCACATACCCTGTGGTTCCCATTGACACTTCGGTGTGGTTTTACACTAGTTGATGGGCTTTCCCAAGTGAAGCTAGTGGTGAAGAATCCACCTGCCAGTGCAAGAGATGAAGCAGACAATGGGTTCAACCCCTGGATCAGGAAGATTTCCTGGAGTAGAAAGTGGCAACCCACTCCAGTATTCTTGCCTGGAAAATTCCATGAACTGAGGAGGTTGGCAGACTACAGTCCACAGGGCTGCAAAGAGTCGTTGACATTTTGATGTTGGATACTGTTTGACACTTTCCTGCAGTTTTGGATCCTCTGTTGTTTTCCCACTTTTATTTTTAATCTTACTGTTTCAGTTCAGTTAATTTCTAATGACCTATCTTCAGTGTCATGATTCTTTCCATAGTTCCAATAACTCTGTCATGCCTAGCTGAGTCTCGTTCTCATGACTGCTTTCTCTCTCTAGACTGCGTTTTTAGCCATTCTATATAAATCAGTCTTTTGTTGAATTATGAACAAGTTGTGTGGCACAGTAAAGACATACATTCTTGTTTTTCTTATGTCTGGAGATGAGCAATCCCTTCCTTTGGCTAGTCCTATAGAGTGTGTTCTTGCCTGGAAGATCCCATGAACAGAGGAGCCTGTGGGCTGCAGTCCATGCGGTTGCAGAGAGTCGCACACAAGTGAGTGCACACACACATACATAGGGTGTGTTATATTAATCTGTTCTGATTTGGGGTGTTGTGGGTGCTGGTTAATATGTCAGAAGGTTCTTCTCAATATCTAATCCACCCTTGACTTTGGTCCATCCCTATGAACTGCTCCCCAGAGACAATCATCTCTCAGCTCTCGCTCCTGAGTCTATTATTTTGTTATGTGCAGTATCGAGGAATGGGAGGGTAACGTTCTGATTGCACCTCAGTCTCAGGCAGACCCTGAGAACTTGGTATGAGGGAAGTGACTTTTTCTAGGGTTCCTGTCCTTTCTCCAAAGACAATAGAGTCACGTGTGTTCCTGCCTCTCCCTCAGCAGAGATTTGTATTTTATTGTTTTTTCCCAATTCCCTATCAGCAGCCATTAGCTATAAAAAGTCAATTCCTATTATTTTGTTCATAACTACACAGGCCTTGGTACACAGTAGCTGCCTAAATATTTGTTAACCCAGTAAATAAGGTGTGTGTGTGTGTCTGTGTCTGTGTGTATATTTTCTGTGTGTGTGTCTGTGTGTGTGTGTGTGATCGCACATAGAACATGAGATCTTTGTTCACTGTCCAGGGGCCAGCCCCCTGCATTGGAAGCACAGAGTCTTAGCCACTGAACCACCAGGGTAGTCCCATCAGTATTTCTTAATTACCATAGTATATACAGTGATAAAATATGTGCCACAAATTCATTTTGTGGGTGTTATTTTTCAGAGTCTAATTTTTTTCCATACATATAGGTTGACAAAAACTATTCTTAGTACTTTAGTTAGAATTTTTCTTTTGCATTATCAATTTGTATAACAAGACTTTTTTTTTACTGAATGATCTTTTTCATCTATCAGTGTGAGAAATATATAATCATCAAAAATATGAGTACCCCCCCTTATCCATGGGTATAAAAATTATATAATTGAACAAGAATAAAAATATTTTGTAACTTACATATACATATTTATTCTGGTAAGAGGAAATTATCTAGCCTTGAAATATAATTTCATTACTTTTCAGCAAATCTTATATCATGTAAATCCATCAGCCCTAGCTATTTTCCTTATTGAATTTGAGAACGAGAAATTTAGGTTCCTTTTAAGCTGTCAGGATGAGAGACTTTCATAAAATATATTAGCAAATGAGAAATACTTAGCATATTTATTGCTATGGTAATCATAGACTGACTGTATTTCAACAGCAAACAGAGATACAGTATTAGCAGTAAATCTTTAAAGAGCACTTATTTCTTTATCTTTCAAGTTGTTTGGATATCCCATTTCTTACGGGAAGAATATAGCTAGGGGTTTATTTTTAGATTAAATCAAAACATAAGGAACAAGAGCTTCTATAAATTAGAAGTAGTATACATATTCATGCTTTTCTATCTTACATATTTTTTCTTTAACAAATATTTTTTCATACCTTGTTAAAAAAACAACTGATGCTTCTGTTTCACACCAAACTTGGGAAGATAATGTGCTTAGATTCTTATATGTTATTCTTTAAAAATATGTACATATAGACTTCATCTTTCAAATTGTGTTCTTTATTTTTTCTGCTGGTTTCAAATCCTTTCTTTCCTGTAAAATTTCCGTGTTCCCTTGGAAATGTTTAACTCGTTTTTACCTGTTTCCTCATCTGTAAAATTGTGTTGTTAATAGTACCAGGATTCTTTTTTGAGAATTAGATGATTTCCCATTTAGCATAGAGTAGCCTCTAGCACATAGTGATTAATCTCATTGATGTTAATATCTTCTGAATGCAATATACTCTTTTAAAAAATTATTTAATATGAAATACTTCAATAAGCTAAATAAAATGTGTGTAGAATTTGTAATGATTTTGGTAGTAAGTACCTAGGATAATCTTGCATCTTAGATTAAAGGTGCAATATGAAAAATATTATGTGTTAGTCTCATAATTTGACTTGAGGGGTATAAACTAAATGTGATTTTAGTGTGCAGCAAAATATGTATATAAGTCTAAACACAGATATTACAGTCAAGGAATCAATGCTGCTGCTGCTGCTGCTAAGTCGCTTCAGTCATGTCCGACTCTGTGCAACCCCATAAATGGCAGCCCATGAGGCTCCCCTGTCCCTGGGATTCTCCAGGCAAGAACACTGGAGTGGGTTGCCATTTCCTTCTCCAGTGCATGAAAGTGAAAGTGAAGTCGCTCAGTCAAGGAATCGATACTCAAGAAAAACAAAGTGGAATAAGTACCTGGAATATAAAAACATTACTTCTAAAAAGAACACTGTAGAAATAGTAATGTCATATTAAAATGTCTTATATCAAAATTTTTTCCTGATGAGCTTTTAATCAAATTCATTCTGATTAGCTCCAATTTTTCCATACTTCTTTTTGTTACTGGTAGATGGACCTAAAAGTTTGCCTGCAAAAGTATCTTCAAAGTATATAATTATAGTATTTTCAAATTACTTATTTCTAAGTAACTAGAATTGCTTCTTCATCTGACTGTTGCTATAAGAAACTGGTTATCCTTCATTATTGCTTCTCAGACTAACATTCAGTTCTACTTGCTTACAATTTTTTTTTCATGTCTTTATCCATTTGTCTCTCTGTCCTTCCCAGCAATTATCTAGTGAAGTTAAATTCACTTGTAAATGCACACAAATACTTCCATAAGGAAGAGTCAATACTTTGAAGTTTGACCTTGCCAATTATTAAAATATAGGATCGCTTTCTGTAAAAAAAGTTTTTTCTTCTCTGTTTCCCTCTATCTTTCCCTTTCCCCTTTTATTCTATCCCTTTCAATACACTATCTTCAACAAATATAACTGATAAAATCAATGCCAGTACCCAAGACCAAGATAAGTCAACATGCAGGTGATGCTTCTTGAACATCAGAACAAAGTCATTTGAAATGTTAGAATGGTGACTAGAAAGGTGAGTATTTTAAAACATAGCCACATTTTGGAATAGTATTTTGAATTCTTTCTTCAAAGACAGTGTTGGAATTTGGGATCTGGACCCTTAATCCTTAGTTCATGTTTCCATGTAAGTTTCCATAGTCGCAGAAGTGGAGAAAGGCATCTCACAGTAATTTCTGGCAGCAGGACAGAGGCACCCACAGGTCCCTGCCTCCCTGCCCCTGGTCTCCCTGCCCCTGGTCTCCCTGCCCCTGGTCTCCCTGCCCCTGGTCTCCCTGCCCCTGGTCTCCCTGCCATCACAGCCCCTGTCCTGACCGCTCAGCTGAGCCATAAAGGAACGTCTTTACACTTCCTAGTTCAAGGGAAAACTGTGGTCTTTTGTTTCCACATATGTTAGGAATTCTGTTATCATCCTGCAACTAAATCAGCTTCCCTGAGTTCTCAAACGTTTTTATTTTCACTTGTCCAAACTTGCTGTGAACTACTGAGAATGGTTTGTTACCCCTTACCTATTGAGCCACTTGGGGAGCTCTATACCTCTTACAAATCCCATTAACCCAATAGGTGCTAATACTTTGAACAAACTTGTCAATAGATTTCACTAAATTGATCTTTGGTTCAGAAATATGCATGAAAAGACATTTGATGTTAGTGGTATAATACATATTACAGTAAGTTGAACTGAATGCTAGTAACAATAAAAATTTATTTAACAATTAAAATTTTGGGGATTCTATATTGATCATATTCATATTTAACTGAAAAAATGTTGACACAGTAAATTTTGCTCTTTTTGGAAGTACTGTCTCTTTACTTTGTATAGTTTTCTTAACTCTTTGACTAAAGTGTTGTCTCTTTGCTTAAAGGTTAAGGAGAACTTCTAAAAGATCTCCTATAGTAAAGGAAAAGGAACATATATTTGCAATCTCATGTAGGACTTTTATGAATTCCTTAGTCATGGACTGTGTTCATTTAAAAAAGGGATTTCATATACAAGCAGTAGATTTCTAATGTTCTTTTAGTGAGATTTGCATACTAGGTAGTCTGGTAATGGGTTTCTCCAGTGACTCAGCAGTAAAGAATCTGCCTACCAATGCCGAAGACATGGGTTCCATCCCTGGGTTGGGAAGATCCCCTGGAGAAGGAAATGGCAACCCACTCTGGTATTCTTGCCTCAGAAATCCCATGGACAGAGAAGCCTGATGGCTACAGTCCATTGGGGTCACAAAAGAGTCTGATCCAATTTAGCATACAGCCATTTATATTTTTCTCTGAGTAATATTTGATCCTTGCAGTTTGCTTTGTATCCAGAATTAGACATGGTCTTAATAAATAATATATTTCTTTGACCCAGCCACAAAATATTGTAGTAAATCGCTTTTATCTTAGCAATAGTTTTAATACTGCAGGATGTAGTTGACTGGGATTAACCAGTCTCAGAGCTGGCTTATTGTTTATTCAACAAGAAAACAACATAAAAATGAGCAACCAAAAGCAAGATATCCAATATCAGTGCAGGAGGCTTAAAACTGGTTTTAGTTATACTTCTTATTATAACACATTATTAAAACATTTTGTAACTATTATTTCACAAGACCTTAAATTGCTAGCTCTTACAAATATATAACATTCAAGATACTTTCAGCCCTTTTATTTTTGCAAAAATAGCACTTTTGCCCCCACAAAGGTTGAAACTGAAACTGAAGCCGCTCAGTCTTGTCCGACTCTTTGCAATCCCATGGACTGTAGCCTACCAGGCTCCTCAGTCCATGGAATTTTCCAGCCAAGAGTACTGGAGTGGGTTGCCATTTCCTTCTCCAGGGGATCTTCCCAACCCAGGGATAGAACCCAGGTCTCCTGCACTGCAGGCAGACACTCTTACCATCTGAGCCACACACACACACACAAAAAAAAACCCTTCAAAATCATGACAAAGATGCCTACTGTTTTGGAACTAGTTTCTAAGTGCTAACAATTCTTTTTTTTCTAACAGAATAGTCGCAGATTTGCTTTTTGCTGTTTTCCAAAATCCAGAAACATTGAATCCACTGCATCTTTAACTTCTGCAACACCCAATCTTTGCAAGGTCTGAGCCACTCTATATAAAAGGTACAAAAAAAAACTCAAGCTTATTACAAGGAACCAACTCTGAATCACTACTGACTTTACAAACTTTTATCATCATTTATGTTGTCAATTTGATCTATATTTAACCATTTTATTAATAAAATTTAAAATAAAATTCAACTTCTGAATACTATTCTTTTAAAAAGAAAATATCAAATTTGTTTATCTGAAATAAACACTGTCAGATATTTTTCCAGAAATCATTACTAAAAGTAAAATTTAGCAGAAATCATTTAAAACATTTAGATAGGCTTTTTTTTTAATAGACTATATATAATCTGTCAAAATTAACCTCCTTCACCCCTACAGTATGTTGAAAAGCACTGTGCTAAAAGCTATGAGAAATTTAAAGGTTTATAAGGCATCACATTCCCTCCAGGGATATACAAATTAATTGTGAATTTAAAACATGTCATGGTGGAAAGATTATAAGAAGCAATGCCCCAAAAGTACAATGGGAAGTACAAGCAATACTACCCAAGGCACCAATGCCAACTCTATTTATACCTTTATACTATGAGATTAATCTTTCATGATTGATTAATTCTGGGAATTTTGAATGCCCCTGTCTTCTTATGGCTAAAGTTTGTAGTCACTATTTTCTCATGAGCATTCCATAGGTCAAAGGAAAGCAGAAGTTTGGTTATGAAATACTTCATTTATTACTTATGTCTTAAAAAAACAATAATAAGATTATAGAGCAATTCATTGTATATCCACCTAGTGCTTAATTGCTCAGTCATGTCCGACTCCTTGCAACCTACAGGACTGTAGCCCACCAGGTTCCTCTGCCCATGGGATTTTATAGGCAAGAATACTGGAACGAGTTGCCATTTCCTCCCGAGAGGATCTTCCCGACCTAGGGGTCAAACCTGTGCTTCAGGCGTTTCCTGCATCGGCAGGCAAATTGTTTACCACTGAGTTTCCTGGAAAGCCTTATGCATCTGGACTGTCACCAAATGTTGGAGGAAGGAAGCAAATACCTACTGTGCAATTTATAATAATGATTGGGAATTCTCTGAATTAATTTTTCTAATTTAATCTCTAAACAGTTATTATCATAGATGTAGTTAAACTGATTCTGAGTCTTTTGAAGTGTATCTTTGGGATATTTTGGATATTTTTGTCTTGTGGAGAAGATGCTAACATGATAAATTAAGGCTATGAACTCCAGGTCTGCTTCCAAGTTCATGTATGTGGTTTGAGAATGTTTTCTGAGGTTGATGGGCTTTCTGTGTACCATCATTGTTACCTCATAATATGATTTCATAAGCAGTTGCCTAGAAACTTTGCACTCACTTGTCTTTGGCCATTATACAAATGATCTCTTTCATTCAGTAATTCAATAACCCTTTACCTATTATGTACAGAAGAAAAGCATATCTCATCTCCTAAAGTGGCTCATTAAAAAAAAAAAAATCCCTCCATGAATCTGTCTAGACTAACTCCATGGTACCTCAGTTCTTCATACTTTCTCATAATCAATATTTTTTTCTTTTCTTCCCTGGGATATGATTGAAGTGTTATGTTCTTAAGATTCATTAGAAATCCAGATACCTTTCAGAGAAGTTTGCTCTGAAGAGACACTGCCCATAAAAAACTTGCCTTTCCTTAGTTAAAGGACATTTTTTCCTTCATTGCTAAATGGCATAAATTTTATAAAGTATAAAATATGTTCTCTTTAGGTTTGGTTTAGCTTTAAAATAATTGATTTTGGATTCCTATTTTTTTTTGCACATAATCTGCACAAAAACAGCCAACTATTTTACTAATGAAACTTAATATTGTA
The DNA here is from genome assembly GCA_006410675.1 of Oreotragus oreotragus. Taxonomy (NCBI): domain Eukaryota; kingdom Metazoa; phylum Chordata; class Mammalia; order Artiodactyla; family Bovidae; genus Oreotragus; species Oreotragus oreotragus. Next base: position 412,172 of record SJYX01017735.1, on the reverse strand, counting down.
CTGAAAATCTAACATATTTTTACAAATCTTAAGTGTCAACATTAAAAAATTACTTAAAAATAGTAATCTATTATTTTTAAACAACTCTTAAGTTTTCTTGTTTTGATAACAAAAATGTGAATTCAGGTAGAAATTTTTCAAAAATACAAAAAAATCACAAACATTAATTAAAAGGAATATTTTATAAAATCATTGCATTTTCTTCTGAAATTATAATGATTTTAAAATGATTTGTAATGGATGCCTTCGTGTGCATGTGCTGTGCTGTGCTGAATAGCTCAGTTGTGTCCAACTCTTTGCAACCTCATGGACTGTAGCCCACCAGGCTCCTCTGTCCATGGGATTCTTCAGGCAAGAATACTAGAGTGGGTTGCCATGCCCTTCTCCAGGGGATCTTCCCAACCCAGGGATCGAACCCAGTCTGCCCCATTGCAGGCGAATTCTTTTCCATATTGAGCCACTAGGGGGAGCCCCATAGTGTGCATAGAGTAACTCATTTAACTAATGCTCAATAAGTGATATTAATATTTAGTTTCTCTTTAGCATATACCTGATTATTACTTTTTCCATCACTGAATCAAAAGTTGGACCCATTTTAGTTATATTTGCATTGCCAAATTGTCACTTGGAAAGTATTAATTTACTTTCATTAGCAACAGACAACTAACATAAATCTTGTAACTATTTAGACATATTTCTGGTTTTCTCCTTTCTTTAAACTCATCTGTCCGTTTTTGTCATAATACCACTTGGTTTTAATACTGTGACTTCACTACATTTTAACTCATAGTGAGGATGGCAGTGTATTTCTCTTAGTTTTCTTGGTTCTTTTCTCAGCTCATATTAGCACCTAATTTTTCAAATTATCCTTCTGTGTTTCTAAAGAAAATCCCATAATGATCCCCTTGATATGGCTGACATTAAGTTTGTAAAGTAATTTAGAGTTTGGATGTTGTTGTTCAGTCATGTCCAATTCTTCACGCTGCCATGGACGGCAGCACACCAGGCTTCCCTGTCCTTCACCATCTCCCTGAGTTTGCTCAGACTCATGTCCATTGAGTCGGTGATGCTCTCTAACATCTCATCCTCTGTTACCCACTTCGCCTGCCCTCAATCTTTTCCAGTGTCAGGGTCTTTTCCAGTGAGTCAGCTCTTCACATCAGGTGGCCAAAGTATTGGAGCTTCAGTTTCAGTATCAGTTTTTCCAATGAATATTCAGTGTTGACTTCCTTTAGGATTGACTAGTTTAGTAAATTTGTAAATTTGGAGATTGTATACATCATTAATAACTGCTTACATTCTTCAGGTCTTTTTTCCCCCTTTAAAGAAGTTTCTTTATTTATAAACTATGAATTTCCTATTCAATTTATTCTTAGGTATTTTATACCTTTTTGGCTTATATTAATCGTATCTTCTTTTAATTATAGTTCCTCTCAGGTCAGTTCCAGATCACAAGAAATGGTATGGTTTGTATATTTTTCTAACATATAATCAGATTGACCCTAATCTGTTTTCATGTTGTTCAGTTTATAATCTGTGGTTGGCTTGTTTATACTCTCATGCAAAAAATGGTGATTTTCCCCATATTTTAATATTTGTAACCTTTAAATATTTACTTGGCCAAAGTTTAAATGGCAACACTAACAACTAGGATTTGAAAATGGTCATTCTAAGCTTTTCCCTGATATTTTAGGCTAGCTATCATGTTTTTTCCTTTCATTTTAAATTGGAGGGTAATTGCTTTACAATGTTGGGTTAGTTTCTGCTGTACAACACTGTGAATTGGTTGTAAATACACACATATCCCTTCTTGAGCTTCCCTCCCACTCTGTTTTAACAAACTGTGATGATGAGGTGATTTGATGATTGATTGTGGGCTTCCCTGGTGGCTCAGATGGTAAAGAATCCATCTAAAATGCAGGAGACCCAGGTTTGAACCCTGGGTTTGAGAGATTGCCTAGAGAAGGGAATGGCTACCCACTCCAGTATTCTTGCCTGGAGAATTCCAAGGACAGAGGAGCCTGGAGGCTACAGTCCACGGGGTTGCAAAGAGTTGGTCACGGCTGAGTGACTAACACATTTTCTCTATGGAGACTTTATGAGTCTAAACATCCTATTTCTAATTTACTGAATTTTTATATTTTGGACTGACACTGAATTTTAGTGCAAGTCATTTGAATTTTGTAATTTCACACCTGCAAGGTGGTGCAGGAAAGCAGTCCTGATGAAATAGGACAAATATGAGATCACACAAAACAGATAAAAAGGAAAATGAAAAGCTTCAGCACTAAATTAGGACTTTAAAGACTAAATAATAAAACTGGAAACAAATTCTTGTATTTTCTTTGAACAAATTTCTCAGTCACTCTATTGATTTTCAATCATTTGTTTTACATTTGTTGGCGATGTCAGAAGTTGGTGGCATGAAAATTATTTTAATAAATTCCGTTTTTAATGTAAAGGAGAATCAGTTTTGCTGTGGGAATTTTCTTTATTGCTGAAAGGGGTTGTTTTATCCATATTCATTGACTTTTTATTTTGTTGTGTTGGTCTGAGACTACTATGATATTCTTTTCTATACTATTCTAGTGATTCAGAAACTGATAGGCTGTGACCAACAGCTTTTGGAATTTTTACCCAAAAAATAATTTTTATCATTCTTTAAAAAGTGATCATTATTAACATATATGCAATGCTAGAACACAGGCAGCTGTGATGCCTTTGATGTAGATTTGTTTTTGTAAACAAAGCAAAAAAGACTGTCTTTCTAATGTTTGCTGGAAATTTGGACTTTTTTTTTTCCTGCTTGTTTGATAGTAAAGAGTTTATGTTTATGCAAACTATCCTTTAAAAAATTTAATCACACTGGAGAAGGAAATGGCAACCTGCTCCAGTATTCTTGCCTGGAAAATCTCATGGACAGATGAGCCTGATGGGCTACAGTCAATGGCACTGCAGAGTCGAACATAACTTAGCACCTGAACAACAACACATGATCAGGCAGATTGTGATTTGGAGAAATAGTCCTTGATGGAAATGTGGCATAAAATGAAGAATGAAAATAACCTAGCAATATGGCATACAGAATTTTGTAAGAAATTAACATTTGTTAATTATTATTTGTTAATTAATTTCTAACAATAGAATAATAATTGCAGATATTCAAACAATAAAGTCTGTGGCTAAAAAAAAATGCTGTTAGGCTTATATTAAGACAATTTAGGATTTTCCTCTCACATTTAGAATTTGATAGAATAAATAAATAAACCTCCTAATAGTAATAATCTATTTCTGCCATCCTAGAGTAAGCATTTCTTTTTCATCTTTTAATTTACTGATGAATTCAGTTTGCTACTATTCTAGTTCGGATTTATCAATTTGTACTTAATTTGTTTCCATATGCAGTTGGAAAAGCTTATTTTTATTTGAAATATTTGTTGAATAGCTTGAAAATGCATTCTATGATCACATTAACAGCCAAATTTACTCTGGATGTGACAGTACATGAGATACTATTTATAGCAACAACCTTTTAATGTACTTGATTACTTTTTGAAAAGGAAAGTTATGATTTGGTTTTATATAAATTAGTGAATTACTATAACACGATTTTCTTTAGACTCTATTATGATTAGCTACAGTCCTCTGAAACTTATAATTTNAGAAAATGCATTCTATGATCACATTAACAGCCAAATTTACTCTGGATGTGACAGTACATGAGATACTATTTATAGCAACAACCTTTTAATGTACTTGATTACTTTTTGAAAAGGAAAGTTATGATTTGGTTTTATATAAATTAGTGAATTACTATAACACGATTTTCTTTAGACTCTATTATGATTAGCTACAGTCCTCTGAAACTTATAATTTCTTTGGATGAAAATACAGGTGCACTTAAACTCTGAAATAATGTAAAATTCGGCATGGACATTGAGGGAAGGAGGAGAAGGGAAGAGATGAAAGAAACAAAGCTTATAATAACAGTAACGTGCAATTACCACAGAACTTACCCATTTTAAATGTTAATGGTAGCCTTTGTGCTGGTGAATAATGATAATAACAACAATAACAACCACCTCGGAATTTCAGGAGTTACCAAAACAAATGATTATTTCTTGATCACTGTACCACTGTACACTATATGTGGAGGCTGTCTGTTTCTCTCTCTCTCTCTCCTTTTTTTTTAAACTTTATTTTACTTTACAATACTGTATTGGTTTTGCCATACATCAACATGAATCTGCCACGGGTGTACACATGTTCCCAATCCTGAACCCCCTTCCCACCTCCCTCCCTATACCACCTCTCTGGGTCATCCCAGTGCACCAGCTCCAAGCATCCTGTATCCTGCATCAAACTTAGACTGGCGATTCATTTCTTATATGAGTTTTTTTTCTTATTCACTTAGGGACCCTCTGAAAGAGATCCCTGTTTCCCTGTTCCATTCTGAGAAGCAGCCATCTTAACATTTTCTTCCAAGCTCCCTGAGGCAGGCACCCACCTCTGAACCATGCTGACAAACTATTAGACCAGATTAGTTAACCTTCAGGCTCACTGCAAGGTTAAGCTGGGAAATTTAGTGCACATCACACCCTTAATTTTAGTAGAGGAAGAACAAAGAGCAAATGAGAAAGAAGGGGACAGAGTAAAACCAGGCAAAAGAGCTGCCCCAGAAATCAAGGGGCAAAGATCCTTTAAGAAGAACCAAAACCATCTTTAAGTTCAACTAGATGGATTAGAACAAGGACAGGATCTTGGCTAGCTGCAACGTATTAGTGATCTGGATAAGACTTGTTTTGCTGGAGAAGAGACAGTAAACCCTGATTAATGTTGATTGATAATATCATTAGAATTAAGACAATGGTACAGTGAGTATGTATTTTCTGGGAGTTTTGTTGCAATATGGCAGAGAAAGCAGGTGGATTCTGAAAGGGCATTTTGATATTTTTAAAATATTTAATGATCTAGAGATCATAGTATATTTAAATATATCAAATATATATCCCTAAAATATTTAAAGATGTTAAAAATATTATATATTTCAAGAGGACCAGTCTCTTAAGAAATGAAAAATCAGTCATGTTGCAGGTGAGAAGAGAAGTCCTCAGACCATGAGTACATGGTCTTAATAGCAGAATATCTGTTTCTTCCTTTGTCAGAGGGGAGAAGACAGAAAGAAAGATACAGGTCAGGAGTGGACTTGGGGGCAGAAAGAAGAGGGACTTCTTGTCTGTTTCCGTTTCTCCATGCTGTATCCACTTAGATGATTAGTGAGAGTGAGGCTGAGAAAACGTGGAGATATGATGACAAAATCTCTTAGAAGTTAGGGAAGTGAGTCTTCCAGTAATGTACAGTGGGTAGTGTTCAACACAGTTGGTTTCACACTTGGCCAAACCAGTGGTGAGAAAGACTCAGGGAAAAAGGATTTTGTTTGCAAGAGAGAAATTTTTTTGAACTAAAGTGCACTTATGCTGGTTAATAAGAGAGATGAAGGCCATAGGGAAGTAAAGCAAACTGTATTGACCGTTGACAGGTGGTTTAGAGGTCTCGATACAGTCAGAGAGCTGCTGACATGGGAATACTGGAATCGTTGAACCCAATTGTTGGGACCTATTGACCAGAGAGATTTGAAAACAAGATTTATTATAACTAAGCCATTAACTCATTAACAAAGCAAGCATCTTTTAGTATCTATAATAACTGTCTGTGTTATGCAAAAGAACTTGGCAGCAAAAAAACTTGGCCGTGAAAAACTGCATGACACCCTTGGCTTCGCAAAGCTTGCTGTTTTATTAGTGTATTGAGGGGAACCAATACAGAGTATTTTCAGATTATATCATAACCCTTCACCCTGGCCAGGAGATGAGATGCGCATATTTGGAGTTTGAAAAGGAGTAGGATCTAGAATCATTTAGGGAAAAAAAAAAAAAAACAGTGGGGAGGTCAGAGAACTTTTCAAACAGAAAGGAGATTCTTTTGAGGTTGAAAAAGAGTGTGGCATGAGATATCACCGTTATCTGTTGATGATAAGATTATAGCCTATTTTAGAGGAAACTTCTTAGAAAATTTTCTCTGAAAGCATGTGATGCTTAACTGCTATAGTTCAATATCTGAAAAATGTTATACTCATTTATATATTCCCAACAGTGTAAGAAAAAGCCAAGTCCAATATATGGATATTTTAATTTATGATTTATCAGAATTAATATATGCATTTGCATGTATATGATATGGTGACTTGAAGAATTACACATGCATGTGTACATATCTAAGCACATTGGTTGGGCTGTTTTTATGGCCAAGCATACTCTCTTGGACTGTGTATTCCTCTTTTTTTCCCAACATATTTTTTTTTTAATTGGAGAAAAATTACCCTCTTAGAAGACAACAGATGCATCTAAGTGTTCTCCATCTGCATATCAATGCAATTTCTGTTTTCTAATACACTTAATTTTTTTATTTTTAGTAAAAACTAGGTAGTTATATTTCAAGTAAATAAGACTGCAAATAAGTTCCACTTTTTTGTTACAAGACCAGTTTGCTTTTCTTTTAGTCGTGTTGTTGTCCAGTCGCTTAGCTGTGTCCCACTCTTTGTGGCCCCATGGCCTGCAGCACGCCACGCTTGCCTGTCCTTCACTATCTCCCACGGTTTGCGCGAACTCATATCCGTTGAGTCAGTGATGCCATCCAATCGTCTCATCCTCTGTTATCCCCTTCTCCTGCCTTCAATCTTTCCCAGCATCATGATTTTTTCCATTGAGTCGTCTCTTCACATCAAGTGGCCAAAGCATTGGAGCTTCAGCTTTCGCATCAGTCCTTCCAATGAATATTCAAGGTTGATTTCCTTTAGTATTGACTGGTTTACAGTCTTAAGAATAGTTGCCAATTAATAACATTTGTTAAATGAATAAGAACCTAGTGAAATATCACAGCAACAATTTAATCACATATTTCTTAATCATATAAAATAATGTATTATATATATATATACACTTGTTTTCTTTCAAAATTGTGCATAACTACTCTGCAGAGGAAAAGTTTCCAATGTATACATGTCTTTTCTGCTTAGCATCACAAACCACAAAGTTTTGCACCATAAGTTAAAAATAGAGTTTTAAAAATAAGTGTGTTTTATCATCTGTTTATTTGTGTCCATTTTTAGTCTTTTTTTTTTTTTTCCTTAGAATTGGAAGTATTCATTAATTTGAGAGGAACTCTAATCGGGTGATTGTTATTTTTGAGTCTAATTTATGTAATCTGGGTGAATATATAAACTCTTTCAGACATTTAGTAAATTTCAGACATTTAGTAAATCATTCTCTCACTCCCATAGTCTTTATCTCTGTGCCAAAGTGAAGTGGACATTTGGCAAGTGACCAGTTAATTTGATTAATGCAGACGCCAGACAACATTATACAGGGAAAAATGTCACTTGGCAGCTAAACTCGGGTCTTAATGGACCAAATGGTTTGATGCAACTGCAGGGAGAGTTTATTCCTAACCTTAGATGAACTGACCCTATAAAATTCACAGAAAATGCAGGTAGTTGAACATTTGCAGCTCAAGCAAGTGTTTTCAACTTTTCTTATTTTTACAAGCCTATGATCAGATGCATTGGTTCCATCTCAACTGCACATGCAACGATATTTATATTTCTTTTTCAACTACGTGTGAAACAATACAATAACAGGGTCCTCTTCTTTCATGATCTAAAGTGAAAAGTTCTGAAAAAAAATGTATTATGGAGGGATCACCTAAAATACTCAATTACCAGGTGTTGACTAGCAGCTAACATTTATTATTGACAAGAGAAAACCAGTTCACTGATTTTTTTTTTTTTGGCCTTAAAATGAACTTCATTTCATATTTACAAGTTGAATTTAGTTTCATAAAATGTTAGATAATTAGTCGTCTGATTTTTGGATGGTACAAAACCGATTTTGTGCAATTATTGACTGGGGAATGATTACAGCTGTATTTTTGAAAGAGTGAAAATTATTCTGAAGAATAACACAAAGGCATAATCAAAGCAATATAAATGCAATGATATTGATTTTATAGCATTTCCAGAAAATTTTCCACATAAAGGAGTTTAGAGGAAAATTGCCTTCCTGTATAACAGAATTGCACTTACCATTGCCTTACTTTTGCATCTGTAATGGCATTTATGCCTTTGGTAGAAATATACCATTTTCATGGTAGAAGGAACTTTTTCTTTTTTTACCTTTCTTAAAAAATTTTAATTGGGGGATAATTGCTTTACAGTGTTAGTTTCTGCTGTATGACAGCGTGCATCAGCTGTAAGTAGTTACCTGTCCCCTTCCTGCTGAGCCGCCCTCTCAACCTACCCTCATCACACCCTCTAGGTCATCATGGGGCACTGAGCTGAGCTCCCTGTGCTAGACAGCAGCTTCCCACTAGCTGTCTGTTTCACATATGGTGGCGGGTATGTTTCAGTGCGACTCTCTCAATTTGTCCTACCCTCTCCTTCCCTGTTGTGTCCAAGTCTTCTCTACATCTGAGTCTCTATTCCTGCCCTGCAAATAGGTTCATCAGTACCATTTTTCTAGATTCCATATATATGTATATATATCTGATACTTGTTTTTCTCTTTCTGACATCATTCTGTATGACAGGCCCTAGGTTCATCCACCTCACTACAACTGACTCAAAATACCCCATTGGGAACTCTTGTAACTGTGCTAGACTGTGTTAGGATCTGTATGTGTAACACTTGGGTTTACACTGACTGAAATAACCCCTAATATATTTCACTTATTTAAAAATTATGAACAGAATTCCACTGAAATTAAAAATCTTGAGTCTATTGACAACATAGCTGGTTGAGAAATTATTTTCAGAGAATGTGTGTTTAAGACATGCTGTATAAAGAGGGCAGAGGCCTGAGAATGGTTGCTATAAACACATGGTCTGTAACCCACCAGTCTCCTCTGTCCATGGAATTCTCCAGGGAAGAATACCGGTGTGGGCTGCCAATTCCTCCTCCAGAGGATATGTTCCACCCAGGGATTGAAGCCTAGCCTCTTGTGTCTCCTACACTGGCAGGCAGATTCTTTACCACTGTACCACCTGGGAGGCTCATAAAAACAAGGCATATAAAGCAGAGTCCAGAACTCAGAATGTTTTGTATAATGTTCAGTATGGAACCCTTGAACCTTGTTCAATATTGTATGTAAAGAGTTATATGTAAAAGTGTGTTACATAAGCTTTGCCTGAGTTTTGTTGAATAGCTATAGCATGAACGTATAAAAAGAGAATAAGAAAACAATATCTGTAGCCTAATTTTCAATTGTGAACTTGGGAAAATACTTAGAGTGGCCTATAGAAATCAAGAACATATTTGCATAAGCACTTTTTCCCTCCTAAGACTTAGGACTGTTCATCTTGCAAAGATGACAAGAACGTGTACAAATAAAGCACATTCATCAGGTAGTGATGACAGATGTCAAAAATCACTCAAATTCCTGTTTTTAGTATCAAAATTTAAAAAGAACAAATGAGATGATTGTTACCAGTCACATAGGTAAATTTAACATAAGTAACAGGAGTTAGAATAAGTTCCGTATAAGAAAATGATTCAGATTTTCTCCACTGTCTCTATAGCAACCATTCTCAGGCTCCTCTGTCCATGAAATTCTCCAGGCAAGAATACTGGAGTGGGCTGCCATTCCCTTCTCCAGGAGGATCTTCCCAACACTGGGATGGAATCCCCATCTCCTGCATTGCAGGTGGATTCTTTACTGTCTGAGCCACCAAGGAAGCTCAAAGTTATTCAAATTTTCTCCACTGTGTTTATAGCGACCATTCTCAGCCCTGACATAGCTCTCAACCATATTCTATTTTCATGTGTGTTAACTTATCTCGTTTTTCAAATAGAATGTGAGCTCCCTTAGGCCAGAAATGTGTAACATGTGTAACCCAGGACTGACTACATTTTCCAAAGTTTGGTTGGAAACACATTGGTTTTCCAACTAGCTCTCTGTGACACCCAGACTTTCCACGTTCTGGGCAACTGGCACTCATTGTTTGTGTCACCAGCCAGCACCCAGGTTCCCATCGCCAGACACCACTGAGTAGAGCAGAAGCAAGTGCTATCCCTTGACTGGAGGACGTGTCCCAACAGTGTTTCTAGCCCTAGAGGTTTCCCTTGACATGTGTGGGACCCATGCCTTTTCTTCTGTTGTTGATCCAAGCTTTCCAACTTGCTCCTTCCCCAGGAACCTCTATTCCTTAACCCATGCAACACTGCATTGTTGAGTTCATGACCCATGACCCACAGCCACCACAGAGAGACCTTCTTTAAATAGGAGGCCACCTTTGGATAAAGTATAGGGATATTTTCAGTTTTAGATCAGCTAACTTATTTGTTTTCCTAATTTTATTTTAACATACCTAACTTTGGCCTCTAATGCTTCTCTCTTAGAAACACCAACACAATGAGAGAAGAGAAACAATTCAGTTATTCCACACTGAAGGATTTATTTGTGTGCCTTAATTGATCACCCATTAAACAGGTTCATACTTCCCGACCCCCTGTGAGATTACCTTAACATGCCAATTAACATTAACCTATAGGGTAGTTTTGATAATTTCATGTAGGTAATAGACATTGATTTCTGGATTTGGAGGCAATCAAGAATTAAATATCAATAAATGGTATGAATAGGTGTTTAATTCTTGAGTTCTGAGACAATTGGAGGTTGTGAATAAAACATGCTCTATCTTTCTCAGATCAGATTGGAAAACTGAGTTTAGCTTTGGGCTTCCATATCTATGGTTGGTTATTTCAACAGAAAGTAAAAGGCACACTCAATTTATACACCTGTGATCACTCAACTTGTTCCTAAAGCAAATGCTCTGTCAAAAATGATGGCACGTTGGTATTCCAGGGAAGAGTAAAATTTTAGAGGATAATATTTATTTAATAACAAATTTTACAATATTTCTAGGTGTGCAATAGCAAAAAATCCATTTCAGTCTTTTCTACGTCAGCAATTCATTTTTCAACTTGATATACATCTTTTGAAACATCTTCCACGTGTAATATATTGTAGGCACTGAAAGAGATTAAAAAAATGAGTTAAAAGGAAACCTCTTCCCTCATAAAACTTGCAGTTCGTATCTGTGAGGGCCTGGTCAAGTAGATGGAAAATGCTCTGTTAAATCCCCTCCATTGGACATCTAGGGTGCTTCCGTGGCAATATATTGTTAGTTTCTGCTGTGTGATGAAGTAAGTCAGCCGTATGTATACATATATTTCCTCCCTCCTGGACCTCTTCACCTGCCATCCCAGGTTATCACTGTAGTGCAAACAGGGCTTCAGTGAACACTGAATAGAGAACCAGCCAGAGAACAGACATGTGGGCACAGTGCGGAGGGGAGGATGGGAGATTGGGATTGACATGTCCACACTACTAGTGTGAAACAGAGAGCTAAGGGGAAGTTGCTCTGAAGCGCAGGAAGCCTAGCTCCTTGCTCTGGGGTGATCTAGAATGGGGAGGTAGCGAGGTCCAAGAGGGAGGGAATAAATGTAATCGTATGGCTGACTTGACTTCATTGTACAGCAGAAACTAACAGCATTGTAAAGCTATTATATTCCATTTTTTTAAATGTAAAAATAAAAAAGAACATCCCCTCCATTTGTAGACGTTGGGGTCAGAGCTGTGTTGCCTCAGTTTGCCATCAGGCCGGTGGCCCCGCGGCAAGGATGCTGGTCCCTCCTTCCCCCTCGCCACTCGCCCCATGCTTCTCAGGGCTGTGGTCCAGGGCTGGAAGCGAGGACAGAGGAGCAGGCAGGCTATGAGTTGGTGCTCCGTGCTGGCTCTTTCTGCTTAGCACCCTCCTCAGTCAGTCCCTGACCAGCTGTCTCCTGCAATCCCTTTCACGTGGTGTCATCTCACTCATCCCACTGGGGTGGGGGGATTTGTTTTTTTTTTAATGAAGCAATTCCAGCTCCTCTCTCAGGGACCACTCATTCAGAGTCATCCCAAACATTCACGCCTTTCTGCTTTTTCCAGAAATTCTGAAAGTGCAGGCAGTTGCCAACAAGACACCTTCTCCCTGCTCCATGGCAACATACTTTTTCTAGTATTCATCACTCTGTCCCCCAGACGCCAGGTGACACATGTACATGGTTCTCTGCTTCCCGACCCCTGCACTGTCTTCATGTGGGACAGGAAACGCCACTGTGCTTCTTGGGGAAGAAACCGCCCCAGGGCCTGGAGAACAGGCCTTCTCAGCGTCTCCCTGCCCACCTGTAACCCACCCAGGTGGCTTACAGACCCTCCAGGTGGGCAGGGCCTGATGGCTCTAGGTCCAGCTTTCTACCACACTTTTATTTTTCTTTCTGGTCATTTGTTTTAGGAGAGGCACTTAAGAATGTTTTGTTCTTAGGGCTGAGCTCTTAGGCAAAACTGGACAAAAGTAAAACCCCTGTTTCATGTCTATCTTATTACTGTGTGTTTGTGGTGTATACATACATCATTGGAATCCTTATGCACATAAAACACACTGTGCTTTGTTATTCCACATTCTATTAGCCTCATTATTCCCATGTCATCAAAATTCTTCCCATAAAGGTGGGCAGGGCCTGATGGCTCTAGGTCCAGCTTTCTACCACACTTTTATTTTTCTTTCTGGTCATTTGTTTTAGGAGAGGCACTTAAGAATGTTTTGTTCTTAGGGCTGAGCTCTTAGGCAAAACTGGACAAAAGTAAAACCCCTGTTTCATGTCTATCTTATTACTGTGTGTTTGTGGTGTATACATACATCATTGGAATCCTTATGCACATAAAACACACTGTGCTTTGTTATTCCACATTCTATTAGCCTCATTATTCCCATGTCATCAAAATTCTTCCCATATAAATGCTCATAATATTACAGTATAAGGATTCAGTTCAGTTCAGTCACTCAGTCGTGTCCGACTCTTTGTGACCCCATGAATTGCAGCACACCAGGCCTCCCTGTCCATCACCAACTCCTGGAGTTCACTCAGACTCACATCCATTGAGTTGATGATGCCATTCAGCCATCACATCCTCTATCGTCCCCTTTTCCTCCTGCCCCCAATCCCTCCCAGCATCAGAGTCTTTTCCAATAAGTCAACTCTTCACATGAAGTGGTCAAAGTACTGGAGTTTCAGCTTTAGCATCCCTTATTCAATAAGAATCCAATCATATAGATTATTTCTAGCATATTATTGTTGTTAGGAGAAATGCAGAGTGAATATTTTTGAACACAAAACTTTTATTTATATGCACATTCATTCATATATATATATATATAAAATATAGTATTTTCCTAGAATAATTTTCTTGTTATAAAATCTAGAACAGAGTTAAGACCTGCTGATATATTTTGTTAATTTATCCTTCCCAAAATGTCCTGAAATTTTACATTTTCCTTCAGTAGTATAAGAGAGTGTCTTTCTTACCATTTCTGTACTGACATTCTTATTACTATTTTTTTTTTCATTTCTTGGATTATTGGATTTCCTCTTCTGAGAATCTTCTTTGTCTATCTTTATCTTATTTCCTATTAATTTTTATGAACACTTATTATGGTTTTCTTTCTACTGGACTTTTTCTTTTGTAATTTATTGTATTGAAGTATAGTTGATTTACAGTGTTGTTTTACTGCTGCTGTAACAAATCACTACAAACTTAGTGACTCGAAGCAGATTTCCTCTTACCATCCAAAAATGCATCTTCAGGGCTAAAATCGGGTGTCAGCAGGCCTGAGTCCCTCCGGAAGGCTCTGGGGGGGACCTGCTTCCTGTCCCTTCGTCTTCTAGAGATGCCTCTGTTCCTGACTGTGGCCTGTCCCTGGTATTTGCCCGTGTGGCTTCTGTTGTCACATCTACTACTGATGCTGATTCCCCTCGTCTGTCTTTTTATTTCTTTCTTTATTTTATTGAAGGATAATTGCTTTACAGAATTCTACTGTTTTCTGTCAAACCTCAGCATGAATCAGCCATAGGTATACATATATACCCTCCTCCTGAACCCCCTCCCGTCTCCCTCCCCATCCCACCCCTCCAGGTTGACACAGAGCCCCTGTTTGAGTTTCCTGAGCCACACAGCACATTCTGTCAGTCTCCTGGCCTTCTGATCATCTCCTTTTTCTCTCCATTATTGACCCTTATGCTCTTCTCTTACACAATGAAAGGAGGAGTTGTTTGGCTATTGGGTCTATAAATCTCAAAACACAAGTCTATTTATTTTATTTAAATAATTTATTTCTCTAGAATTATGAGCAAAAGCAATAGCCTTATCTATCCAGAGAGTTTGTGCAGAGCCATTTTCATATAAAAGGGCTGCACGGAGGACTTGGAGAAAGCCTGATTTATTGAATGAAATTAAACATTTTCCACAGGAAAGTATTTTCTCTGAACATTTGTGGCTTTGTGCAATTACAGGCTTCTCAGTGTGGGTAGAGAGAAGGTTGGAAACTTGGTTATAAAGCATTGCTTAGCTAAGTGTGCATGGCTTTAAGAAAAAACTGTGTGGGAGTGAGCATTCCCCACTGAGGGTGAGTCAGTGATCTCTCTTTTTATTCCCCCATGGGGGCCTGTAAAATAGAAAAAGAACTTCTGATTCCATCTACAATTTTGGCGACTAACCATTAAGGGTTTAACTTAATATCTGTATGTTCTCTAGAGACATGAAATGCTGTATGAGTACTAAATTATATTTGTAACTTATGGTTTAGCTCTAGGGTTTAAATAGTCATATTTGCAAGTCTTTGGAAATATTTAAATATCACAGAGTCAGGATATGTTACAATAGATATTATAATATATTGCCAACTATTACAAAACTTTATTATGTGTAGATTGAATGGGTGATTAGCACCTGCTTTTAAGGAGACATTTTTATTCAGCCTATGTCATAAGAACTAATTTGTATCTGCATATGAGTCACATTAGAGATATATTCAGGATGCACACATATACAAATCCATACATAAAGGTGATATAAATGTAAGTATATCCTTACTAACTAGGTCCTACAGTTTTTCTCTGCAACTTTTCTAGGTACATTTGAACACCAATGCAGAGGCCTTATTTTTGCCAGATATTTTGATATTTTTTCCTTGTTACATTCTCCTTGATTTGGTTCTCTGACTAAAAGGAGATAATTACCTGTCACCACTATTGTTTAGTCACTCAGTCATGTGTGACTTCTGTTTTTTCCCCTGGACTGTAGCCTGTCAGGCTCCTCTGTCCATGGGATTTCCCAGGCAAGAATACTCGAGTGGGTTGCCACTTCTTCCTCCAGGGGATCTTTCTAACCCAGGGATTGAACTGGCATCTCCTGCGTTGCAGGCAGATTCTTTTCTACTGAGCCACCTGGGAAGCCCACTGTAAGGAACAGAGCCACTGTATGTCCATTCTTCTCATTCATTGTTTCATTCCTGCAGGTGCTGAATGGTTATTGGCCGCTATGCTTATGCCAAACCAAATAAAAAATATATTGACATAACCTGAGGGAGATGATCCGAGGTCACCCCTTTAGATTAGCTCAGAAGCCTTCTGATTGGACTCTTCATATTCATTTCTGCTTCTTCTATTTCTTTTCACTTGGCCTGGGACCAGCTGTGCATAAACCTCTTCAGATTTGATAGACACTGCCTAAATGCTTCTGACTTGCCTCACACCGTCTGAGAGAAGACCTCTTTCTTTTCCCCTGCACTGTACAATCCAGCCTGCATACAGTCTAGAATCATAAACACATTTTGTTGCTTGCTTCATCAGTCAATGAGACATTGTAAATATATTCATCTGTTCCTACACTCATTTATCATTTATTGAGCACCTTCTTTGTTCCAGACTATTTCGTACTCTTCAGATAATCGATGGACTATACAGTTAGAAGGGAAAGACCACAGGAAGAAAAAGCCGTATCCTAATAACCCTGATGGTGTATCTGCGAGACATTTCCTTTTCTTTTGTAGAATGAATCAATTTAAAAATGACTAAAAGCCTAGTACCTTTTGATGTGCACTAAAATTGCCAGAGAATTAAGTCAAAATTTTTTAAAGATGTCAGTTGTTTTCACTTAATGTTATTGTGCTAGACTATTGGTAAGGATGGGGCTTCCCAGGTGGCTCAGCAGTAAAGAATCCGCCTGCCATTGCAGGAGAAACAGGAGACATGGGTTTGATCCCTGGCCTGGGAAGATCCTCTGGAGAAGAAAATGGCAACCTGCTCCAGTATTCCTGTCTGGAGAACCCCATGGACAGAGGAGCCTGGTGGGCTACAGTCCAAGGGGTCACAAAGAGTTGGACACGACTGAGCACGCATTCATGCATTAGTCAGGACAGAACATGACAACTGCCCAGATCTCTGCAGTTGATACAAGCCTACTTTTTGCTCATTTCTTAATCCAGTGAAGTCAGGAGGCTCTCCATGGTGTGTCTTCTCCATGTAGTGACTCAGAAATCTGTAATTGTCAGCTTTTTAGCTTCATCATTTTATAGCCCTTCAGTTCCAGGTACTTAGGTAAGGAAGTTCCTGTGGGGTGTCTCATTTTTAGAGCTCGAAGAGATGGAAACCACATTCCACATTTTAGCAGCCAGACTTTAGTCTCGGTGTCCCACTGAAAGGCAAGGCTTAACAAAATAACTATTTTTATTAATCTGATATAGATAGCAGTTCATTAGACTAAACTTTTTCTTCTCTACATATATAGGTGCATTAAACATATGTTGACTGTGTGTGTTAGTTGTTCAATCATGTCCAACTCTTTGCAACACCATGGATGTAGCCCACCAGGTTTCTCTGTCCATGGGAGTCTCCAGGCAAGAATACTGAATTGGGTTGACATTTCCTCCTCCAGGGAATCTTCCTAACTCGGGGATCGAACCCAGGTCTCCTGCCTTGCAGGCAGCTTCTTTGCTGTCTGAGCCACCAGGGGCTACCTAGTAGGATAAAAGAATCTTAAGTAAATTCAAAAACAGGTACAAGTTTCCACATGCAATAAAAACTATAAAGGGAATGAACGATAAGTGAAAATAATACTGTGAGTCATTATTCACATTTGGGTAATCAAAAAAGCATTTCAGAGTAAATCATATTTAAACTGGGACCTGAATGATAATTAGGAGGCAGATGAGTATGGAGTTGCAAAAGCTCTTTGTAGGCAGAAGGAAAAGCATCTCTGAATACTCTGAGACAGGAAAGGATTTGATGAATTCCAAGAACTGTGAAAAGATAAATTCCCAAAGAACATCCTGTCTGAGTTCTTTCATCAAGAAAATGTGGATGGAAAACCCTGTCTCTGCCTAAAATTAAATTGATTTTGCCGTGCCTCTCACATATTAGTTTAGCTGGATTTAGAAGTCTAGGTTACTCAGCAACTGAAGACATTATTGTATTTATTGTAATAAAGTTTCTTGTTGCTGCAGATTATAATTCTGTTGTTCATTTCTTTATATGTTTTTATTTTCCGCTATCTGTCTGTGCTTTAATAACCTCACCTAGCTTTTTTTTTTGGTTTGTTTCTGAGTTTGTTTACAGTATGACTAATTTGAATATATTTTTATATTTTTATTTTGCTCAGTATTTTTACGCAAATTTTTCTGGTCATTTTCCCCCACTGTAAGCTAGCATTGAGAGGTTGCCCTGTCAACAAAAAAAGGCAAAATTTCACTTGGAGAAAACCACCTTTATCTTGGTTCCTTTACTTCCTGTTTGCTTTCCAGCAAGAATCAACAGATATTTTGGGATTATAATACATAAAGCTTAAGAATAAAGTCCACATATGAGCTAAGGGTGACCAAGCAGAAAGATGAAAAGAACCCAACCTCTGGTGGCAATCACTGAGTTGTTCCATTCCCTCTGCATTACTGACACCTCACCTTACTATTTCATTTGATAATTAACTAACATAGCCTAGCCAGTTTGTCTTCTATCCTGTTACATTTAATGTTTCACAAATGACTTACATCTATTGTGTCATTTAAAGGTTACGATTCTGTGAAATTGCTATTGTATGCATTTTACAGATGAGGAAACTGGGATTTAAAAAGAAGTCAAAGTTAATGAAGCTTTTTTTATATTTTAAAAAAGGAGTATTCTTGGGAATATTGACATAACTAAGAGATTAGTAGATGCTCAGCAAACTTTTTTTTTTTTGATCAGTTGCTTAGTTACCTGTCGTACTGAATAAGCACAAATGGCATTGAATTCACGCAAACTCCAATGTTTGATTTTCAACCTGTGGACCTCACACACACACATCTACACATACAAAAGACAGATGTCACATGTAGCTACTATATTGTGGCTTTGCACCCTTTTTCCATAACTTTCTCAGGAAAGTTTCCATCATCTATTTTCCATCCATGGTATTTGTATTATATTTCTTTTTTTTGTAGAAAGAGTAGTTTTTATTGAGATATAATTGACTTAATAATTTCATAAGTATATAATTGACTTAATAGCTTAATAAACACCATAAGTTTAAGGTGTACAATGTGTTGATTTTATGCATTTATATATTGCAACATGATTACCACCATAGTGTAAACACCAACATTATATTACATCATTGTTTAGTTTTTGTGGTGAGAAAATTTAATATCTAGTCTCTTAGCAACCTTGAAGTATATAATAGAGTGTTTTGACTATAATCATATCTCCCCAAGTGACAGCCATAGGAAAATGAGTGTTGACGTTTGTGCCACCCAGAAGGAAGATTATGAGACATAACAAAATGTAGGAAGCTTATTAGGGAGTACAACACCTATGGAGAAAGAGACCAGGTGGCAAAGGGCAGAGAGAAGGAACTAGGACCAGGCTAAAGTGACAACAGCAGTACCTCTGAAGCTGGGATAGATCTTGGGTGGTGTTTGTTCAGTCACTAACTTATGTCTGACTCTTTGCAACCCCATGGACTGCCATATGCTTGTCCTTCACTGTCTCCCAGAGTTTCTGCAAACTCATGTCCATTGAGTCAGTGATGCCATGAACTGTCACCCACCAGGCTCCTCTGTCCATGGGATTTCCCAGGCAAGAATACTGGAGTGGGTTGCCGTTCCCTTCTCCAGGAGACCTTCCCGACCCAGGGATCAAACCTGGGTCTCCTGCGTTGCAGGTGGATTCTTTACCATCTGAGTCAATGGGAAGTGCATAGATCTCTGGAGCTATCGCAAATTGGGGTGAGAAGAGTAGCTCCTTCATGCTCTCAAGTGACTAGGCTGCCCCAGAAAGGGGGTGTGGCTTGGCAAGGAGGTTTCTTACAGCCAAGGGGAAAGGGCAGCGACTAGATATTTCCAGTAACTGGTGGAATCCATCCTCCTTCCTGAAGGCAGCCCTGGAGGGCCCAGGACAGTATCCTTTTATCCAGGTCTTTCCTGCTTATCAACCACCTTTCATAAATCATTCCCTCCTATCCACTTATTGGCTTGTCTCTTAGTACTTGTCACAATGGGAAAACTTGCTTGTTTGATTGTTTCTATTATTTATGCTGGATTCTAACATCTGTGAGGTTAAAGATTGTGTCTTCCTTGTTTACTTTCATGCTAGTCGTTTGCACATAGTAGACAGTAAATGCTCATTGAATGAATGACTGATATTGTGTCAATTCTACAGAAACCACTAAAACCACTCTATTTACATTTAACATTTAACACTCTATTTACATTTAACATATAAGTGAGCCCTCTAAAGATGCCACTTAAGACCACAAAAATGTTCTCATTTTAAACGTATCAGTCACCAAGTATCATACATGTTTATGGATAACACTGAATTCTGCAGAAATATATTCTTTTGATTTCTGTACTACTTGAGGTCAGAATTGAAGATATAAATAGATACTGACATTTATCCTAATAAGCAGGTGGTGCAAGATATTTTTATAATGTACTTAATTTGGATGAGCATGTGGATTCTTTATTCAAGTAGATGGATTTGATTGTAATAACCATCCAATGTGTCTGAGTCAACTTTTGAGAAGAGAGAATCTGCTCTTGTTGATAGCATTATTACTCACAGCTGGAGTCTAACAAGGCTATCAACAGACCATGAGCAAGTTATTTCCAATTTTCTAAGTGCTTCTCTCTTTTAAATATAGTTGAATCGTATATTATACTGTTAATTTCAAGTTCTCTACATATCAATACACTATTGTTATGCATGTTTGAAATTACAGATGCCAAAATTTTCTAATTTTCTATGATTATTTTTAAAAAATGAACAAAATAACATAATAATTTAAAATTTTGCCAATGTCATTTTGTTTTTCCTTCAAATTGATGCATGCAAATGAGCTTATTTGGTACATTTTACCAGCCTTTTACTTGTTATTTAATATTATAAGAAAATGCATTTTAATTCTGTCAGCTTGGCACAATCAAAATCAGTTAAACTTCAGGGACTTCCCTGGTGGTACAGTGGTTAGAACTTCACCTTCCAGTGCAGCAGGCATGGGTTCCCTAGTCAGGGAACTAAGATCCCACATACCTCGTGGCCAAAAAACCAAAACATAAACAGAAGCACTATTGTAACAAATCCAATAAAGACTTTATAAATGGTCCACAGTAAAAAGAAAATCTTAAAAAATGAAATCAGTTAAACCTCAACATTTCATGTATTCAGTTCAGTCACTCAGTCGTGTCTGACTCTTTGCAACTCCACGAACCGCAGCATGCCAGGCATCCCTGTCTATCACCAACTCCCAGAGTCCACCCAAACCCACGTTCATCAAGTGGATGATGCCATCCAACCCTCTCATCCTCTGTCATCCTCTTCTCCTCCTGCCCTCAATCTTTCCCAGCATCAGGATCTTTTCCAATGAGTCAACTCTTCGCATGAGGTGGCCAAAGTACTGGCATTTCAGCCTCAACATCAGTCTTTCCAATGAACACCCAGGACTGATCTCCTTTAGGATGGATTGGTTGGATCTCCTTGCAGTCTAATTGACTCTCAAGAGTCTTCTCCAACACCACAGTTCAAAAGCATCGATTCCTTGGCACTTAAGTTTCTTCATGGTCCAACTCTCACATCCATACATGACTACTGGAAAAACCATAGCCTTGACTAGACGGACCTTTGTTGGCAAAGTAATGTCTCTGCTTTTTAATATGCTGTCTAGGTTGTTCATAACTTTCCTTCCGAAGAGTGTCTTTTAATTTCATGGCTGCAATCACCATCTGCAGTAATTTTGGAGCACATAAAAATAAAGTCAGCCACTGTTTCCCCATCTATTTCCCATGAAGTGATGGGACAGGATGCCATAATCTTAGTTATCTGAATGTTGAGCTTTAAGCTAACTTTTTCACTCTCCTCTTTCACTTTCATCAAGAGGCTCTTTAGTTCCTCTTCACTTTCTGCCATAAGGGTGGTGTCATCTGCATACCTGAGGTTATTGATATTTCTCCCAGCAATCTTGATTCCAGCTTGTGTTTCTTCCAGCCCAGCATTTCTCACGATGTACTCTGCATATAAGTTAAATAAGCAGGGTGGCAATATACAGCCTTGACGTACTCTTTTTCCTATTTGGAACCAGTCTGTTGTTCCATGTCCAGTTCTAACTGTTGCTTCCTGACCTGCAAAGAGGTTTCTGAAGAGGCAGGTCAGGTGGTCTGGTATTCCCATCTCTTTCAGAATTTTCCACAGTTTATTGTGATCCACACAGTCAAAGGCTTTGGCATAGTCATGTATTAACTACAATATTAATGCTAGGTAGATAAAGCACTATGGGCTTGTCTGGTGGCTCAGCTGGTGAAGAATCAGCCTGGCATGCAGGAGACTTGGGTCTGATCCCTGGGTTGGAAAGAGCCCCTGGTTCTTTCCTGGTTCTTCTCCCCTGGTTCTTCTCAGTGGGAATGGCTACCCACTCCAGTATTCTTGCCTGGAAAATTCCATGGAAAAGAGGAGCCTGGCAGGCTACAATCCATGGGGTTGCAAAGAGTCTGACATAACTGAGCAACTAACACTTCACTTTCAGAAAGCAATTTATCCTTACTTATAAGAGCAGAAACTAATATACGATTTTATAAGCCATTTTTAAACTTGCTATCAAATTTTTCACACTGTTAGAAATAGAGTCAATCTATTTGAGTAATTAATGTTACCCTATCAAAAATATATGTGTACAAACATACTGTGTATGCTTATTTTCTGTATTGAGACCCAACATTATTAATCATATTGACTTATAAAATGATCATGAATTATTTACTGTTCAGTTTTATAGCTTTGGCTTTATGGAGGATTACATACTGACAAATATTCTCTAGTGTTATATATTTTTACATATGTCTAATTTCTATTCAGAATTTTCCTTGCCAAAGTAAAAAATGAATATATCACATCAGGTTTTTATGTATTTCTACCTTTAAAAATACATCAGAATAAGCTTGCTCTAAAAGTCCATATGGATCTTTATTAGTGACTTATTCTTTTAATATGCAAATTATTAACTTTAAAAATGAATATCCATTTGGATGCCTTCCAGCTGAAGGCCTGTCAGCAACCACAGGGGAAACTGAGACTTCAGATAAAAGCATCAAACACAGCATATGCATGGGATTATGTGGTTTGTGATCCTGAGTGCCTTTGCTGGAATGAATATACAGAGAGAACTGGTAGTGGGAGAATCTCATCTCAAGAAAAAAAAAAAAAGTATGCGTCTATAGCAGCAAAGGTCATTCCTTTGAAAGTTACAGAAGAAATCAGCTTCTCCCCAGAAAGTAAAATGGGGGAGGTGATGAATTAATGGAATTAAATGTCAAAGAATTTGTGAATTCTTAGCAGATAAGGACTGACAACAAGATTAAAGCCAAGCAGCTGAGATACTGTTTTGAAACGATGAAAAGAGCAGGGAACTGTTACAGCTAGTTTAGACATAGGCCATTTGCATAGCCTTTCAGAAACGGAATAGGGGAAATATGAAAATGAGAAAGTATGTGAAGAATTTAGTGATAATAGGTCAGTCAGTTCAGTCTCCCAGTCCTGTCTGACTCTTTGCTACCCCATGGAGTGCAGCATGCCAGGCTTCCCTGTCCATCACCAGCTCCCAGAGTTTGCTCACACTCATGTCCACTGAGTCAGCGATGCCATCCAACCATCTCATCCTCTCATCCCCTTCTCCTCCCGCCTTCAGTCTTTCCCAGCACCAGGGTCTTTTCCAATGAGTTAGTTCTTCTCATTGGGTGGCCAAAATATTGGAGTTTCAGCCTCAGCATCTGTCCTTCCAATGAATATTCAGGACTGATCTCCTTTAGAATGGACTGGTTGGATCTCCTTGCAGTCCAAGGGACTCTTTCAAGAGTCTTCTCCAACACCACAGTTCAAAAACATCAATTTCTCGGCACTCAGCTTTCTTTATGGTCCAACTCTCGCATCCATACATGACTACTGGAAAAACCATAGCTTTGACTAGACGGACCTCTGTCAGCAAAGTAATGCCTCCGTTTTTAGTATGTTGTCTGGGTTGGTCATAGCTTTCCTTGCAAGGAGCAAGCATCTTTTAATTTCATGGCTGCAGTAACCGTCTGCAGTGATTTTGGAGCCCCAAAATATAAGGTCTGTCACTGTTTCCATTGTTTCCCCATCTATTTGCCGTGACGTGATGGGCCCAGATGCCATGATCTTAGTTTTCTGAATGTTGAGCTTGAGGCCAACTTTTTCACTCTCCTCTTTCACTTTCCTCAAGAGGATCTTCAGTTCTCCTCGCTTTCTGCCATCAGGGTGATATCATCTACATATCTGAGGTTATTGATATTTCTCCTGGCAATCTTGATTCCAGCTTTTACTTCATCCAGGCCAGCGTTTCTCACAATGAGCTTGAGGCCAACTTTTTCACTCTCCTCTTTCACTTTCCTCAAGAGGATCTTCAGTTCTCCTCGCTTTCTGCCATCAGGGTGATATCATCTACATATCTGAGGTTATTGATATTTCTCCTGGCAATCTTGATTCCAGCTTTTACTTCATCCAGGCCAGCGTTTCTCACAATGTGCTCTGCATAGAAGTTAAATAAGCAGGGTGACAATATACAGCCTTGATGTACTCCTTTCCCAATTTGGAACCAGTCTTTTTTTCCATGTCCAGTTCTAACTGTTGCCTCTTGACCTGCATACAGATTTCTTGGGAGGCAGGTAAAGTCTTTCACTCTACATAAATATTCTAGGAGTTAGGTTTTCCAGGTGATGTAGTGGTAAAGAATCCACCTGCTAATGCAAGGGATGCAAGAGGCTAGGATTCAGTCCCTGGATGGGAAGGATCTCCTGGAGGATGAAATAGCAACCCACTCCAGGATTCTTGCCTGGAAAATTCCATGGGTAGAGGATCCTGGTGGGTTATAGTCCCTGGAATCACAAAGTCAGACCTGACTGAGCATACCATCATCCTAAACTGATTTTTTATGTTTGTATTTTTAAACTGATTTTTTAAATATATCTTTTTAAAAAAATTTTTTATTTATTATTATTTTTTTTTTAGAGCTTCCATTTTACTTTATTTTACTTTACAGTACTCTATTGGTTTTGGCATACATTGACATGAATATCTTTAATAATGAAATATTTTTCTCCCAAAGTGAAATTCAGTTTTCATGTTTTATAGAACAGAAAGTAAAATGTATCTTATGAACATAATTTAAATATTTTGACTGTGGANTTTTAGAGCTTCCATTTTACTTTATTTTACTTTACAGTACTCTATTGGTTTTGGCATACATTGACATGAATATCTTTAATAATGAAATATTTTTCTCCCAAAGTGAAATTCAGTTTTCATGTTTTATAGAACAGAAAGTAAAATGTATCTTATGAACATAATTTAAATATTTTGACTGTGGATACCATTTGATATATTTTCTCATAATGAAATGTGCCCAGGCTAGGCCAGTTTCGCTTGACCTCAGCTGTAAGCAGGATTCTCCTACTGGCCCAGCCTGTTGTACCTCCAGGCATGTATCTTCCTTCTAAGTGCTAAAAAGTCTACATCGCCTCTTCCCATCTGAGGAGACTGCTCACATTTCATTGCTCACTTACGTTTTGTCTACTTTTCTAAAACAATCACTGTTAAGAGTAAAGCTTACTACAATTTGGCATATACTAGCAGTCCTCAAACTTTGTGTTGAGTCATAAACATGTGGAGGGTTTGTCACCCAGTGTTGCTGGGTCCCAAGTCCTGAGCTTCAATTAATAATTAAGTAAATCTTGACTGGAGTTCCCATGCTGCAGGCTTGGGGACCACTCACAGGAAACAGACATTGACTAACACACCCACCTCCTGGGCCTGAGAATAAGGTGACCTTCCCTGAGCAAACGGCCTCACAGTGGAGCATGAAGGCCACGGATCTACCTACAAGGATGACACAAGCTTGGGGGGAGTTTGTATTGCCAAACAGCAGTTTTTCTTTCCTTTCTTCCTATACGCACATCTCAAAGGTTGTTTATATTTACTTGTGCATACTAAGTCACTTCAGTTCTGTTTGACTCTTTGCAACCCCCGGACTGGAGACCACCAGGCTCCTGTGTCCATGGAATTTTCCAAGCAAGAATACTGGATCGGGTTGCCGTTTCCTCCTCCAGGGGGTTGACCCAGGGATTGAACCCATATCTCTGAAGTCTCCTGCACTGGCAGGGAGATTCTTTACCACTAGTGCCACCTGAGAAGCCACTTATGTTTACTTAATTCCATTTAAACCAAATTAAGGGAACTGTACAAGCCTAAAGCCACAGCATGGATGGAGAAATAGTTTTACTAAATTGCAAAGGTATTTAGGTAGTTGCAACTGGGTGCATAATTCCTGAGAAAAAGCCATCCTTTTACAAATTTGTGACAACCCTTCCATTAAGCTCTGCATTATTTTTGTGGCAAATTCTTTATGTTTGTGACGGATCAAGAAAATCTTTCATTAAATGCTCCATTTTCATTCCAGATAATAGAACTGTGTTCCCTGTTGCATATCTCAATGTGAAAGCATCAGGTATATAATTTGGCATTGGGAAATGGTATTCTGAAGGGAAGAAAGGAGAAGTCTGTGTGCATTCTATTAATAAATGTGGTTTGGGGTATCATTTGATAAAACACTGCTGTGAAGCCATAAACTGCACTGTTACAGCAAGGGAGGGGAAGGGATCATGGGTCTGCCTGTCACCAGGTGTGTAGCTACCTGCCTAGGTCTGTTTCCAGCTGCCATCGGCATTCCTGAGGTTTAAATATCACTGGTTGTGATTCTGACTTCTGTGAGGGGCCAGGCTTTGCAGGACAGCGGCAAGATTCCAAGAGTCTCTCAGCTGTCTGATATTCACATTTTCAGGGGACAATGGAAGGTGTGCTGGGTAACTGGTTCTCATGGAGCCCTTCTCTGCCTTTTCCTGAGAGTGGTCAGTACTTTCTCCCCAGGTCCTGCCCTCAGTCCACACCTTCTTCCCACCTCTGCAGGACTTTCACCTGTTCTAACTAGAGTTCTGAATCTCATAGAGGCTGAGAGGCCACCAGTAATAAATGGTGTGCTAACACATTTCACTTCACACCAGCTTTTCTTCCCTGTGATAACATGTGCTTCAGATTCTTTTGTGTTTTCCTTTGCTTAATAGAATATTTGGAGATATCATGTCCATATACAAAAGGCTGCCATATTATATTTAATGGCTTAATGGCATTTTATTTAATCAGCTCTATATGATGGTATGACATTCGTTTCTAATCATTCACTATTAACATAAAAAGAATGCTGTACTACATATCCACATGGACACAGCATTTCACCCAACCATGTTGTCTATCTGTAGAACACATTCCTGGAAGCAGAATGGCTGGGTTGGAGTTTACATACATTTTTCATTTTAAAGAATTTGGCAGCATGTTTCCATTAATGAATCATGATTTCATGATGTTTTACCAACAGATTATTTTATCACACTTAATCCTGCCAGTCTGAAGACTTGAGGAACAGCATCTTGATGTGTTTCCTTTCATTATACTTTTTTTTTTTTTTTTAATAATTGTAGACTGAGTGCAGGAGAAGGGGGTGACAGAGGATGAGAAGGTTGGATGGCATTACCAATGCAATCGACATGAGGTTGAGCAAACTCTGGAAGATGGTGAAGGGTAGGGAAGCCTGGCGTGCTGCTGTCCATGGGGTCACAAAGAGTCAGACACGACTGAAACACCTTAGCATGCACTCCCATGAGAAATAGTGTGGAGAGATCTGTGTGTATTTTCTCTAGATTCCCCCCATGGTATCACCTTACAAAACTATGGTCAGATATTACAGTCAGGACATTGACATCAATACAGTCAAAACACAGAACTTTTCATCAAGACAAGGATCCCTGATCTGCCCTCACCACGCCCCCTGCTCGCCTGAAACTCCCCTCCCCTCCCCCCTTGATCCCCAGCAGCTGTGAATCTCTCCTCCACTTCTATAATTTTTGTCTTGTCAGTATGTTACAGAAATTGGAAAGGTGTTTCCTGAGTTTTGGATGAGGATGAATGGCTTTCAGTGTTTCAGATATTCTGTATGCTTTCCTGTGAACGCTGACCTTCCATATTTTATATCAAGTTAACTTCCCTGGTGGCTCAGATGGTCCTGTCTACAATGCAGGAGACCCGGGTTCGATCCCTGGGTTGGGAAGATCCCCTGGAGAAGGAAATGGCAATCCACTCCAGGACTATTGCCTGGAAAATCCCATGGACAGAAGAGCCTAGTAGGCTACAGTCCATGGGTTCACAAAGAGTCGGACACGACTGAGCGACTTCACTTCACTTCACTTTAACTGGTATAGACGTCATATAACTCATTAGTAAGAGACCTGTCCCTTGTTACAGCATTTTCTGTGTAGGATAGACTATTTTATTAGCTATACACATATTGTGTACCTATTATGATTAAATTTATTATTCTGTGATCTCATGATGGTATATAGAAAACCTTTCCCCGGTGGCAATTTAAAGAAAGTATCTAAGTTTTTGTCCAGTGTTTTCCAATACTTTATGGCTTTTAAAAACTATTAAATCTGATTCTTTTTTATTAGTAGTAGTAATAGTAGTAGCATATGAATTCAGTTCAGTCGCTCAGTTGTGTCCGACTCTTTGCGACCCCATGAATCGCAGCACGCCAGGCCTCCCTGTCCATCACCAAAGGTCTCCAATTGTCTACCTTGTTGTCCCCAAAATTTTTGGTCATACATTTTTAACTAGTGCCCTCTCATGTGCTTTTCTATGGGTATTATATATTATTTGTATTTTGTATGCATTATTTTTATAAGTACTATGACAGCGTTTTTCAGGACGTTAAAGAAATGTTCTGAGACTTTCCTAAAGTACTATAACATTGTGAGGAACTAGAGGGTTTTTTTCCTTCATAGAATTAATAAAGATATTTTTCAACAATAGCAATATTGTTAATTTTGCACAGCAAACTTGAACTAAAAATGAAAAGCTATGTTAATTCCAATCTGAAGCCAATTAATGTAACCTGTTAATTCATTTCTTTACAGCATTGATTATAACAAAGTTGATTAGGAATCAGTCCCTTCATGGTGGATTCACTCTGGTTTCTTCCCAGATGGGTCCCTTACTTCAGATCTCTGAGCCAGATTCACGTGCTTTCAGCATGAATACAGCAGCACTAAGACTTTTTTCTTAGAGAAATAATTAAAAGCAGATAGTCTGCTAACTTTTAATACTTAGGCTGATTTATCAGATGAACAGTTCTTCTTATTATTTTTATTACATCTTATTCTTCATTTATAGGTACAAGATTTCTTTTGGAAAGCATACATAAAAATTAAATTTGCATAACATGAAAAATGGGTCATTCACTCAAGTTCATACAGAGTTGCACTGTAGTTTAGCCATAGAGAAATACATCTTCCACCTATTGCTATATGCTAATCATAATATAGAAAATATGGAAAAGACCCTGATGTTAGGAAAGATTGAGGGCAGACTGAGAAGAGGGCGACAGAGGATGAGATAGTTGGATGGCATCACTGACTCAATGGACAGGAGTTTGAGCCAACTCTAGGAGATGGTGAAGGACAGGGAAGCCTGGCGTGCTGCAGTCCGTGGGGTCACAAAGAATTGGACACAACTGGGTGACTGAACGATGGCAATCATATTTAACTGCAGAAATGTAGAGTTCCAGATGAAAAGATGCCCATCTGAATTCTTCCTAAAGTGTTCTTCTATTTTTTCAAAAGAAGTTCCCCATCCTCTGATTTTATCAGAGCAAGCTATAAATAATGGGATCCTTATTTTCTTCTGAAAGGAACTGGTGGACCTTCAGCATGCCTACTGTAAGCTAAGCAGACAGTACCAGGCAAAGACAGCAGAACTGACTCGCGCCAACAACCTCGTGGATCAAAGTGAAGCCGAAGTGAAGAAACTGAGACTTCGAGTCGAAGAACTAAAATGGGGACTCAACCAAAAAGAAGACAAGGTACTTTTTAAGTGGAACACATTTTAGATAGATTCAAAATAACATTTTCTAGCATAGAAAACTGGAGAAGGCAGTGGCACCCCACTCCAGTACTCTTGCCTGGAAAATCCCATGGACGGAGGAGCCTGGTAGGCTGCAGTCCATGGGATCGCTAAGAGTTGGACACGACTGAGCGACTTCACTTTCACTTTTCACTTTCATGCATTGGAGAGGGAAATGGCAACCCACTCCAGTGTTCTTGCCTGGAGAATCCCAGGGACGGGGGAGCCTGGTGGGCTGCCGTCTATGGGGTTGCACAGAGTTGGACACAACTGAAGCGACTTAGTAGTAATACTTAGTAGCATAGAAAAAGTATTTTCTTTTTTACTAGCAAATGGCATTACTTGATATAAAAATTCACATTTAAAATTTGAAATCAACTAAAAAGCATAAGGAAAGAGGAAAATATTACATAGACAACATGCTTGTTTTTTGTAGTTTTAGTTGGGTATTTGTTACATATGCCCTATAGTTTCAAATACGTTTCAGCTTGGCGGTGTGAGTGGGTGAGCAGGGTATCACTGGTATCGTTAAAACCCAAAGTTTTAATGAAAATCAGATATATAGAGACATCCAGAGGAGCAGTTAATGCTGGAGATATAAATCTGGTGGTGGTCATGTGTTAATACACAATATTGAAAACCACAAGACTGGCTGAGATTATTGAACAGATAATAGATAAAATCCTTAGGGCTCTTTGAACAAAAAATTTTAGTTACTCAGTTGTGTTCAACTCTTCGTGACCCCATGGACTGTAGCCCGCTAGGCTCCTCTGTCCATGGAATTCTCCAACAAGAATACTGAAGTGGGTTGTCGTTCCCTTCTCCAGGGGATCTTCCCGACTTAGGGATCGAACCCAGGTCTCCCACATTGCAGGCAAATGTGTCTACTAAAATACAGCCCTTTCACAGTCCCTCCTGTCCTTCCTACACATTCGCATACTAAATATCTCGTATTTGTTTTGCAAAAAAGTTGATGTTTTAAGCTTTAATTTTACATCTTATAGAAACATGATGTATGTTGTGATTATGTTATGATATATATATCCTCTCCAGTGCTTTCTGATGTTCAAAGAACGTAGGCATCTCAGTTATGTCGTGAAATGTCAAGTACCTAATGGTCTATGGCATGTTTAAGAATGTGATACCTTAACGGTACACCTGTGACCGGGAGGATTTCAGTTGCAGTTACAAGCAACAAAGAGAGTTTTCTTAAGAGAAACAGTCCCCCTGTCAGTGTGAGAGCATCCATCACCCATGGCGGCAGCTATTTCAGATGGGGTTCCAGGCACTGCGTCTACTCCTGTCGGCCAACTTTCGAGGCAAAAATAATTAGTTCCCTGGTTAAAAAGAATGTTTTCAGATACTGCCAAACAGTTGGAAATTTAAAAAAAAGAAAATGGAAATTGTTTTTCCAAGGGGTGATTCAATAACAGAGCACAGTCCCCCTTTGAAGATTTAATTTTTCATCCAATCTGTTGCAGTCAAGCAAACCAGATCTTATCTAATAACATCCATGAAAATAGAATTATTTGACCACTGTGAGGCTCATATGTCATGACCTGATCTTACTATAGCTGACTTGTCCATAGGCATTTTATCCTTGATGTCTCTTTTTATGAAGACGTACATGTTCTTTTTAATGATGTACATGGGTGGTAAAGCTGAACTGTGGAAGAACAAGTCAGAGGAATAGAGGCAGTCTCAAGAGAGTAGTTTGGGGTTTTTATTTGATTGTCGCCTTTATTCCTGTGAATAGTTTTGATATACATGCATTTGTTGCAGGAGGTGGTAAATAAACTTTTGTGTTTGCCAATATCAGCTTTAAGAAATTGCTTGGGACTGAATCATCAGGAAGGAAACTGTGATAATACGCAGTGTTCCAGGGCTAATGAAGTACTAGTTCCCAGAGATCCGATTCAGCCGTCTAATTGGGGAATGTTAAAAACAGCTGTGGGCTTCAGGAGGCTTATATCAGTTGCCCTTCCCCGTAAGAGAATCAGTCTCCCCACATCATCATCAGTCTTGGGACATGTGACATTTGCTTTGCCCAAGAA
Source organism: Oreotragus oreotragus (assembly GCA_006410675.1). Classification (NCBI taxonomy): domain Eukaryota; kingdom Metazoa; phylum Chordata; class Mammalia; order Artiodactyla; family Bovidae; genus Oreotragus; species Oreotragus oreotragus. The sequence goes on along the minus strand of SJYX01017735.1, from coordinate 380,642 downwards.
GCAGAAGCTCCGTGTGCCACACCATCCAGAGCTTTGTGAACCCAACATGCCTCTTCTCCCATGTGTCTTTTCCTGCCGTGTCTCATGTCATGAGGCCAGCAGGTCCAAAATTGACATCATTCTCTCAGCATGAATTCTGAAACAGGAAAGCTTTGGAGCAGAGCCCTTATGGACCCAGATAGATCCACATGGGTAAAACAAAAATCAATATTTATTGTGGTAAGCCACTGACATTTTGGATTTGTTTGTTACTATAGGAAAACTTAGCTAAGGCTGACTGGTATAGTCCTTCAAACAAAAACAGCCTGTTAAAATTACATGACATTGGCTCCCGTGCTCTATGCAGTTGGTAAGAAAGCTTATTGCAGGTGAGAATGAAGAGAGCCCATTTTGTGGAGTCTCAAAAGCTTTGGTACATTATTTCCTGTAATGCCTTGGAAAGCAGATGATGGACAGAATGAGCTTGTGGTTTTTAGATGAATAGGTATGTGGCTAAGATTTTTGTTTGTTTGTCTGCTACTATTGCCTTTGACAAGTGCCCAAAGGAAAGATGAATTCAAAAAAGACTTGTTGAATTTTCAAAGAGATATATAAGGTAATACAGAAATTTAAGTACTTCTGTGACTGCCAGCGTCTGATTTTCATTTGCAAATGCTAAGACAGAAAACTGAGCTTGGCTTTGAGCAATGAACATTATTTAAGGTTGAGCTTTTAGGCAAGGGCCAGTTCAGTGGTGTGGCTTTCAAGCCTGTTGTTAAAAGCTCTTCATTAAGGTCATTTTCTGTAAATCCTTGAAGTTGAATAAAAGGGCACAGGGAGAAGACAGATTGTGCCTCTCCCAGAATATCCCACAGATTCAACGCAACTATAGGTAGCTCAGAGACAATCAACATCTCCAAGCTGACCTGTGGGATTTACTGAAATAAAAAGAAAAACAAAAAGGCTGTAAGCTTTTGTGAAAAATATGCTGACAAATGAGTTTCCAGCTGGAGATAAAAGAGACTGATTTCTCAAGATTTAAAAGAACTTTCAGTTCCTCCAAAGGTTGTGGGCTGAGCAATGCTGTCAACACCAGAACATAGGGAGTAATGTCCAGAGCCGTATTCAAATATGGACACAGTGTGTAGTGAGGAAAGACCCACTACAGAACAACGCCAAGGACATTAGAAAGCAGTGACTCGGCAACTGTTACCAGGAGGCTTGCTCAGCATGCGTTAGGCTTAGTTACTCAGTTGGGTCTGAGTCTTTGTGACCCCATGGACTGTAGCCTGATAGGCTGCTCTGTCCACAGGATTCTCCAGGTAAGAATACTGGAGTGGGTTGCCATTTCCTCCTCCAGGGGATCTTCCCAACCCAGGGATTGAATCCGGGTCTCCTGCGTCTCCTGCATTGGCAGGCAGATACTTTACCACTGAGCCACCTGGGAAGGCCCAGGCAAAACACAACAGCTTTCCCCATGAGCAAGATATGAGCNGATTCTCCAGGTAAGAATACTGGAGTGGGTTGCCATTTCCTCCTCCAGGGGATCTTCCCAACCCAGGGATTGAATCCGGGTCTCCTGCGTCTCCTGCATTGGCAGGCAGATACTTTACCACTGAGCCACCTGGGAAGGCCCAGGCAAAACACAACAGCTTTCCCCATGAGCAAGATATGAGCTTCTTGAAATATCTGCCAAATTAGATTTTATAAAAAGCTTCTATTTCTCTTATCAGTATGAAAGTTTTTATTATAATTTTCTTGCTGTAGTTGCCCTGTAGGATGTTGAGGGTATGAATTACTTGCCTTTTGAGCACATAGATTTCTGGAACAAGAGAAGGCATATTGAGATGTGAAATAGCAGATCTTCGAGGCCTAGGCTGTGGTTGGAGGGCTGCTTGGGTAATCTTGGGGAAGGAGTGAAAGGGTATGGGTGTGTATTTTATTACTTGTTGCCCCGTCTGTGCAAGGAATACAGTTCCCAAGCATAAATGATGGGCAAGTGACTTGTTTGGCAAATGGAATTTGTGGGGCTTTGAAATAGAATCTTTTGGAACTATATAATTCTTTGTGGATAAGTATTTGGACATACTTCATGTTTGAAGCTTAAAAATAGATGTTGAAATACACGTTCAAAACATAAAATAGTTCAATGTTCTGCACCTCTGCATCCAACCAGTTGATCACCGGAGGATCAACTTATATGGGTCTGCAGTCTGAATTACTTAATTGTAGTTGTCAGTCTTCAGTTTTTCTCTGATTAAAGGTCATCCCTCTTTCTGATGGCTGGGCATGAAAATATTCCTTATGGGAGTAAGATTTCGCATTAGATAGCAGCCAACATTTCTATAATTTGACTTATCACTGAGAAGCAAAGAAAATTCTGTCAGTTTCACTGCTGAGCCTTTTAATTTCACAGTAGCAAATTCTTCAAATTGCAATTAGTTGAGATTAATGTTTAATTGGAACTGTCAAATACAAAGTTCCCGACTCCCACAAGTCAACAAATTTTAAATAAATGAAAATGAGATATTAATCCTCTATACAGTAGAGAAAAAATAGATATTTGGAGGCCCATAAGAGAAAACCCAGGGTCTGATTAAAGGAAGGAGCAAATTAAAAAATTCTTTTTTTGAACGAGTTGGTTTTCTTTAAGCAAATTACCCCCAAAATCTAATTTGACATGTGCTTATTAGAAGTTAAACATTCTTTTCTCATCATTTAATTGAAGTCTTTCTGTGAATATATGTATTACATTATATGATGGTAAATTTTAATTGAGACTTCACTACTGTAAGGCAGAAATAATTACAAATATATCCACTTTAAAATACCAAAATAACTGACCACTGTAATAAATATGGTGTGAAAAGCAGCCTAATGAATAATAAAATGATGCAATAACCAAAGTTAGTAAAGACCAAAAAGGCAGTACCTAAGAAACAAGAAGTATAATATAAACAATTACTATGACACATGGGTACTCTACACTGTATGACCAGTATTAAGAAGACTGAAGGACTGAATGAGATAAGGCTTGCCAAGGACTATTTTAATTTTTTCAAAGCAATACTATATCATATAAAGAAGGAAAAACAAAAGGAAAAAAAATCAGCTATTATCTTACCATCACATCCTGTTACTTCAATGCATATTAACTTCAAATGCCCAGGCAATTTTATGCAGAGATGCAGTCATCATTTGCAAATAATATACTCAGTCAGTTACCATAGCTTTCTTGCTCCTGTGTACTTTTCATACTTGGTATTTCAAGGAAGGGTGTAATATTTATCTCCTTGGATATAAATTATTTAATAAACCAACCCTTCTTTACTGAATGTCGTTTGTATTTTTTTTATCAACATAACTTTACCATCACTATTGTCATGTACAGTTGGCCCTTGAACAACATGGGTTTGAACTGTGTGGATCCACTTAATAGGAAGATATTTTTCAATAGTAAATACTACAGTACAACCCAGTCCATAATTGGTTGTAGACATATAGTGAAGACATACAGTGCCAACTGTTAAGTTACAGGATGATTAACTTCCAAGTTTAAGATTCAAAGGTACAGACCTTTCATCCTCCACTGGGAAGTAAAAGTCTTTTAAGTGGGATTACATGACCCAGATAACCACGATGGTGTGATCACTCACACAGAGCCAGATATCCTGAAATGCAAAGTCAACTGGGCCTTAGGAAGCATCAACATGAACAAAGCTAGTGGAGGTGATGAAATTCCAGTTGAGCTTTTTCAAATCCTAAAAGATGATGCTGTGAAAGTGCTGCACTCAGTATGCCAGCAAATTTGGAAAACTCAGCAGTGGCCACAGGACTGGAAAAGGTCAGTTTTCATTCCAATCCCAAAGAGAGGCAATGCCAAAGAATGTTCACATCACTGCACAATTGTACTCATCTCACATGCTAGGAAAGTAATGCTTAAAATTCTCCAAGCCAACAGTACGTGAACTAAGAACTTTGAGATGTTCAAGTTGGATTTAGAAAAGGCAGAGGAACCAGAGACCAAATTGCCAACATCAGCTGGATCATCAAAAAAGCAAGAGAGCTCCAGAAAAACATCTACTTCTGCTTTATTGACTATGCCAAAGCCTTTGACTGAGTGGATCACAACAAAATGTGGAAAACTCTTAAAGAGATAGGAATACCAGACCACCTTTACTTCCCTCCTGAGAAATCTGTATGCAGGTCAAGAAGCAACAGTTAAAAGTGGACGTGGAACAATAGACTGGTTCCAAATTGGAAAAGGAGTACGTCGAGGCTGTCACTCTGCTTATTTAACTTATATGCAGAGTACTCATGCAAAATGCTGGGCTGAATGAAGCACATGCTGGAATCAAGACTGCAGGGAGAAACATCAATAACCTCAGATATGCAGATGATACCATCCTTATGGCAGAAAACAAACAGGAGCTAAAGAGCCTCTTGATGAAAGTGAGAGAGGAAACTGAAAAAGTTGGCTTATAGCTCAACATTAAAAAAACTAAGATCATGGCATCTAGTCCCATCACTTCATAGCAAATAGATGAGGAAACAATGGAAACAGTGAGAGACAGTGACTGCAGCCATGAAGTTAAAAGACACTTGCCCCTTGCAAGAAAAGCTATGACCAAACTAGACAGCATATTAAAAAGCAGAGACATTACTTTGCCAACAAAGGTCTGTGATTCTTCTGTGTTAAGAGAGAGGTAAATCAGGGATCAAGTAGTTCTTAGCCCCTGTGTGTTAGTTGCTCAGTCGTGTCTCTTTGTGATCCTGTGGACTGTAGCCTGCCAGGTTCTTCTCTCCATGGAATTCTCCAGGCAGAAATACTGGATTGGATAGCCATTCCCTTCTCTAGGGGATCTTCCCAACCCAGGGATCAAATCTAGTTCTTTCGCATTGCCAGCAGATTCATTACTGTCTGAGATAGCAGAGAAGTCCTAGACACCTACAATTCACAAATGAAGCAGGTGAGAAGGGCCTATGGTAACTGACAAATGAAAGCTCTGTGGTGAGGGAGAGAAGAATCAGTTAACTTCGAGATGACTTTCATACTTCCAGGAGTTCATGGATTTCTTCATTGAACTAAGATTTGGTGCAAGTACTCAGCTATAGATCAAATATATTCCCAGTGTAAAGGTCACAGTCTAGTATGATTGTCTAACCTGTCTGCACAATAAAAACCCTTTGGAAGATTTTATTTTTTTCAACCTTAGATCTGTTTTAAAAAAATTATATTGGAGTATAGTTGAATAACAATGTTGTGTTAGTTTCAGGTGTACAACAAAATGATTCAGTTATACATATACATGGATCTGCTCTTTTTCAAATCTTTTCCCATTTAGTTTATTACAGAATATTGAATACAGTTTCCTGTGCCAACAGTAGGTCCTTGCTGGGTATCTATTTTAAATACAATAGTGTGTTTATGTCAAGGTCAAATTCCCAACCTTTCCCTTTGGTAATCATTTTGTTTTCTGAGGCTGTAAATTGGTTTCTGTTTTGTAAATAAGTTCAATTTTTTTTTTTAAGATTCCACATAGAGACAATGTCATATGATATTTGACTTACTTCACTTGGTATGATAATCTTTAGGTCCATCTATATTGCTGCAAATGGTATCATTCCATTCTTTTTATTTTTTAATATAAATTTATTTATTTTAATTGGAGGTTACTTTACAATGTTATATTTGTTTTGCCATACATCAGCATAAATCCACCACAGGTATACACATGTTCCCCATCCTGAACCCCCCTTCCTCCTCCCTCCGCGTACCATCCCTCTGGGTC